>JAPQRQ010000016.1:3638397-3664979 GCA_037367365.1 Apogon talboti
TTTTTATGGAATGTCATTTGCGGTGGACAGTTGTTTTTTTTTGTATAAAGCTGTGAATTTCTTGTCCTCATACGTGGGCAGAGGGTCTTAGGAGGTTAAAACGTTTTTTTCCATCACACATCTAGTGCTCATTATTCACTGCAAAATGAGGTATCATTCATCTTTCTGCCATAAATAGTTGCTAAAGAGCAAACAAAAATGTAATAAAGCTGTCCATCCATTACCACTTGGCCAGCCCCAAACGTATGGAAAGCTGTAATAAAATTAAAATAAGGTAAGAAACACAATATGCAAGCAATGTTAAAGATATAACAAGCATAGGGACATAACATACGCACAAGATGAAAATGACGAAAAAAGACGTAACGAAACAAAAGATGTATAATTTTTTTTTTAAATGCCTAAATAACACCATATAGAAGACACATGTTGAAAGGACATAAAAGATGTACAGAATGAAATTTAGGTAAAGGCACAATGAAATATAATTTATGTTTAAAAAAAAAGAATCAAGGTAAGACAAAAGTAAGGCAACAAGACAAAAATTATGTAAAAGATGCAATCACATAAAAATATCATAAAAGACAAAAGCAGTTTAAAAGGTACAAGGTGAAAGTCTTGTAAATGATCAGAACATGACAAACACCTGCTGCACAGTAGAACACTTTAACACCAGAGGTGGAACATTTTTAACAATTATAATAACAACATGTGTCTTCAGTTTCAATAGTGACAATAGAGTAACGATACGTACAACAAAACCCTGAAGATTTTGAGGGTGGAGAATCCACATGAACATGTACAACAGATCCTAGACTGTCTGACCACAATCACAGCGACTGTAAACGAATCCCTCAAGTATTTATTGACCTCATGCCACTTGTTACCAGTGAGCACATGTGAATTTCTTTCGATGATACTGAAACTTTGGAATTAACTTACAAAGTCTCTTAATTGTGCCACATGACGAGGCCACACAGTCAGGACCTGCCACACACACAACACACAGGAGTCAATGCAATCAGCGCAGGGTTTCTCAGGTTCAGAGGGGTCCAGATGGGTGGTGGGGGAGATGCTCAAATGGGCCGCATTCCTGAGAGAACTTAAACCTGGTAAGGACATTTTTTCAGATATGGGTGGTCTGCCAGTGTAATGCGGTACAGACGAGGATGCGGAGGGGAACCAACTGTCAGCGAGCGGCGATGAGCAGACATCAAAGGGTCCAGCATCCTGTGGAAAGTGACCCTCAGTCCAGTCTGGCTCAGTCTGTCACCCCTTAGCACATGCACCAGATCGTCGACCCGCCGACATTACAGCCACGCTGTTACAGATCCGCCTCAAGTTGTCCCACAGGACATTCACATACCCCACATAGCAGATTCCCAGTCAATGTCACACTGAAGCACCTGCTGGACAAGACTTGGAGGGGGTTGAGGTCATGTGGAAATGTATGTGAATTCCTCATACAGTGACCTTTACATCAGCCTGACTTTCTCCCAGCCTCTCCATCTTCCAGGGACCAAAAACAACTTAATACTTGAAAGAATCCTTCCATTTGAAATTAATAAATGGACATACAGTAGTTTATAAATACAAAATACAAAATATAAAATAGCACAAAATAAAAATACAAAATAGTTTTGGGTTGCTTTAAGAGGAATGAGTTCAAGTAAAAGAGACGATGATGGAAGAAATATTAAGATCCTTTACTGAAATCAACCACCCATTGAAAATATTGCATGATAAGTAATTCATTCGCATTTAAAACCTTATTCAGATATAAGCTTTATCATTAAAATGTCCCAAAAGTATGAACAGACTAAGTGTCAACTGGGCTGTAAAATGGCCTCTGTCTTTCACTATTATATGTTCCCACTATAATATCTGTTTTTGACTCATTTATGTCCTACATTTTAAGTATATGTTTAAGGTTTAGCTCATTTTAACAACTTTATAAACTGTTGGTTGTTTAATCTACAGTAATACATCAGATTCGATTAGATCATCATGTATTTGTAGCGTCTCTGTGCTGAGAGAACCATGAAAAAAATCTGAAAAGACTCTAAAACTATTCATGAGCTCCGAAAAAGAGGTCGGTTTTTGTCTTTGTGATGAAGTATTTTCCAGTGAAGAGTTTATTCATCTTAGAAAGGAAAGGAATTTTAAAATAAACCCATCAAGGAACACTTTATCTTTCAGTTTAACACAAACAGATATTATTGGAAAAGGAACTAAAGCTGTCAAACAAATGCACTGAAAGTCTGTAGTGAGGTACAAAAGTAAAGTATGGCATAAAATGGAAGTATTCAAGTAAAGTTTTGGGCTGGCTCCAAAAGGGACTCAATCCTCGTAGACCCCCATGTTAAAATAGACAAAACTGCCGCAGAAACAAACATGTTAACAGCCTGTTTAAAAAAATAAAATGGTTATAGTCTCCGTAGTTCAACTGTGCAGGTGAATTTTCACGACTCATCTGATTATCCAAAATCAAAATCTTCTGCATTAAATAGGGGAGTGGCTACTATGACTGACAGGTAAGTACTGTCAGTGTCTTCTGGGCTGTTTGCTCTTTACTATCGTTAACTCGGTCGCTGAGTCAGGCATTCAGAGCTCCTGTTTATTGACTGAAACATATTTTTTCTCCCTGATATGAAGCTCTGCCATAGTTGTGTTTATGGAGGTAAACTAATACCAAGCAATCAAACAAACAATACCATCAGAGGATTCTGTAATGAAGTTTAATGGCCCTTAATTAACAATAACCATATACCGTAACATTGCTATGTTAGCCAATGTTAGCATTAATATGTATTGAACTATAGGGTCTGTCAGCTAACCTGCTGATTAGCTCAGGTAGCTGTTATTAGAGTGTTCATACATTTCACAACTTTGATATTACTGGTATCAAATACAACAGATTATGTTAACTTTTACAAAGGAGCTGAAATTATTTGATGGTGTATGATTACAGTGTTAGTGATTGTGTTTGGTGTTTTCAGTACATTATCATCCCTCTGTGTTCTCTTTCATGTATCTTCAGGCTTCAGAATTGCAGTTCACAAACTAATGGGTGATGACAGGGCTTCATTATTGGTATACATTTTCTGGTCCAGAATTTGTTTTGCCCATTATGGGCTTTTTGGTTATATGGGATATTAACTCTGGTCCACATTTAAAGTAAATTAACACACCTTAACCCTGAACACAACTATAAAATGTAAAGAAGAAGAAGAGTAAGTCTGGTTTGAGCTACACAATATGGGAGACTGTAAAGGCTGCCCAACTCTGCGCACAACAGTTTTTATGTTCTTGTAATTATAAACTGAGGAATATAATCCTCCATTGGACCTTTGAGCACAGTACTTGACAAAAAGAACTTTACTCTAAAACTATGGGGAACAAAATCCGCTGTCCTGCTTTTGTGCAAAACTCCTATTTTCGAGTCAACTTGAAGGTATTCTGAAGGTTGGGGATGCTATATAAACTTCAGTTCTGTTTGAAGTACCCCTCTTCCCTGAGATTTCTTCTGTCTTCAAATGGATTTTCTGATTTGGTGGGGGGAAAAAAAGAACGACAATAGATACCAAAAACAAAACCCAAAACTATTTAAATATGGGAGTAATATACTATAACAACTTTCTTTGTTGGGATGGTTTTAAATAGTAGCTGAATTATCAGGTATATCTAGAGAGAATGCACTACAGAACTAGGGGTTTGTAGTTTTTAATTTATCCAAATATGAAGGTTTGTCTAACACTCTTAGCAGTGATCATTCCCACTTACTGGTCCTGTTTTTGCAATCTCTGTCTAGACCTCGTAATCTTGTCTCCATGTGAGCCTGCCCAAGTTGTTTTCCAGGGAAATTAAAGAATGAGGTCAGTAATGAACTCGCAGACAATGAGACAGACCTGCTTACTCATCCAGCTCTTGGGCTGCCATTCACGGAAGAGAAGTGGCTGCTGCTCCTGGTGCTGCCGCCGCTGCTGCTGAAAGCCCCAAAACCTGCAAATCCAGTTTGCATAACCTATTTTCCATCTCCGCGAGTCTGTGTGAGCGCATGAGGCGGTTGTATATGTATGTGTGTGTTCAGTTTGTGTGTGTTTTGTGCCTGCTTGCTTCTGTGATTGACAAGTCAGAACAGCCAAAGCAAACATAAAAGGAGCCTTTGGAGCTCTAATGAAAGGTTGAAGGGTGTGTGTTTGTGTGTTTACTGACTATATCAATCACTAACGCAAAAGCATGCTGACTAACAGAGGTCAAAAGCAGCTCAGGAGAAACAAAAGGGGAGCCCTCAGGTAGTGTTCCCACTGTTACATCACAATGGCTGCGAACTCAGTGTTCTGTCTGGCCACTGGCTCGCAGCCAATCGGTAGGCTGGAAGTAGGGATGGGCCAGCCAAGATGATGGATGAGGATTAAAGACTCTTACGAACTGACATTGATTTAAAAAAAAGAAAAGGAAAAAAAAAACAACCACATGCTCACCTAACAGGCCAGATCATACCTCAGCCAGCATATACAGTATACTGTATGTCTCCTGCAGGTGGTGAGATTTTGTGGCCTTTTTCAGTCATCCTCCTTCTGCACAGTGTGTCAGACACACCTGAGCTATGACCCTGGCCGTTTGTCATAATTACACCTGACACTGGAAACTTCTCCTGTCACACTGAAAACTGCTCCTATCGAGTAACTTGCGCTGTAGTCACCTGCGAGCAATCACTCATCTCCTTTTTCATATCCAGGGGAACACACACACACACACACACACACACACACACGCATGCACACAGATATACATCTCGACACATGATACCTTTAACTCCATATCCACAGAGAGAACATTCTATCACCAGAGCTTGCAAAGCTGCAGCAGAGCAATATTTTCATAATGACTTGGGAGATTTGTAGAGAGGTAATGGTGGTGGTGGTGGTGGTGAAGGAGGTGGGGGTTGTGGAGAGCAGACATGATGTAAAATAACTTAACTGCTTCGTAAAGTGCAATAGGGTAAGAGATGGAGGGGGGTAAAGTGGGGAAGAGGAAGGAGAAGGTCCCGTGAGGAAAACGTACAGGCTAAGGACCACAGTTGGACTACACAAACCATACAAGCTCTGCGCCAAAATCAACACAAGCTCAGTGAGCAGATGCTGTTTTTGTCGCTGCAAATATAGGTATATTTTTTTTCTCTACCTGACCCTTTTCATATGCAGGCAAACATGTATGAAGTTGTATTTTTTTCATCCTTTACTCCCTTGCAGAGCGCTGCAAGGATGATGTATTTTTGGATGCAAAAACAAGTCCTGCATCCAAGTTTTGCTAATGCCAAGCCAGCGGACAAACAGTACATCTGGCACCATCTACTATCATTCTGGAAAAGGGGGGGAAACGTCCTGTACAAGTTGTGTGGCTAGTTTGTATTCTTTAAACAAATCATGTTCATTTTGGGCATTGGCGCCTTGAAGAGTAATGTTGTGGTAGAAGATGACTTGTTGGAACATTAGCTAAAGGGCAATGGGCCACATGCACATTTCCAAATTGAAGCCAGTGCTGAAGTATCTCAACAGGTAATGCTGCTGATGGCCAATAGGTGCTGGTTCCAAAAAGCCCAGGCTCACATATACAGTACACTAGAGCCCTTTTACACCAACAGTTACTTGAAACTAGTTTTGGGCCAGTGCTGGTGGCTTGGTTCTTCTGGAGGGAACAACTGGTTTGCTCATGCATAAGCTGAGAGTCACTGTGGACAAGATGTGGACATCTTTACTGAAGCTCTTGTTTTCTTTTTATATAGCTAGATTAGACAGATTAGTGTATGGCTGTTATAAGTTTATTTGGTTTTTGGTCCATCCATCTTCAAGCCCCGGAAGGAGCTTTTACTTCTCTGGAACCAGTTTTCCTCACTCTTACAAATCTCTTTAATGGTCTACACAGAAAGAACTGATTCCAGATTAGGCCCTGTCTTAAAAAATATTCCTGGAACTGCCTCAGTGGAAAAGGGGCAATAATACAGAGTCAATCATTTTTCAGGGTTATTGTGATCTTCAACAATGATCTGTGGTCCATTTGTATTGCTCCATACAGCCTTCAGGTCTGCTGTATTCGGTTTGATTGACAGATTGCTTGTCAAGTCAGAGTTTTTGAGCTTCTATTCATTAAATAAAACTTTTTTTTTCTGACAATAAGCTCAACTATAGTCAGCATTTGATTGATAATCTATTGTTGTAAAGTGGAAATATGTAAAAAAAAAAAAGACATCTAAAAAAAAAAATACTACTAGAGTATTAATTTGTCTTACATATTTTCTTATACATTATATCAGATGGTTCCAACAATGTTCAAAAGCTCATTCGGTATCAGAAGGTAGTAGCTCAAAGCATTACATACCACAAAATCACAGGTAGCATGTCAAAATGACTTGACTTGAGCTTTTGGAGTGACAGGTCACACCTGGTCTGATGCCAGGGACAGTACAAGCTCCAACTTTTCCAGTTTGGAGGTTGCCTACAGCTTCAGGTTGTGCATTGGAAATATCAGCTGTCATTCTGCACATCAAAGGTAGTTCTATAAATACATTTTGGCTGTGGCCCTCTGCCTTCAGCTTCACCAGCTTGAGAAAGTGAAGGAGGTGTTTTTGGGGGGGAAGGGGTAGGCTTCACCACAAAATTGACCCGGGCCGGAAATCATGCTGTTTTCTTTGACTCTCAAATGGGGGCTTTTTGAACAGAGCAAATGGTTGAAAAAACAAAGGCTATGAAGGTCCTGCATATTTCATAATCAGACGTCATACTGCAGCACACCTGTACAAACAGCAGACGCACTGTAGCCTCCTGTATATCGGCCCTCATGCAGACAGCAACAAGCCCCTTGGCAGTTTATATAGCAGGCTGGACCATGTTTGGCCTAAAGTGCAGTTACATATAAAAGTTAAAATTTCCACACTGAGCAAAATCTAAAAGAAGCATTTAACCTGACTACAAGCTGCAGCGCTCAACCACTTGGATAACGACACAGCTGAAATAGCAGGAATAGTGTGGTTAAGATGTTGATATAAAGAAATAAGAGTGGTACCTGCACGTGTGCCTGCTGCCTCGTCCACAGCGGCTGGAACTAAGCTGTAAGGCCTTCCTTTCACTGAGCCGTCAGGTGGCAGCTGCTACACCAGGTTAACAAAAGAGCCATGGCTGCACATGTAACAGACTTTATGGTTTATGTTCAGGGTTCCCAAACTCTTTCAGCCAAGGATAAACAGAAATTGTGTGTCTCTCAAGGACGCAAACTTACAAAAATATATGACTTGCCTTAACATTGCATTTCTTTCTGACTCTGTCACTGTCAATACAATGCTGAACAAAGGCGGCCCATTCTACATCAGGCCACAATTACATTTGAGCCATGATTTTCAGTCATGAAACTAGAGCATGTTCTCTTCCAAATTATATTCATCCATTTTTCTGAACTGCTTAGTTCCGGCACCCCTGCGACTGCTTAGTTCCCTTTTGTGTTTATCCCAGCTACCTCTGGATGAAAGGGGGGTACAAACAGCTCAAACCGCCTGTTCGAGTTAAAATGCAGTTTTCAATAAATTGTCTACTCTCTTCTTTTTGTCTCTTGCTCCTTTTTCTTCTTTTTGCATTTTGAAGCTCTACTTACAATTTGGTTACATAAATCTTGTAATTTTTTCCCCAGTCTTAAGATTTTGTTCAGGACTGTATTTGCACTGTGAGAAAATTTTAGTCGACATTTTAATAAAGACAGATTTTAATAAAGATAACTATGACTGTGCTTACTAGACTTTTTCGTGTTGAAATGTTCAAATGGCAGCATAATGCAACTATTATACATTCTGCTTAGCTTCTCTGTTAACTTTCCTCTTTAATGATGTGTGTCAAACCACTCGTGAAGAGCCACTGTATGTATACAACTAACCAGTAAATATTCTACTTCTATCCAGGAAATAAACAGTACCCTGATAAATACAGATGACTTTTCTTCCCAACACTGAGCATACAACGCAGCATCCATCCATCTGTAGCACAGTTACACACAGACTGAGGCACTGCAACAGGCCAAAAAGAAAACAGAGACCCAAAAAACACAGCCGCAACCAGTCACTCAGGCAAAATGGCATCCTGGCATTTCTCAAGAGCCTTGTGTCAGACTCCTTCTACTGCCAGCAGCTTGGAAGCTTCATACGGAAAACACAAACAAATCCTTCTACAGTCCAGTCATTCTCCCACAGTCGGAAAACATGACGGGTCGATGATGATCAGGAAGGCTTATGCAACCAGAAGCCCCTGGTGTTCAGCTCACAGGGGTGACTAATACTGTTAGATTCTTATCATAGCGTTGTTTGAGTTATGAAATAATGTGTGTGCAGATGTACATGTACTGGGTGTTTGCACAACTGGCAGTAGTCAGTAATATAAACAGACAGGTGATGTGACAGTAATGCCGTTAAATACAGTTAAGTCATAACTGAGAGGCAAGTTTCTCATGGCAGTTAATGGTACCTGTGGCTAATTTGTTCACAGTGTTTCTGCTCCTCAAAACGACCTTCAGCAGGAGCAGGAGCACTGAGCGGGAACATTTTGCAAATGAGCAGTAAAGGAGACCAACTATGGTTGTAACTAGCTCACCAATATGGGATGAGAAAATAGAGGTCAGTGTTTATCCACTTCTCCTTAATGTCACATGGTTAGAATGAAGACTTATGAAGAGACATATGCTGATTCTAGGGGGAAACAACACATTTTAGGTAAAAAAAAAAGTAATATTTCCATCCAAGATTATATCTTGTTTAGTACTAATATTCTCATACATAAAATTGTATGATAAATAATATAAAATTTTATTTTCTCAGATAAAAAGTTCCCTGTTCTAATATCAAACCATGATGCTAATACAGCAGCTAATTTTACACAAAGAACTGAGTGATGTGGCCAAAAAACTGACACTTATTTCCATTTAAATGTAGATGTCAAGACAACAACAAAAAAAAAGATTAAATAGTTTTCTTCAGTAAAATTATATGTCATACATGACAAGCAGAACAGGTCAAATTTAGCATTTTTGCTGAGGAAGAAATGTCAAGGAAAAATCACAATTTTTACAATTTAGCCATTTTTCATGATTTTCAGAAAGTTAAAAACAGAATTCGTTAAATTAATTTGACTGACACACACACATATACACACCTATGCTGTACATGGTTTTTGTGATAGACCTAGGGGTTCTTTACACACAGAGCAATTAACTGAAATATATTGTAATACATTGCACTATGGCCATGGTTTCTAACTGTGAAGCTTTATGATGACACACAGATGTTCTTGGAGGGAACACAATTGTTAAGCACATCACAGAAAAAAAGCACATCATTATCATTTTTTATTTTTCTTTTGCAGTAAAAATTAAATAAAAAATGACAATTTTCTCAAAAATCATAACTCATATTTCTTTATAATTTTTTAGGCTTTTTCTGCAGAACTTTTAACAGATCTTTTCCCTCTGTAAAGCTCTTTTTGGGACATTTCATATGTTGTGGCCTTTATCAAACTGTTACAGCGTACCCCAGCGTGTACACGGTAGGTTCTAAGAAAGGAACACCAGACATCATGAGCTCTACAGTCTTCTATCTTTATATAAATGTTTGTGAGCTGTAACTCAAAAAATGAGTGAAACAGAGAAGTGTCACGACCATACCCAGTCTCTCCCTTCACATCCTCCACTACTGACAGTTCCAGTGCATTCAGGGTGTGAAGAACATCCTGTGTCTACTCTACGCAGGTTCAGATCTATAGTGAGTTTACAGCAGACAGAATAAAGTGATCACTCTACTTTCAACACAATGCACAAAGGATACGGAGGAGCTGCACAGCTGAAAGGAATTTAAATTAACGGTGCATGACGGGGGAAACGGCTCCAGAATACCTCAAAAACAGAACGATAACTGTTACCATTTCTGTACAAACATTTGCTGTTTGTGGCTTCGTGAATCCAGACGTGTTGAAGCTGAAGCTTGTTATGAAATAAGGACATAGCATTCAATCATCACATCCAACCTCAATGACTTTTATTTACCAAAAAAGAACCACAAGCCTACACCCACAATGCGTAATTATTTACTAATGTTTTCAATCTAATCCCATCTAACATTTACTAATGTAAAACAGCACAGGCATTTGGACCAGATGCCTCTTTAACTGTGTCTTTATGACAGATTAAGAAGCAGATGTTTTGACATCAAGCCTCCATCAGGCTGAAATGACACCATTTCCCCAGTGATTCAGTGGATGCCTTTATTATCCCATGTGACTTCTAAATCAGTTCTTGAAAACAACACAGCAAATTAACACAGACAATAACAATAAGCCTAATGTACACCATCCCTGACTAAAAATAAAACCAGTAACAGACAGGCTTTACATGCTTTACACACATCACCAATGCTAGCATCATGAGCAGTGAGGCCACTCACACAACAAGACAACAACAGGATGCCCTATAATGTATTCAGTCTGGGCTCATTTTAATTCATGGAAATTCTATAAATCTCTCTTCTCATGTAATGTCTTTCCAGTCAGTCCTGTTTGTTGTAATGTTAAGCACTGCTATGCATCTGTGACAAGCAGGAAAACCATAACGAATCCTGAACAAGTCATGATCCATTATTTCTATCCTCATTATTGATCTATGTTTGAAGTATGTAAACTGAGTACAGAAACGTATGGGCAAGTATTACAGTACAATTCTTTTCACTTGGGTTTATGTAATAAAAAGTCATATTTTCCTCAAATACAGTCACTTCATGCTTCTGGTATGATATTTTTCCATCTGGTAACACTGATGGCCTAAGCCAGCATGCAGGCTGAAACAGACACAGATGCATACAGTTGAACCTGACACATTTGTTTGTTGTTCTACCACTTTTCAGCTGATACACGATACGGCTATCACATTTCAGTCACTGCAAACATAAAATAAATAATATTCTGTGTACCCTACCTTAGCTCCAGTCACTCCACTGTTGTCATTCTGAGTCAGCATTTTAGAAATAAATTCTAAAGTTAACAAACAACTTTCTGTTTACATCTTATGATAATTGTCTGAGATAATTACACTGCATCTACATCTAGTAGTGAAGTTGCAGATTGCAAGCAACTGAATACATCAACTGCCTTCATCAATGTGGTCCGCAAGAACTGTGTAAATAGGTCACTACAGTAAGTGTTTATTGAATACAGCTAATTCTAAAGTGCAAAATGAAACTATTCTCACTTACTCATGATTACACAATAATGAAAACAGTATTATGGGTGTCATACTGCCTGGCCCAAATAAAAACAGGTCCTGCGTTGGATTTCACTAAGTAAATAGTTCAGATCCTTCCATTGGATAATTACTGCAGTGATTAATACGTTTTGGCTTCAACAGACTGTTTAACCCCAACTGATGCAGTAAGTAGCTTCTCATTTCTTAAACAACCATCAGTTTGATAGAGCACATAAAGATTGGTCTGTGTTTCAATGGAAAAAGGTCATGTGGTCTGATGAGTCCAGACTGATCCTGTTCCAGAGTGATGGACGCGTCAGGGTGAGAAGAGAGGAGGGTGAAATGCTTCCCCATCATACCAAATGCCTACAGTATAAGCCTGTAGGGACAGTGTTAACAACGTTGTGTGGAAAAAAGAAAATGATGGAAATAAATGTGACTTATTGACATGATGCCACAGTGAATGTGTGCTAAGATCAAAGTTAAAGGTCCAATGAAATGTCGGTGTGGGGCCAAGTTGTGTATGTTAACAATGCATAAGAACTTGCCTTGTAAAATAATCTTTTTTTTTTTTTTTTGCTGTTAGATCCTCCTAAATCCCCATAAATCTTACACACTGGACCTTTAACTACAAACTGTTTGGATTGTGGATTATTTGCAACAACACCACATACAGACGACATATAATAAAAAAAAAAAACCAATAACTGGATATGCTGTAGGCCATGTTCATATAATCACTTGAGTCAGAGACACTACATATGGTAAGCCTTTAAAAGAAATATTGCAAATGACAAATATTTTTTCCCAATATTTTGTCATTACGGCTTTCAGGGGGTCTAAACTGTCCATCAACAGCCAGTCTCAACACCCATTAGAGATGGAACTGTAAGAGTCTCTTCAGCTTGTTAATAAATTGTACCAACTGGATGACTATAAATACACATAAAAACAGCCTTTTTGTGTCACTAGTCAGTGCATCTTTGGTGGCCGAATGAGTGCCAAAGGTCATGTTTACTGTGGGGAAACAGTGCGAATAAAACATGTAGTTCAGAAGGAGCCAACAGGGCCCAGTATAACAGAGCCAGCCTCAGCATTTAGATCCCATCAAAACCGAATTATGATGACGCTAGAATGTGCTAAGTGCAAGGATTCCCACTTCAAAGTAGGGAATGAGGACGGGCCTGGGCTGCAGTACAGTGTGGCGTCTGTTTGAAGCTTAGCGGACCATGTTAAGACACAACGCAGACTGGGGCCCTCAGGGTTTTCTGGACTCAAAAGCGAGCTGGCACGGGGCGCATTGGACAAATAAGACACTCTGATCATTGCCCAAGAACCTGCATGTAAAAAAAGCCAAGTTCCTTTCCACTTGGATTTGAAATTAAGCAGGGATGACACATGTGCATGAACGAAAAAATAAAGACACATCCACAGTAAAGGCCTGTTGAGGAGAGGTGGATGGAGGATACATGTTGAATGGGCCCAGTGGGCCCAGCTCAACTCCGACTCCTCCTTCGTCTGTACTTATGGACTGCAGGAGAAGCAGCAGCAGCAGCACATTAATTTTAATAACTGCTCTTATTTTCTCTCCTGCCAGAAGCTATTATCATAATTCACGCTCTGTCAAGTACCTGGAAAGCAAAGCCGTTAATAGTCCTGGACACCCTGGACACAGAAACAACACAAAGAGAGGGCAGAGGTGTGAAAATAGCTAAGAGGAGGGGCATGCTGCCCAGAGGCGAAGAGAATCAGCCTGTTATCTGATCAACTGAAATGCAGGGTGATATAAATTGATTATTTACAGTGCAAACAATAGTTTGAATATGGAAAACAGTTCACGTTAAACTGGGCAAGGCAGTGCGTGGAACATTTGTTTTTGGCAGGATCCTCACTTACCTCAGGCCTAGATCTGTTCTGCCCTAATAGTTATGAAAGCATTTTTTTTTTTTTTTACCAGAGCTTTACACTGATATACTATTGCGCAAATTTGTGTCATAAGTTCAACAACAGACTTTGTAGCTGTTTATGTAGCAGATCCCTCCATTATTCCTCCTAAATACACTGAACTGCATTTTAACACAAAGTTCACAGGGATGGAATGCAGCTAAAAACTCAATTAGCAGAGTACTGTAAATTACAGATACAACATCTCTTTCCTGTCCAGTTGATATTACATTTCCCCCAATAAGATGATTCTTAATGTTGGAGCTAAGTTGAAGAATGAAGTGCTCCTTTATGTATTGAGAAAATTCTCCTTCTTGAATCAACTGTTTTCAAAAACCCTCCTTGATTAACGTGAAAATGTATTCTCACATATATCTTCTGGACATTTTTAGGAACATGTTCCACTATCATGTGAAAACTTCCTATGATGCTTTTAATGAAATATTATGCATTGTTGTAGATGTAAAGGCACAGTATGAGGCTGTAATTTGGCTACACATATAGCCCAGGACCATTTGGACTGCTTCAGTTTGTCATCTTTCCTAAGAAACAAATGCTCTTTGAGATGGTTTCATGCCTTAATTGCATTACCACACTGCAGCCTGGGTAAAGGTCAAATCTCCATAGAGTTTGGTCCTGTTTGCTGTTAACATGACTTCATTGTTAAACCAGCTACCAGCATTAACACTTGGTCCACTGTCATCCACTTGGTTCCCCAGGGCTGCTTGAAGTATTTTCCTCTTGGATGGTGCACTTTACTTCAAGTAGTTTCCATTTAGAGCCACGGTGGTAATGTTTTTGAAACATTCATCATTTTAGCTACCAAAGTGGTGCTTACCATCCTGTCAGTGGAGGTTAGCTTGTTGTTCTTAGCTCATTGTAGCTTAAGTTGTACACAAGCTGATATTGAAGCAAAATATTGCAAGAAAGTAATTTTAAATCACTCTTCACATTCCCTGTGTTTAAGGTATTTTCCATATGAATATACTTAATATTCATGTTATTTCATGTTCACAGCTGCATCTGTGCAAGACAGTGTGTTTGTTGGTTGGTCGCCATTATTACATTAACACAATATATCAGGACTGGTTTATCAGAATGTCAAATGTGCCAATGTTGAACTGAACAGTTTTTGGTGGTAAAAGGTCAAGCCCTCTTTGACCTTATGCCTTATGTGTGCGATTTCTCAAAAATACCTTAGTGAAATTTCTTCAGATCTGGTATAAACATTCACTTGGGCGGATTAAGTATTCACTGATTAGATTTTGTTGGTGGACAGAGGTCAGAGGTCAAGGTTGTTGTAAGCTGGCACAAACACATTTTAACTGTAACTGTACATAATTGAGAAGACGTCAACTACTCTTAATCATGGCTGGATAGGAGACACATCAGATTTCACCAAACGGTTCTGGTTAAAATTACTTTAGAGGTTTTTTCATGAATACCACTAAAGGTATGCATACCATAGTTTTTAGAATTCTAGCTACATATTAAATAAACCAGCTGATACAATCTAAAGTAGTTAAAACTGGCTTAACATTAAACATGTGTGGCAAGTAAATGCAGCATATACATGAATACAGTAATAAAATGAACCAAACACATCATCTATAATAGAGACTCTGTTCTACAGAATGAACACTTTTCACACTTCAATTACATGTTACTGATAATATTAGTAGTGTCATAGTGTGGTATTAGATAGATATGTTAATAGTGCTTCAACCACTGACTACTCATAAGAACTCAATCTGGGTTTGACTACCTATTCTAATTTCCTCTACAGATTTCTACCACGTGGGAGTTGACTGCGATATCTCCTCTTTCTGTTCCAAACGATCAGTCCTGGGGTGAGATCCATGTAAAGCAGCATGGGAAAACACTGCTCCGTCTCATTATGCAAAGCTTAGCAGGAGATAAGCCATGACCGTTAACAAAACAGCAGGTTTCCCCCAGTGCTATACAGTTGGCCACAGGTTCAAACTGTCATCAAACATGCACAGTCTGTTTTGGCTGTGACGTCGAAGCGCTGCCAAGACACCAGGTATAATTTTACTGACAGGCTTGAAAGAAAGAGTGAGAGCCGTCCTGAATACAGACAGTTTCATTGAGGATTTGTCATCTCATAGGTCTCTAAGCCCATTTCCAGGACTGAAAGTGTCTCATTTTACATGCCTTGAAACAGGAAATGGATAGTGGGGAGCTGTGTTTAAAGTTACCTCAGGGTATACACCTGGACAGAGGGAAGGGCTGCTCTCTGACTGTGTAGAAGGTATTTTAAAGGGTGGGTTTTTATGTCCAAACCTACGACTAAAAGTTATTTTTAACATGTCTTGTTTTCCTGAAAGAATGGTCCTGTATGTAACTGTTTTACCTGTTGGTGCCAGTAAAGATATGTCTTTATGATCATAGCACAGGCATATTCAATCCATTAAACACCTCATGCTGTCATGAAGGAGTATTATGAAGGCGAGATAGCATAATGATAAAGACAACGTCCTCAACTGGTACACATGCATCTGTACGCATGTTTAGAGGTCTAATCATGTGGTTTTAAAGGTTCAGTGTGCAAGGTAGTTTTCATGTATAGTGTTATATTAGTGTTGCCATGTTCTACACTGTCACTGTGTTTCTACAGTAGCTCCATGTGGGCTTCTTTTTCTTTTTTCCTGTTTTGCCGCTGGTGGCATCAAGTGTTAAGGTACACATAAGTCTGTCGGACACTTGAATGTGATGTTGGAGAGCGGTAGGATGAGCAACAACGTCATGGTGCGTTTGTGGATGCGGGGAACGGCTTGGAGGGGAGGAGGACCTGACAAAATGAATAGTCCCGACAAATCAGGCAGGACCTTAACATTTGCATTTCCACTGAATCAGAGTCAGTGAAGAAAGAGCCCTCCATTGAGGGGAAAACAGTTTGACGTGTGAATGACCAAATGCGTCAGGCCTTTGCTGAAACACATTCATGAATGCAGTACTTTGGACAGAGTTTGGGTCTTTTGCTCAGATCCTGCTGGAAAACTTAGGCCTTCTTGAGTCACTTTTTCCCTCCATGTACTGTACACTGCTTGGCAGTCAAGCCCTCCTGCAGTCAGCGTTGGACCAGTAGACGATGGAGAATGGCTCGCTGATCGTACACTCATATTTCTTTCAACTTTACTGTACGTCTCTTCCCTGTCCCAGTTGGTCTTAATAAATTAAGGAAGTTCAGTGCTGTTTTCCTGACACAGGACATTAACTCAAACTGCAACGTCATATCAAATTAAGCCAAAGCCAACAATTATAGTGGATGAGGTAAATAAAAATCATATTTTTTACCCTTGCCCCCATGAAGGTATTGTAGTTGGGTGTGTCCATCTACCTGTCTTTGTGTCCTCACCTGCAAATCAGAAACTATGGCACATTTCAACTCAAATTCTACACAAGGCAGGTCTCTACTCTATCTTCATCCTCCTAGAACCAGGTCAGTTCTGGATGATTTTAAAGGATTCTTCACCTTTGGGCAATAGGTCACTTTTTCAACAGTTTTTACAACTTTTCCTAAAATAAAGGGCATGATTGTTCTGAAAACTCACAAATGTTGAATGACAGTATCTATCGATGTGATCCATTTGTTACTCATCCAGAAGACACTCCAGAGCTCGGACCATATTTTCATATCCTTTCTAAATCCACCAAATTTGAAGACCATTCCCAACTCCTGGTATGAACATAGTAACTTCAGATTTAAATTTTTACCCTCAGTGTTCATTCAATTCCTTCTCATATCAGAGTATGATAATAGAACTGGTTGTGTTGACACAGAAATCATACTCCACCACAACGAACTTCAACACAACTGATGATAGAAACATGAATCTAAACCCTGGGAGGATGTTTTAGCGCTGAAGGAACTGATTTACAGCACATGTAGATACACATATACTATAAATGGGACGTGAAACAAACTGTTTATTGAAAACACAGCCAAAAAGTCAAATAAAAGTGTTCTTGTTCATAGGACATGGGCTCATGACTCGGGTCACCTTTGTTTACGTGAATGCCTTAGCATATGGGTGCTGTATCACATCAGTAGTACAAAACCAGTCCATAACGGCAGCAGTGGAAACAAAAGTACAAACCAGCTCCAGCAAATGGAGAAAAAAATAAAACGTGTGATTTGTTAGTTCATTTAAACCTTTATTTAACAGACAAATGTACTGGATTTTGGCATGGCATGAGATCGTGTTTAATGTAGGTTGAAAACATGTCTTTCAATTAGTCTTTTTATATACTAAAAAGTAGTTTATGGATATAAAGGACCACTTATTAGACTTAAAATAAGATTATTCTGATCACAGTATTGTGGAGAAGTCTTAGGTCACCCTAGGTAACTTTTATACAGTTGGAAAGAACGTCATATCTATTTCTCAGTCTCTTTAACAAAATACAAGAAAAAATAGATGGAAATATTGCACACCATTAAAAACTCACAAAATATATTATTACATCTGACTACATGGCTTCTACAGGAAACGGTATATATTTATTGTAATCTCTGTTCCCAAGACAAAGAGTGGCCCAAATAAGAAACAGTGGACATGTGTTGAATGATACCTGATGAAAAACTCTAGAACATTAGCTCAGTAAATCTCATAATGTCAAGACATGTTAAGTAAAAGGAAGGTCACACTAAATACGAGATAGTTCAATCTGGTTGATGTTTTTTTTCTGAAATATGTGTTTTTAATGATGTTCTATATATTCACTTGTGCTTTGTTAGAGAATGAGAAAAAGTTTTTGTACATTATCTCATTCTACGCTTTCTGAATATATATGTATATGAATTGAAAAAAAACAACAACTCTATGTCTGCTTTCACTGCTTTCAAATAATTAATCTGTAAATTATTTATGCTTCCAGCAAAAGCACAGAACAACGAAGAGGCACAAAAAGCCCAGTAAAACTTTATCTGGGCACGTAACAGTATGCAGACATGTGAGTGCACCAATGTACAGTATATGCACACACACTTACAAAACAGGCCCTAAAACTGCTTCAGGGAGGATACTTGTCATCTGTGCTGCACAGATTACAGGCTGTGAGTCTCCTTATTTGGAGTGTGAGGGACTGATTGGAGGAAGGCTGATGAAGCCACATGTTGACAGTGAATGAGGCAGGGCCCAGAGCAGGTTGAGCAGTGTGTGAAGTGGACACACCTTCATTCAGATAGGTTTTGCTTTGCAGGAGGCCCTCGGGCCTCAGGGACTCACAGCCTAATTAAGGGTTTTGCCGAGACACGTAAACGACCCAGATTCTCATTACCTGTCACAAGGTGTGGCAGCGAAAGGTAGGGAGGAGGTGGAAAACTTCTGCCAAAGGCTTCTATTAAATGTAAAGGTAGAGCTGTCATCGCAGCATTCTGCATTTGATTTCTTTATTATTCCCACATGATGAACTCTGGATTCATAAAGTCATAACAGGTGACAAACAAAATGATTGGGCATGTTGATTCAAATAAAACCAAATAAAACGGTGCCGTCTGTTATACTTTAAACCAGGCTTCGCTTTGAGAGTCATAAAAACAGCCTCTGGGACAAACTACCCTGAATGGAGACTGATGAGTCAGGACCAACCCATGTCCTGAAAATGACTGAATGAACAAAGCCAGGGCCTTTTTTTATGAAAAGCTGCCATCATGTGGTTATATTAAGCTACTGCAGCCATGAGTGGTACTGTGACGTCTATCTGTGGTAGAGCTGAGGTTGATTATGTGTCTTTCCCAGTGACAGTTTAATGCATGAATTACATATGTACTGTATATTCATGTTTAACTCCAAAGCCCAGAATCTTTTGAAAGTTTTATGTTGTTTTGCAGAATAAACTTTGATCTGGTGTTGAAAGGTAAATCAACCCATTGTTCAAACTCTTTACATCAACAGTATTTGTATAATGTTTTGCCTTGACTGACATCATGGTTTGTATAAATAGTAGAACTGGAACTGTTTGCTCCTGGAGGATTCTGTTGGGTTTCTGTAAATCGGCTTGAGAGTCTGGTTTAGACCAGCTCTATATGTAAAGTGCCATAAGATAACTTGTGTTGTGATTTGGCACTATATAAATAAAATTTAATTTTGATTTGGATGCATAGCAATATGTACCAGAATAAATATAAGGTGAAAATTAACACGTAAAATACTAATGTTAGTTCTCTGATGTAGATTTGTGATGGCTCTTCAGTACAGTGCCTCTGTATGTTACATTTGCATCTGTTTGAGTAATCAATACCCTAATATATGGTTTAGTTAAAATACTTACTTCATCTTCAACATCAGATCGAAGTATATACAGCCTGTTAGTTAATGTAATATGGGCATCAATAACCATCAGGACATGTACAAGGAGGTACAAATAAATTTATTACATTTAATTCATTGATACCTTGTTAAATATATCTCGGTTTAATCTTAATTCCATATTTTTGCACGTTTTTTTTTAAGTTAGGCCATGAGCAGTATGCATTTGAAATATTTCTATATTTAATTTTTTATTCCAGATAAGTCAGAACATTTACATTGACTCTGGCAGGAGTGAATGTCAGAGTGAATAGTTGTCTGTCTCCATATGTCTGATGTGATGACTCCCTCAAGGATTAAACACTTCAGAAAATGAATAAATGAATGAATGAATGAATGGATGGTGGGCTTCAATGGGGAGATATCATATGCCCAATTACTCTGAAGTTCAAGGAAATGCTTTCAGTGGCAGCTCGTCAATAGAGGGCACTAGGGCGCCGCACCGCCTGTCTCACATGAAGAAGAAGGCAATAAGAATCACCTAAAACAATTCTACAAAAACATGAAGATTTAACCAAACGAGCTACATATGATACAGCTGGTGAGTACCGTGTGTAATCTGCATTCAAGTGTAGTTTTAAAATGTTTATGGTCGTTTAGTGAGCGATCAAGTGTTTCCTGTTTGGGGAGCAAAAATCCTAAGGCTCTCGTTCTAAATGGCACGTGTGCAGTACTGTGCACTAAGCACTGTGTTTATGTACAGTTTTCCTCAAGCTCTAATTTGGTAATATAGTACCCAACTATGGAGTATCTTTTACAGAAGTTAAAGATATCTTGTACCCAAGAACAACTCCTGAAATTTGATGTATCTATCAATAATTGTCCGAGGTGTCAAAAGTATTCACATTCATTACTCAGGTCGAAGTATAGATACTAGGGTTTAAAAAGACTTCTGTGGAAGTTGAAGTATCAACTCAAGCTTTTTACTCAAGTAAAAGTGTAAAGGTACTGGTTTCAAAACTACCTTAAGCATAAAAGTAAATGTAAGGGGAAAAAATTCCATTAGCATAAAAGCTTAGGCCGTGCCACATTGGCCTATAGTGCACTACCCCACCTCCCCAAAAAACAATTTTCTAAAGGCCATAATGGCTATAATGTTACATTAAAATGTTAATGTTGAAAAATTTGGGATGTACAGTGCTACCAACCTCCTCGCTGGTGTTTGGTTGGGACTTTTCGCTTGAGTTCTCTTGAGTCTCTGCCACAGACATCTTCATACTAGGCGATATGTCTGCTATGTGAGTGTGTGGCGTGATTTGTGTCATGTCTCACGTGCAGGTGTGATGGACCGTGTACAAACCAATAGGGTGTCGGAATGGTATCTGTCTATACTTCTCATCCAACCACCAACAAATTCACTCTAACCGGATGGCACAATTTATCTGGCTAGTTTTTTATTTGAACGATGACAAGCTGGAATGAAAACAAGCCGAAATGAATAGGAGTAACGAGGCTATTTTAAAAATGTTAGGAGTAGAAAGTACAGATAATTGTGTGAAAATGTAAGGAGTAGAAGTAAAAACTCGGCTGAAAAATAATTACCGGTACTCCAGTAAAATATAGATAACCAAAATTTCTACTTAAAGCTATCCTGTATGATCTGGCATTTTTACACTTTTCTTTTGTAATCATAAAATGCTCCTAATAAGTGTGTGGCAAACTAAAATGTAAAAGAAATCCACCAGGTTTTGAAACTCAAAAATGTTTAATTCTCATATATTTCTGATAAAAGTCTGACCAATCATTTTATTTGGTCCGAATAAAATGATTGGCCGAGCTTCCCGTCTGTCATCCGTTGCCCTGTTTCGCCCCTCTGTGGCAGAGCAGGCTTTGAAAGATATGGAACGGCGAAGAACTTTCCAAGATCGACCAAGGCGAGCTGCCACTTCCACCCCCAGCTGCTCACACAGAGAATAAGATGCACAAAAAGACTGGAGCAGAAAAATCTGTCCAAAAGAGAATTCTCAATGCGGCAAGAGGCAAGACGCATATCTGGAGCTGAAAAGGTACTTTCAGTTTGCCTAATCATAGAACACAACATTACATGTGATAACACAGCATCCAGATCCAGCTATCAGTTACTATAGTTCTGTAATGTTATGTTATTTGTAAAATGAAGATTAGCGTTAGCATCAACGTTAACTTCACCGTTAGTGTCAACAAACCAAATGTGTAACATTAGTGATCGGTTTAGATGTAGCTGTAGTGTTATGGACAGTGTTAACGGTGTTAGCGTCAGCACTTGCAGCAGCCTCAGTGTTGATTGTGAAGTTATTAACCCTGTTCTCAAACACAACTCCAGAGTTATGTTTGACTGTTGGTTGTACTGTAACCAGAGCCAGTTCAGCACATTGCTAGAGGACTTCTCCGGCTAACAGATAATGCTGGCTAGCTAACGTGTGTGCGTCAGGGGAGGAGGGGAGCATCAGAGGTCAGGCAGAGGCGTCAAGTAACAAAGTAAGGGAAGGGGGTGGGACTTTGGAGGGAGGCAGGTTGTTCATGTGCTGTGCCACATGCCAGATCAGTAGGTATAGTTTTAGGTAAGGTAACAAAGTATTTGTACTTTGTTACTTGTCACCTCTGATAATAGGTAAAAAGTAACAACTTCTTGAACTTTGAATCTCTGTCTCTGTACCACTTGTTTTTACAGTAAAATCAGCACCATACAGAGAAAAAAACTGGCTGAAACTTTTTTTTCTTTCATGTTCACAATAATTAATAACATTATTTTCTGAAAATATGAAGCAAATCGAAGATGGTTAGTCTGGAACATTTTCTGAAATCTGGTTTGTTTTGAGGTGGAATTACCTTTACATAGCCATTTCACTTTATCTATAAATGGTGAGAATGAATGTTCCTGGTACCCTTTACTACCATGTCTGCACCACCTTACAATATCATCTTGAACAGTTAAACCAACTAGATATAGTTTGGATCTCATTGTTTTACTCTACTTCTCAAAAAGATTTTAAATACTAAGGAGAAAAGAGGCAAAAATGAGAAATGTGACAAAATAAGTACATTTATGTGCAGTTGACAGGGTTCTTCTGACTGTTGTCGAAGCTTGAAATGCTTGAAAATAAAAATGTCCTGCAACTCAAAAGTGGGTCATAACGCAGCATTTGGAAGAGGATGTCTAAAATGCCACACAGATTTTTGCCTTTAAGTGTCCTAACGAAAGAAATGTCAAAACCAAGAAACAGGGAGTAACATGTCATTCATTTTAATGTTTTGTAAAGTTGCCATCTTTTACTAAGTTTAGGTAAATTAAAAATTTATGAAAATTATGTAGATGGGGAAAATAACATTCATTCAGTCATCATTATTTTTTTATATATTGGACAGTAATACTGTTTTACCACAAAGCATAACCATTAAACTGCATCTCTGTACCATCCTGCACATACACTGGATAGATACACTCACTGGCCACTTTATTAGGTACACCTGTTTAATTGCCTGTTAATGCAACTATCTAATAGATCAATCACATGACGGCAACTCGCTGCATCTAGGTAGGTGCAGATGATCTGCTGAAATTCAAACTGAGCATCAGAATGGAGAAGAAGATGATTTAAGTGACTTTGTATTCCATGCACAACCATCTGTCAACTTAGAGGGAATGGTCTGATAAAGAGGAAATATTCTGTGAATTTGTGAGCTGAAATGAGTTGTTGATGCCAGAGGTCTTTGAACACAAAACACATCAATCCTTGAGGCAGATGGACTGCAGCAGTAGACCCGGTACTACTCCTGTCAGCTCCAAACAGGAAACCGAGGCTACAATAAAAGTGGGCCATAAATGACTGGTACCGTTGCCTGATGTCAGATGGTAAACAACACGAAAACATGGTTCCATCCTGTATTGCATCAATAGTTCAGGCTGATGACGGTGTAATGGTGTGGGGATATTTTCCTACCACCCTTAGGGGCCCATAGAACTGCTGGACATCATTTAAAGACTACAGCCTACCTGGGTATTGTTCCTGACCATATCATCTGATGGCTACTTCCAGCAAGATAACACAACATGTCACAAAGCTCAGCATCTCAAACTGGTTTGGGGACATGACAGTGACTTCACTGTTCTGAAATTACCCAAACAGTCATCAGATGTCAATAGAGCAACTGGAGATTTCCATTATGAATGTGCAGGTAACAAATCAACAAAAAATATGATGCTGTCATGTCAGTAAGGGCCAATACCTCTGAGGGATGTTGCCAGCACTTTGCTGAATCAATGCCCATCTACCTAAGTGGCCAAGAAAATGTGAGTATTTCAAGGTAATTTTCAATGGAATTAAGTCATAATTGTGAAGCCTGGCAAAAAATAAATAAAAAAATGATAACTTACCTTAGTGTTTGTTGTACTCATGTCTTTTCAACACCTGACTCCACCTCTCAGTGAGTCCATGAATCAACCATTACAATATAAAACGTTTCTATGACAGAACCATTTTCTGGCTCTGATGAAATTGAAAGCTGCCAAGTCACAGTGTTATTGTACATGTTTATTCAGAATTAAGATGAAATGCGTTTCAACAGACACAGGTTTCATGATCAAATAAATACACTGAAAAACTGATAAATTATACATGGAATCAAACTGAGTGATATAAAGTACAGTACATTCACTAAAAATCTGTACAGTTTTTATCGTAAAGAAAAGAACAAAAATATTACAGTACATGGGGCTATAATATAATAATCACTTGGGTAAAATCAGAGTTTGCCAGAGAAAGTTGAAAATTTTTGGACATGCAACCTCAAGGTAAAAATACCACATTCAGGTTCACTTACACATACTGTTCATGCACATACATATACAGAGGGTATGACTCTGTACTGCAGTCTAACACACTCACCTAATGCTTCAAATACACTTCTTTTTGCATGTCTTTTGATATTTGTCTCGTCAAAGCAGTAGAATTAGATAAGCATTCACGTTTCCTTATGTAGTTTAGTATTCCTCTAAAAGAAAACAGCCTTGTGCTTAATCATCAGCTGGGTCAGAAGCCTCTATTGCTTTGAAGCCTGTTATTTCATGTTTGGAAAGAAGAAAAATTACTAGAAAAACTACAAAAAAAAATGTTAAAGAAAAATGACTTAACATATAATAAATGTAATAGGGCCCTCTGTTTTTGATCCTGGTAAGGATCTTGATCTTATGCATTTGTGCACATAGTCACACTGTATTAGCGTGTTAGTGTAATAAAACATTTTAGTTGAAGTATGAAATAATCCACTGGGTGGCAGCACTTGATCTGTAATGTCCACATCCACCCAGGACGCACAGTCAGGGGACAACACTGCAGCCACAATGATGAAGGTCACGTCTTTACTTTGTCCTTTAAATGTTGGGATTCACATCTGGTGTTTACAACATTCCCTGCAGGTAAACAGTTACATAATATTCCAGATGGATTCCCTGGTGCGTGGTGAGCAGTAACTGTCTGACCAGTTTTTACACTGTAACCTGCAGCACCACATCTACCAGCCTTCACTGGGAAACAGTGTTTGAGCTGTAGAAAGAGTCTCAGGATCCCCATGGAGACACCTGCTGTTTGCCTTGTGAGGCATCTGTGTTTTAAAATTACAATAAAATCATTCAAAAGTCAAGTTACAATTCATCAACTTCACCGTCTTTCATATTTCAGTCCATGTCAGATTTGTATCATTACAGTAAAGTGAACAAATCCAGCTGCAGACTGAGTACAGCCTCACCATCAGCTCCAATTTCTGTCGCCACCGCAGTAATTACAGATTTTCAAGTTCAGTATCACACCACTCACTGGTCACCGACCTACAAACCCAACTTGAGGACATGCAGTAACTCTGCAGTCACTTCTGATATCATTTCATTTGAAATGTGACAGTTTATGCATTTTAAAGCTCCAGTGTGTAATGTTCAGAGGAATTAATGAGGATCTCTTTACACAAATGGCTTCTACTCATATGGTTTCCCCCAGGTTTTCAGAAGGCTGAGGTGCTGTCTGGGTTAAAGCAGTTACCGTCACACACTGATTTGCAGCAGATAAACCTTGAATGGGAAGAGGAAGCCCGTGTATTGTGAATTTGTTTTTTTAGAATGAGCTATTTATGTCTACTGAGAGCAGGCCACCATGTTTCTACAATAGCTCCAAACAGACAAACCAGTGTTAAGGGTGACAGGGTCTTCACTGAACCAGCCCACTCCTGCTCTTGTGTTGTGACATTTTATTCTTTTAAGAGGAAGACACACCTTAATTCCTCATTACTCATATTAGAATTTCGGTTTTGTATGTAAAAAAAAAAAAATAATAGTAATAATTCTTACTGTTAATTCCAATTCCCACACCTGCCCACTCCCAACCCAATCATCTAATAGTTAAATTGTCTCGAGAGAATCCTTTGACACACAGGATTCCCCCCAAAAAACAGTCCAATCAAATGGACAAAACAGACACTTTCTCTAATAACTTCTAAGAACTTCATGTTTTTTACAGCCACCATAGGAGCAGGTGGTGGCAGTGTGGGGGTATCATCTTGCATATCCAGACCTATCTCTACATTTTGTTAGCACTGTGCCAGTGTTGTAGATCTGGTCTGGGACCCTCCACTACTGTTCTGAAGTAGGTGTAGAAGTTCCCTGGGTTGTTTCCCTAGTTCTTGCACCTTATTATTTTTTATTTTGCACATTGTTTATCTAATAGTCTACACTTTTCCTCTTGTTTATTACTGTATATTTATTTATGTTCTTATCCTGTGATTTTTTTGTTCATTCTTTTCTTTTTATATCATTGCACACTGTATTGGTCTCAGCACCCTAATTTCGTTGCACACGACAATAAAGTCTGTTCTGATTCTTGTAAGTCTGAGTCTTGGGCCCAAGCTGAACAAACGATGTTGCAACAATGCCTTGCAAAATAGCATCAGGGAAAAAAAGTTATGGTATTAGAATGACTAAGTCTCTGAAAGTGACAAACTGAAAATAAAACACTTTACTAATTCCTCTAAGTCTCCTGCTGTTGTGCAGCTCATTTTCCTTTTCCCTTT
>JAPQRQ010000016.1:3684898-3696394 GCA_037367365.1 Apogon talboti
GGGAGGGAGGCAGGACTCTATGTAAACAGAGTGGCAAGAACTGCACTCTGCAGGCTTCATATCCAAAACGCTGTATTGATCTGGAAGAAATCAAATCTGAGGATACCTGAGGTTAATAACTCTGTGTCTCTAACTGTGTAGAGAAAATGCATCAGTAACAATGGTTTACATTTACATGATACGCTTTTTGAAGAACAGCCATGTTCCTAATAATGTAAGTGATTCACCAATTCAATACATTGGATCAACAACACAATATTCAATTTCATAATCAGATCAGGAGGCTGTCCAATCAGTACAGTGATAAAATGTAATAGAGCTGGACATCAAAAACAAGTCAACTCTCCAGAGAGTTGATTGACATAATGTAGTGATGTAGTCCATTGCTGCTGTCATTTTGTGAACTTAAATGAAAAATAATGGACTGTATTTGCATTTAGGTGCAAATACAGCAGCTTTTCTGCTATTACACCAAAGACAGCTCACAAAATAATGTTTAACCTCCACAAATTCAACACCAGTGTGGGTAAATGCATCTATTGCTGGTCCTAAAAATGGAAACCAGGGTTTGCTCAAAGATGGCTCCTCAAAAAGACAGTTCATAAAGAATTGTTTCCTGTGTCAGTGTCATACGGTTTCTTTGCTGTCCCATCTCTTGAGGTGATTACTGGCATTTATTCCAATGACAATGGAAGAAGTGAACATGATCACAGTTTACAAGTGATTCTTTCATCTCAAAGTCACCTGGGTAAATATTGGACCCATTTTTCATGAGTCACATGTACAGTATCTTCTCAAGATTCTGACATGTTTCAGACACAGGGATCAGGAATAGCTGAGGGCCATCTCTGTCTCAGCAACAAACTACTGTATGCTGAAAGCTGGACTCAAATCTCAGGTAGAAATGAGTAAGAAAATAAAACAGATGATAATTATATCGTATATACAGTTGTGTTCATAAGTTTACATACCCTGACTTGGATGTTCCAACATGACAATGAGCCAAAACACAAGGCCAAGGTTGACCTGTCATTGGCTACAGCAGAAAAACAGTGAAGGTGAAGGAGTGTCCACCTCAGTCTCCTGACCTCAATATCATTGAACCACTTTGGGAAGATCTCAAACATGCAGTTCATGTAAGACAGCCCAAGAACTTAAAGGAACTGGAGGCTTTTTGACCAAGAAGAATGGGCAGTTTTACCATCTGAGAAAATAAAGAGCCTCATCCACAACAACCACAGAAGACTTGAAGCTGTCGTTGATGTTAAAGGGGCGGGGCCAATACAGAGGATTAAGAACACAGGTATGAACACTTATGATCAGGGTCATGTGGATAGTTTCTGTTGTCAGCATCATTTAAAAAGAGTAAACACATTTGTTTGATAATAAATGGCTTCATCCAACCACTAACCACCAGTGACAGAAAAGGTTTTGTATTATCATTCATATTCTCTGAAACATGGCCAAAGAATCACAAATTCTGCTAGGGTATGTAAACTTATGAGCACAACTGTATATACGTACATATTTCTGTTATGTATGTTACTTTTTTGCCCTGTGATGAACTGGCATATCCAGGATCTACCCCGCCTGATGCAAGCTGCAATAGTCTCCAGCCCCGCTGTGACCCTCCGGAGAATTCAGCGGATATGAATATTACTTTTTTCCTGTGTTTTTTAGGTGCAGGGACCTAAACTGCTTCTTTGGGTTCAGGGTTGGAATTGTGAAAATCCTGGTTTGGGATGAAAACAAAGCAGTCCACTCATCTTTTTGTTCAACAAATTACTACTCCACAAACAAAGCACACACATTTTGTTCTCCTCCTTAGTGTCAGTTGGTGCTACTGGCTTGTGTAACCGACATGTCCACTGGACCAAAGGTTAGCCTCAGGGTTAACTGCTCTCTAAGGTTAAACAAAGTAAAAGAAAGAAAGAAATCCTACCTTTCCTGCTTTTCATGGATCTGCTGCAAAAGGCTTTGTCGGGGTCTCATTCCATACTGTTCCATCGTAAAAGGTTTGAAATGAAATCCAATAAGTGATCACATAACCTCCCTGCTGCAGTCTTTTACATTAAGACCGTAAAAATAATATAAGAGTATTGTGACAATCACCAATAAGGACTAATAAGAAGTTTTTTTCTTTGATTTTTGGCCATATCTCCTTATCCTATTACATCACAGTGGTTTATTTATATTATGTTTGTTATGAGTCAGTTTCACAAATTAGTAGTTTGTAGAAAGAATTATTAACTCAAACTCTGAGTCAGTCGCCGACAAAAGATTAACAACAATGTTATACTGCAACTCCCAGGATGCATTTGAGCAGTAAACATCCAATCACAGAACTTAACTGTAATCGGTAGCTTCAGCACAAATGATGTGCTTATAGTTTTGTTTTTCTCTGGTCTATTACTTTAGTTTTTCATTTCAGTAACACATCCTAAGTATTCTTATGAATCTTTCAGACCAGCGGGGGGACAACCCCGGCGCTGACTCCATGGCTGCAACCTTGTTTTGTCCATTATCCTCAGATGGATGGCACAGTGCAGTGTTCACTCTTCAGTTTGGTGCAATTTGCTTTATCTTTGAAAGTAAGAGCACATTGTGTTGTAATCTCCTCCCCTGACTTTTAATCTATTCAGAGTTATCTAAGCTGCTGGGGGAGGTCTTCAGAAGGACTTCTTGTTCTCTGTAACTTACTGCTTTTACTCTCTTTGTACCTGTCAGTTTGCCCATCTGTTTACTTTTAAGAATCACCCAATGAATTTGTACAAAATAACCATTAACCACACTGACCTTTACAGTTTGGACCGATTCTGAGAGCTTCTTCTCTTCCTTTACTTTCCTTTTCCATCACTTCCCCCTATCCCACACATTCATTACAGCTCTTGAGCTCTTTGCAGTTTTAATGAAAGACCCTAAGACACTGGAGCTAAGCCCTCTGTCCTGAAAAGCATGTGGGTCATACCCTGTAGATTAGAAATCTTGGAGCAGCTACAGAGAAAGCTGGAGATTTACTGACATGGTCAATCATAGTGCTGTGGAAAGTAATGCCTTTAATGGAGGGATGCATGTGCATGTTAATCTGTTATCAGATGGCGAAGCTTTAGAATCAATCTGCGACAATGCATAATTGATGCTGGCTGCTGCATGAAGGTTTCAGCACCAAAGATAAGGTGATAAAAAAGTGTTTGGCTAAACTTCCACCTGCTATGTATTAGTGAGAGGTTGTGATGGTTAAAGTGGGGTTTTGCTTTGTTTATATGTTAGATATTAACTACAGTACAAAAACTTTTGCTGTAATTATGTGATCAAAATTCACCATGCACTTAGAACTTGACACTGACTATTTCTATAGATTTGTAAATAAACAACACATGCATTTAACCTGTAAAAAATATATGGTAGGTTACTGGAAAAATACAGTAAAGTAACACACCTTTCAAAGTTCTAAAAGATTTTTTTAAATGTATCAGTAATTGTTAGATTATGTTTGATTTGTGAATATTTTATAAAACTTAATTTAACTTTACCAAATACCGATGGAGGATCTTTTTTATCTTACATCAACTGAGGCTCTAATGATGTCTCAAGAAATGTACATCTACTGTACAAAGTGTCATTCTGTTGGTGCAATTTATTCATTTCTACTTTATTAGATATAACATATATAAGAAGTTTTTTCTGTTTATAAGATTAAATAAATTGTGTGCAGAGCTCAGAATTAATTATTGCAATGTATAGAAACCATAGGCAAGATTTTTAATGAAACTTTTCCATAAAAGTATCATTAAACTTTAGTTACCTCTCAAAACCTACTTTAAAAAAAGCAACCATAGTGGATTTTAATACTATGAGATATTATTGGCTACAAATATTAATCAGGAAAAAGGTGTTTATACTGTATTTCACAAAAAAACTCACAGTTTCCTGGATTAAAACTATATATTTATGAGAAGACACAATAAGAAGCCATGTTGGGTATAAATACAAATAAAGTCCTGCAAAGATTATCAGTGTATGTAAACCGACTAGGTTGTGTGTAGGACTACAACATGAGACACTGGGGTCCACATCCCTGTTGTAATTAATAGATTTTTTTTTTTTTTACTTGAGATTGGAAAAAAAAGTTTTGTTATGGAGCCTCCAGTGTGAAATCATTCCCTTGTTTTGATTCATTCATGGGTACTAGATACGTGTATACACTGAGGCAGTCAGATCCACTTTCTGTTTAAGACAGTAAAGTTTAGTTTGCAGTTTGTTTGTTTGTTTATTTGATTCCCTTTTATATTGTAACTAACCTTAAATGGTAAATTAGTTGCATTGGGGGGGATGAGCCGCTTAGTTGCTTTTCCCTAGCGTTTGTGTATGCAACTGGTTTAATAGTGGATTGCAGTGAAGCTGGGGGAGTGTGGGTTGTCATCCAGTGTGAAAATATATTGTAAACAGACTCCAGAGAAGGATTAAAAGTCTTATTTTATGTCAGACCACTTGGAATACAATATTCTGGATGATAGTAAAAATCACGTCCCCAAAAAAGAACTGCTGCTGTAACCTTTTTGTGATGCAAACTCTGCACAACTACATTGTAGCTTAAGGCCGATGTAGATAGTGATGCATCTTAATTTGCTGTATTTTGTATTTTGTCATTTAAAAAAATAAATAACAGCACTATTAAAACTTTTCTATTCAGCTAATGTTTATTATAAATGTCCTGTTTATTAGTGTACTCACTCGTAACATTAATGTTGTTAGACTAGTGAGTTGATTTCTGTTGTGTCTGTGTGCACTACGGTGTTCAGTGTCAGCCATGTGCATTAACTTGCACAGCTTTTGAAGACACAATGAGAAACAATTACCATAAGTTTTTCAGCTGTGGGTTCAACTTCTGAACTCCAATGAGTCCAGTCTGATTTAAACAGTTACTTAAGGCTTATTCAGCGAGTGTGAAAATGTCTGGGATTCATTCTAAAACTTGGGCAGGACAAATTAGGCCAAGACAGTCTGGGTATTTAATGGAAACACTGAAGTTTTATGTACACAAAAATGTGGATGTGTTTATTTACTTCATATAAATTTTGTCAATATTATGACCATTTTGGGGGCGACACAGTGGTGCAGTAGATAGCAGAAGGTCCTGGGTTCGATTCCAACCAGGGACCTGTTGGGCATATTCTCCCCGTGTTTGTGTGGGTTCTCTCCGGGTATTCTGGCTTCCTCCCACTATCAGAAGACATGCACTGGTCAACCTAAAATTGCCCATAGGTGTGAATGTGAGCGTGATTGGTTGTTTGTCTCTATATGTCAGAAGATGAATGAATGGGAAAAGGGAAAATTAGAGGAAAACTTGCCTACATTTAATAAGAGGTGAGAAAATTGTGATTCATATAATGGATTGTGATTCTACCTCAAAAAGATCTTTATTTGATCTACAGACCTATTGTAGCCCTACGCACAAACTGCTCTACCAAACACATTTTTTACTTGTACATTTGTGAGTTTTCTCCCATTAACATTAACATACATTAACCCCAGACAAATTCTGCTTTTCTCACAAATGTAATACTTTATAATCTCAGAAAATTTTGGACTTTTTTTAGGAGTAACTTTGTAAACTTAGAGAGAGTTTGGGTTTTTCTCCAAGCAGTCCCACTCCCATGTCATTTTCGGTCATTATAATGTTTATTAAACATAATAAAAGTTGGGTTTGTTATACTGCAAGTGGTTCCAAATGTTATCGATGAAATCATAGCTGTCAAACTCCCTCTAGCCTATTTAGTGAAGTAAACTTCGCATTAATTTCATAAATACTAAACTTACTATCTCTAACTTTTCAGTGTATAGACAGAAAAACACCATTTGGACAGTTTTGGCTTCAAATCATTCAGTCAGTGTCCACATAATGAGGTGGGATGGAACTATTTCTGCGTTGGTCACTTTGGGATTCCTAGCTGTGAAGGCTTGGGTTATATATAGGGCCAAAATGTCAATACGGTGTAAAGCTGGGGGGGATATAGGCTACCGAGGCAGCAGCAGGGATTATCTCACCCCAAATGATAGTGAACCGCAGGCCTTATATGGAATAAATCGATGAGGGATTTTGGAAATCCAACCCACTGCCCCATATAGCACCAGCACCCTCCTGCAAAACACATCTATGAATGTCCCCGTGTGAAGGAGCGGGGGTCCGGATAGGCACACACAGATACACACACTGTCTCTGTATGGGTCGTAATTCCGCTGGATGGACACAGTCATCTTATTTTGTCCGTGGAAACTACGGGCCAGTGCGCAGGCCCGGTGCTGCCGGCCGGGACTCCGCTGCAGCATCACGCCTCCTTCCTACTGAGCAGTGCGGTACCGTTATCCTCCACAAATCATCTCTAAAGCTCACACTACACCGACGCAGTACATTCTAATCACTTGGACATTATTCAGCCTTAAAAGAAGTATCAGTGCAAATCCCAGAGCCCCGGACACAGGCCACTAGTGTCCTCTGTCTGAGCGTACATCGCCAGTTATCCATATTTTAACAGGTGTAACATCCCAGTTGTGGATGAAAACACGCCGAACAAACACGAATGAACACAAGAGGGGCAGATAAGGAGAGCGATCCAAACCCCGTCCACTTATTTATTACTTTGAACAAATTGCGGCGCATTCGGGACGCGTTTGGAAACAAGCGTACAGCCGCAAACTTACAAGAAAATTAAAAAAAAACACTCAATAAGGCTTGTAAAGCTCAACAAGATCATCCACCAATGTAAGTCGTCCACACATGTAAACACACTGGTCTGTGTGTGTTTGTCAGTAACAGTCATTCTCTGTGTGTAAATGTCGGCTGTAGCAGACGGACGGGAATCATCCCAGGTTCAGGTTTCGCTCTGTGTTTTCGTTACCTTCCGACTGGGATCTGCGGTGTCTGTGTCAGCACGCAGGCCGATGAATGCGACGCATCCCCCGGTGAGACCGTCCAGGATGTGTCGGCGGCTGTCTACTCCCGGCTGCTTCCTCTCCTCCTCCACGGTGTCTCTGCTCTCTCCGATGGAAATTGACACATTTTACTTCACTGCAGCAGCGGCGGCGGCGGCACATGCTCAGACAAGACTCGGCAGTTCTTGCATCTTTGCTTAACCATTTCACCGCCGCGGCTCAGTGAGCAGAGAGCATTCAGCCCGCCCCGGTACCGGCCTGGGACTGTCAGCCAGCAGGATTCACATGATTCTATAAAGCACATGTTAATGTTTAACCAATGGTCAACCGCAAGGACAGACAGACAGTTTACCATGACCTCCCCATTCAGCAGTTTACACTTCGCTCAGCGTCATGTGCACGGCTGGTCATATATCATTTTCAAAAGAATTAATCAACATCTTTAAAAATAGATCCTTAACATTAAAATAAAATTTAAAAAAACTTCTTAACATACCATTTCTAACAAGAAGCCAGAAACTAGTAGCCAGTGCTACTAACTAGCACTACTAATGCTAGCTAACCAAGCTAACTGTGTTGTATCAAATTCCCCTTCTAAGCATCCGACAAATTACTTTAAGATCCATTATTTAATACTCAGAAGAATTTAGGATCATGTAATTGTTACACCTGGATGGAATATTTCTAATTTTGTTCATGTATAATTACAAAACAAGAAATGTGTTTTTGCTATTGTTGCATCACCATGTTTCTAAGGTAACTCAGAACAGATTTTTTTTTTTAATACTTGGATGCAGCTTTTGTTCATGTGTAAAGCACAACTGTAAGGTGAGAGTGTTATCAATTTTTCATCTGGCTTCTGGCTAAATAAAAAACAAAAATGCATTAAAGCATTTTACAGAGTGTCATCCTGCTCTTGCTAGAAATTGCAGTTCCTCCACTGTAGCCTCTGTAACTGATCAAAAGAAAGTTAGCACATGATATTATAAATGTCCTTAAACTTTCAGACACATGGGACTCCTGTTGCTTTCCTTTCAGGGCTTGGCAGGCCTTCATTTGAGTCTCACCATTGGGATAAATATTTTAGGAACTTAAAGAGGTGTGAATGGTCACACATATCTAATGACACAAGAAGATGTAACAACTTCACCAGTTAATGTCTCTTTCATCTACATTTACACTGGAAAAATTCTTTCTCAAGGTGTGTCAGCGTCATAAACAACACTGACATCATTTGAAACTACTTCCTTCAGTAAAATAAGGTCAAGTGCTATAGTGTGGTTGCTACAGTATTTAGGTGATTGAACATAAAAAATCAGTCAGGTAAAATCATCACATCATCAAATATTCAATTAAAAACAGAAGCGATTGGGTAAAGTTGTAGCATGGAATGGGTAGTAACACCACCAAGTTCCACAGTCCAGGGTAATGTAGGAGTCATGTGATCATTTCAGTGTTTACCCACTTCCTCCCTGATCCCACATGTAGAATGTCAAAGCTGTAAACAGACACACGTAGACTCTAGAGAGAAAAAACTTTTATAGTAGAGACAAACTTAGATTCACTTAGAAATTGAAAACTTGTAGTTTTGTCAAAAAAATGTGACTTGTGTTCGACCTGCTAATTTCAAACTGATATTCTCATACAACAGGTAAAGTACTTTGTCCAAAATCAGTGGAGCTGCAAGTTTCCAAACTGTAAAATAAAAGTGTCTTATAAAACAGACCATTCCATCTTTTGCGTGTGATTGGCTCTGCCTCATTTGAAGCCACTGTAAAATACATTCTGACCATAATTCATCCGTATTACTTGTGCTGAAATTATTGTGCTAAATGGTTCAATTTTGTTTTTGTGGGTTTTGATTTACTCGGAGCTGAACATGATAAGTGCTGGGAAGAGATGGACAGGATAAAGAAGAACAAAGAAGGGAGACATGGTGAAATGAGTGAGTGACAAACTATAGAGATAAAAAACCGGTTGTGTACGTGTGTTCAGCAGCAGAGATATCATGTAAGTGACGGGGTAGAAACGGGAATTCTCCATATAGTGTTATTATCATCCATCCATTTTCTCAACCCACTTTATCCTCACTAGGGTCGCTTGGAGCCTATCCCAGCTACTTAAGGGCGAAGGCGGGGTACACCCTGGACAAGTCACCAGTTAGTGTTATTATCATTCAAAACTAAAACTAGAGAAGTCAGAGGAATATCTGGTGTTCCACTGTTAAAACACTGTCATACAGTTCTGAGGCAGAAGTGAACACTACATGAACAACTGTACAATTAGACTAATGGCCATATCCAGGTAAATAATCAGTTCAGTCTCTAAGCAGCTTTCCACTGCATCTGTCACTGCATCTGTACGTTGTTTACAACCATTCTGCTAAAACCTGAAGAGCTCCATTACACAACGTAAGAAAGTTAATTTATTACAAAGATGCTTAAGAGCAAGAGTTTGTTTGTGACTTTTCTTTATCTTAGCGATGAACTTCTGCAAAACCTTGCAGCACAAACCTGCTCTGGATGAGGTAGACAGATAAGCAGGAAAAGACAGTGAGTGATAATCATGATGAAATAATATTTATTACCTGTAAAAATGTACTCTCATCATCTCATTGGACTTTCTCAACCTTTCTGACCATATTGACAGAAAGTGAACACTTTGACCATGACGTAACGTAAGAAATGCTCCTTTTTGACCCATGAAGGGTAGTCATACAAAATGATCTCCACTCGACATCAACATCAAACAAAAATAAGGTTTTGGTTTCATTAAAAACAAATTAATTGAGGAATATCTACAATACTCAAAGATTAAATCAATTTACTGCAAAGATAAAATAAAAACTGCCCAGTAACTTTTGATTCCTAACATTATATCAACTCATATTTAGTTCTTTTTATAGAATGTCCTAATGCTCTTTACTGTTGTATTTAAATGTATTTGATTTGCTGTTAATAAAGCAGTTCCTTCCTGTTAGTTCATCCTTGGGAAGTGGACTGAATAACATCATATACATAGTTCTTTTTTTATTCTGTTTTCCAGTTTGCCAAAAACTGTCACAGTTTGTATTTTAAAGCGTGTCATTTGTGTCTATTTCCCACACATTTAAAGCCGACTACTGTTTTCTACACGTCAACGCTTTATTCAGACATGTGACCTAAACCTGCTGGTTTTCATTTCATTTTTTGATATATACAGTATAATTAGCTGGTCTTGTTATGCCAAAATAAATCTAAAGTGACAACTTCTGCAGGCGGCACAGTGGTAGTGATTACAAGTGTCGCCTCACAGCAAGAAGGTCCTGGGTCCAATCCCAGCGCCAGCCAGCGTGGGCTCCACTGTGTGGACTTTACAGGTTCTGCCTGGGGTCTGTCTGGGTGCTCCAGCTTCCACCCACCATCCATAGACATGCACCTTAAGGCGAGACACCCCAGGAGAATAGGGTAAAAATAATATTTAATAGATATTACCATGAAACTTCCTAGTTGATTAGTTACAGGAAGATAATATTTTTTTGTATCACAAGTTCTATGAAATATTATGTTTAAATATGCAAATGAGGCCTTATCTCATTAAATATGCACAAATTTGCAAAAATCTATTTTCACCATGGTTCTAGGAATAAAATGTTATATAAATCAAGCTATGAATGATGTATGAACAAACCCCTCTGTAAAAGCCTTTAGAATATAGACAGGAGTAAAACTGGAGTGTTTGGTGTGTGTAAGTGCTACTGAAGTGGGATTTATGGTTCGGAGTATGAGTAAAAACACATTTTGAGAAAACAGCCTTTTAAAATATGTATTGTAGCCTGGTTTGTCATTAGCATTAAACGCCCCCTTTGAACATTCACGATTGGTTACTGATAGAAAAGAAATGGCCTTATTTGGATTACATAGTGTTGTGCAGGAGACTCAGAGCTTTACAATGACACCGGACATGACAGACTTCAGTAAACACACACAACAGTCGGCATGTCTGTTTATAAAGTTAACTTCCTGGTAAATTTGGGAGAAACTTACTGCCGCAAGTAAACAAACTGTTATAAAATAAACATCTTAATGTGTATTTTCAATGTTATCTTTATAGCAGCTTGAAAGAACACATACTGAAGGAGTAAACTAGCCCAAAATCTCAAAATTGAGCACTGCACGAAAAATCGATGTTTTTGCCTGTAGTGTCTCGCCTCAACAGGTCCAGCTAATAATGAGTGTGAATGTGAAAGGGAATGGTTGTTTGTCTGTATTCGTCAGTCCTGTGATAAGCTGGCGACACATTCAGGGTGCACCCCACCAGAAACCCCCTTCAGAAAATTAATGAATTAACTTGAAGTCCTCCATTAGATAATCACAGTTAAATGATTAGGATCAACTGTAGCACCGAAAATATTGATGCGAGAGAATCTGTCGGGTCATGACTCCATGTATCAAGAAAGTTTTGCCTCGTTCTTTTATATTTGCCGATATGTGTTTAGTGTGTTTCATCATCATCTGAACCCGCTTAATCCTCACTAGGGTTGTGGGGGTCGCTTGGAGCCTATCCCAGCTACTTAAGGGCGAA
>JAPQRQ010000016.1:3701522-3716109 GCA_037367365.1 Apogon talboti
CACACAGAAAGGCCCCACCAACTGGTGTTGGGATCGAACCCAGGACCTTCTTGCTGTGAGGCACAAGTGCTACCCACAGCACCACCCATTTAGTGTGTTTATGTGTTTTAATTGTTTATTGCTGCCATTCTGACCAGGACTCCCTGCAAGAGGTCTTGTATCCTTCTAAGGGGTAGAACGTCTATTTCCCTGTGACTCCATTGAGCTCCCGCTGGATACGACCTTTTGCCCCTGTAGTCAGGAACATGTCCCCCTCTGCCTTGGACCATGGGGTTGATTTGCATGGGGGGCCAGTATCAGTAACAGTGTTTCCACTGTTGAGTCTTGACTATTTAGAATGTTCCATGTTGTATCATGATGATGCACATATTGACACAGCAATGATTCTGAATCAATCAATTTGTGATCTGCATGATTTTATGTTACCTTTGATCAACTGGATCCTCAGCAATAATAGGGTTATTATACAGTATATGGTGGTCTCTGCCTTCAAGCAGGAGAAATGAATTGGCTTGATACTGTCAGTGAAACAGTGGCATGATGTGTATAGTATTAAGGAATGTTAAACTATTAATATATACATGAAAACTTTAGCAAACATGAACACATGAGGAAATGACTAGACGCACTAGGTAACTACTACCTATAGTTGTTAATCGCTACATGCTAATCCATGTCCCTCATTATAAAATGTTACCTGCCAGGGTTATGACAAATGCTAATGTTATTATTTATGCATTTATCAAGAGAAAATGTATCTAACAGGTTCTACTTACGTTCCACAACAGTGTAGAACTGTAAGTTTTTTAATGCAGCTTTGACTGGTGTAGAATTAGCCCAAGGTGAACTGTCATTGTTCATGATAGAAGCAGAAAAACGCAAATTAGATGAATTCACCAAACTGGATGAGACATGATTGTGTAATCTAGGATGTAACTTAAGTAGCGGCTGTGGTCACTGTGTCCATTGTTTTGACTTTGAAGTGGTCTTGCAAATGGAAATGTCCCCATCAACAAGAAGTGAACAGTCCATCCGTGACTGCATGAGTAGCCTAACAGTGTTATGCATGTGCTCAGGTCATATCACTAACCAGACATTTCAACTGGACATTAATGGCAGACTCAAAAACACTGAACCTCCCAGATGCTCTTTTACTGCAGGACCTCATTTAGAACAGAAGTAACACTCACTCACTCATAATCGTTATGTAACCAATAAACATCGGCCTTGTCCTGCAAACAAGTGGACTGACTCAATAAGTGAGTAACAGCACAGACCATGAATACAGTGAGAAGAAGGTCTTACACCAGGTCTGTCGCACAAACTCTATCAGCTTTCTACAGTGACCTTAGACTGAGGCCAACATTACAGTGAGTTTCAATCCCCTGGACCTCCTCACCACTCCAACCAAACCACTCATGTTTCTCTGTAACTAGAAGCAGCACTTTTTAAATGTCGTATTTTCTCTCATTTTAATACTTTGTGCATTTATTTAACATCAGGAACTTCTTACTGTCATTCCTATTGATCAGGAACACTTTAGCCTTGAGATGGTTGGAAAAAAAAGTTTTCATGTCTTTGGGATAATCAGGATGATGATGTTTAAAAAATAAATATTAGTCAAACTTAGGGATCCAAAATTTTGTTTTACACACCTTCACAATAATCTAAAAAAATTATGAGATGTCTAGCACACATACGTTTTGACAACTAGCAAGTGAACCGTCAACAGATAAATAAAACTTTTATAAGGATTTCACGTTTTTCAACACATAATAGGGTTGAACTTTAACAGAGTCACTGGCAAGATGATGGATTTTAAAGCTATCCTGTAGGATCTGGCATTTTGACACTTTTTTTAATCTTAAAATGCTCCTAATAAGTGTGTGGCAAACTATAAAAGAAATCCATCAGGTTTTGAAACTCAAAAATGTTTAATTCTCATATATTTCTGATAAACGTCTATCCAATCATTTTATTCCGTCCGAATAAAATGACTGGCCGAGCTTCCTGTCTGTCATCCGTTGCCCCGCCCTGTGTCAGTTGCCCACCGCTGTCATCGCTTGTGAGTCGCGCCCCTCTGCGGCAGAGCGGGCTAGCGTCAGCACTTGCAGCAGCCTCAGTGTTGATTGTGAAGTTATTAACCCTGTTCTCAAATGCAACTCCAGGGTTGTGTTTGACTGTTGGTCGTACTGTAACCAGAGCTAGTTTAGCACATTGCTAGAGGACTTCTCCCGCAAATAGATAATGCTGGCTAGCTAAAATGCATGCCTCAGGGGAGGAGGGGAGTGTCAGAGGTCAGGCAGGGGAAGGGGTGGGACTTTGGAGTGCTGTGCGACATGCCAAACAGGTAGGTATAGCTTTAAAACCATATTAAATCGATTAACATCAATGTAGAATTTTTTGGTGCTTCTACTTTAATTTCTTTTATGTATAAATAGAAAATGTGAATAAAAATAGCTGGATGGAACCACAGTGGAAAAGTAAGTAAGCCATGTTTTTTGTTTGTATTAGCATTTCATTTTTTGTTTGTTTCTTTGTAGTCAAGTGTAAGAATTTTCCATAAGAAGTTTTTACACTTCCTTGATGTGTTTTACATAACTTGAAATGCACGTAAGAGGTTATGGAAATGCTTATAGAAATAATTCTTACACATCAGATCCATTTAATTGATCAGCTTACTTGCATTTTGATGAAAATTTCCAAAACATATGGAAAAATATACTTGGTAATAGAAACGGGTCTAGTTCCAGTTGAAGTCTCATTTTCTTGGGACAACAGCGACAAAATACTCTATCCTTTCTTCTTTTTTTCAGTTTTTACTATTTATGATCAATAGTTCTCCTCAAACTGATCTATCATTTTAATAACTATGCCTACAGTTACAGATTATTATTTGACGGTATCTTGCTAGCTGTGATACTTCAACATCTCCATCACTGATTCAAGTGCCTGTCCCTGTTGAGGATTAGGAAACTATGTGCATGTATTCCACAGTGTTGGAGGAGTCAGTAAAACAAGCAGATTTTACAGGACGTTTGGGTCTCAAAGGAATGCCCAATTTCTCCTTTGGTTCTCAAGCTGTAAATGTTTGGGTGAGTAGAAATCTGAAGGAAGTAGCTACAAACAAGTGAGAGAAAGCACAAGTGTTGAGGCGCCAAACGTCAACGGCGAGGCCTTTTCATGTACCTCGCCTTGGAAAAGTGGAAAACTGTTTTCCTTGGTGTCGCAGCCATCTGGGCTCTCCGACCATAAAAACCTTTAACAAAGCTCTACCAAAAACAATGAAGGCTGGTTAGTTGGACACTTTTTCTCACAAGACAGGTGAATGGTGATGTGAATAGCTTGTTATTCACTGGGGGAAACAGGAAACCCCCTTGTGAAAGGCTTTTTCTCTGACCGACACAGCTGCCGTTCAGCTAAAAGGTTCATGGCTCAAAGCTCTTTTTGCTTGAGACAAACCGAGCATTTCAGACACACTAGAAAAGATAACCACAGTGACCAAACAACTGGACAGAACAGCAGGGCATATTTTGGGCTCATTTACTGATCTTAACCACAGCCTTTAAATGACTGTGCTCTTATGATTGTTTTTTAAATTTGTACTCCTGTGTCCAGATATCTGTACTTTTTTTTTGACATTTTACTTTCACTCCCTACACATTAAAGTGTACCTGTACTGGTCATGCTTACGACATTAATAGTGCTGTGTGTATTACTTATAAGCAAAAGAAGCGCAATTTCACTAAAAAAAAAAAAAAAAAAAAATTACCATAAATGCACCACTGGACCCTTTTATCATGTGAATTACGGGCGGGGGCTGAACCTATGGGAAGCAGCCATTGCCAGCTGTAAGTGATGTACCATCGTTGATTCCAGGTGGAGTACAAGTAAACAAGCAGCGGTCAGTGAGTGAGATTGAGTGGAAAGCACGTGTTCGCATTTGTTTTTTGTGCAGCTCTTAGCTTTGTACTCCGTCATTGTCCTAGAGATGCAACTCAGCACTGGCCGATAATGTATCAAAGACTGGTGTCTGCTGCACGGGGTCAGTGACCAGTCCATCACAGCCCAGGTATTTGGACGAATCTGTGTCACTACCGGTGCTGGGTGGAGCAGTGACTTAGGACTTGGTGTACTTGACAACCAATCTATGACTTAAGTTACCTGACGGAACTGCTGGTATTACATGTGATGTTTTGAAATACTGTAGTTAGCAATGACAACTCACAACAGGCACACTTTAAATACAAGTAACCATAGTTTCTACTCCCTAGAGTTTCTGAACACAGACACTAAACTGTATATAATGAATATCCTGTAAATGCTGGTGATTTGTTTTGACTTTTATTTTGCTTTTTTTCTTATTTTGAGTTGATGGATATTGAACTTCCCCCTGAGGATTTATAAATTTAGCCACATCAAGACATGAATGGTAACAGTAAATCATAAAAAAAGACAATGTAAAAGAAATCCCAAGGTGAAAGCAACAAATGATGAAAAAAGCAAATATAAGAAAATAATCCTACACATACACGTAAAAAGTGAAAACAAGACAAAAAGGATGTAAAATATAAAACAAAAATACATGTGTAGTCTTTGATTTAGGGATTTAGTATGTTTTGTTCATTCTGTTTATTTTGATTTAAATTCATTTATAACATTAAATCAAATAAACAGAATAAGTGTAATCTGAGATCTTAACCAAGACAAAAACAACATAAAATGAAAACAATGAAACAAGATGAAAATAAAATCACATTAAGACAAAAACACTGCAAACAAAATGAGAAGACAAAGGTTTAAGACTAAACAAAAAGGCATGTGTAGTCCTTGATTTAGCAGTCTAATGCCTACTTTGTTGATTGTGATTTAATTTTTGCTACCCACATGGACAGACAGAATGAAACTTTTACATTTTATTCAACCAAAAACACAAATGAATGAACAAGATGAAAATGACTTAAAAACATGTACGACAACGAAAAGGACATGAAAAAGACACTGGACCGTGGAGAGAAGGTGTGGTTTTTATACTTCAACTTGAGTAAAGAGGTTGAATCAGTATTTGTACTCTTACGAGTCGTATCTGTACTTGTACTGGAGTAAACTAAGTGTGTACTAAGTGTGTACTTGTGCAAAATCTGAACCTCACTGATGGAAAGCATCCGTTACTTTGCATGTACACATTCAGTGCAAGTTTGGACAAGTTCACTGCTGTGCAAAGACACCAAACGAAGAGGAGAAACCAATTTTTTTTTAATTACATTATCGAAGCATAGATGCATTACTTGTGAAAAAGGTAGAAAAAACAGCAAGTCTTTCTCAATAAGTTAAACCTCTCTGGCCAAAGAGCAGGGCCGGCTCACAAAACAGAAGAATTTCCATAAAGCATTCAAATACATCAAAACAAAAAAAAAAAAAAAAAGACAAGGAGTTAACTCATGTCGCTCAAATAAAAGTGCATCTCCTTGTTGAATTTATCTTGTTAAAAAAAAAAAAGAAACACAGAAGATGCAAGTGGCTTATGTTACAGTCCTTCCACCCTTTTTCCAAAGGGTTTTTGCAAGCATTTTCATGAAACTTCACAAGTTTCATCGTTCGACAATAAACTGAGTTATAGTTGGTAAAAAAAAAAAATTATATTAACAATAACAATAATTACAATGACAGTAATAACGAGAAATGTAAGTAATAAACACAGTCCTGTACAGTCAGGCTCATCTTCTGATTGACCACAGCCAAAAGTGTTCGATTATGGTTTGGACTTCGTCAGGCTGACACAGTCCGGTACTGACTGGACCAAGGTGGACGATGCCCTCATCTTCTGTCTCCCCTCAGCTGCCCTCGCCTATGGTTTATTGGAAAAACGCCTTCCATTTCATGTCCCCCTCTGCTGTTTAAAAAAAAAAGAAAAAAAAAAACAGGGAAGGGTTGATGAACTGTTCGTCAGGGTGTCTACTCTACATGTCTCAGACATTTAAATGGAATGCGTTTTAACACCTTTTCAGCTCCATTTTTAACCAAATGTAACTCATCATATGTAATCATATTCATATTTTTCTTATTCCGGCATTAGAGGCAAGTCTAAAGGTTAGTAGGCAGGGATAGGACATACAACCCCAATTCACAAAAAGGTCAGACAGAATGGAAAATGCATATTAGAAAATTAAAGTGATTATATTGCATGGCTTGTATTTCATTGCAGACAGTATGAACACAACTATATTCCATGTTTAGTCAAATCTGTTGGTTTTAGGTTGCAATGCATTCAAGACAAAGTTGGAACAGAAGCAATTTAGGATAAAGAATGAGTTAGAATAAAGAAAAAACAGTGTGATGTGAACAAGTGATTGTCAAAAGCAACAATCAGGAAAAGTCTACTCCTTTACAGACCAGGAGTTTTATAAGAAATGTAGAAGAAAATTATTGAATTGTTTCAAGATAATGATGGATTTTGATATTTCAGCCCCTACTGCAACGTACAGAGTTAAAAAAAAAAAAAAAAAAAAAAAAAAAAGGAAAAAGGAAAGGAATCAGGATGAATTTCAGTGTGTAGAGGAAGGCAGAAATCAGGGTCTGTGGTCAAAGGTCACTGTCACCTCTGTGAAACCCCAGTAATGCTGAAAGGCACATGGAAGTTTTGGATCAACATATGCTGCCCTCAAGACGATGTCTAACCACAATCTGAGAAGAAGAGGGTGCAGGTGTCGGAAAATGAGAGGTTAGGTCTGTCACTATTATTACATAATCACCAATTCCTAATTATTGTAAATAATCGGGATTATTTCATAATTTTAATTCTTAAATTATAATTAAGTTTTTATACAGGTGGGTCACAGAAACATAAATTACATATTTCATAATAATAATAATAATTATTATTATTATTATTATTCAACATTGTTGCCGTCATTTGACTGGTTCCCTTTTAATAACATCAACTCCTTTCATCCTAGTGTTTGGATCATAGGGCAATATTTATGTCATTTATGTTCAGTGAACTTTAGCACATGGCTCATTAGACCTACCCAGTGGGAGCATAAAGTAAACAGAATAAACAATAATATCGTTAATTAAAAGTAACCATTAACTCAGATTTCAGCATTCTGACAGGCCACATGTGGTATATTAGACACACCATGTGACAACAAGGATGCTGTACTGACTCAAACCTTCAGACATGGAGCAAAATGACACCTGAAACATTTCATCACTAAGGTAATATAGCACATTTAATTCTTTTATTTATTTATTTATTTTTAATTGTACATACTGTCCTGACTTTTTCCTGATTTGTAGTGCATATGTGGTCCTGTACAAAAGTACTCTTAACCTCCTCAGACCCAGGAGGCCCACAGGTTTTTGAGTATTGGCTTTTTTAATTAAATAATTGCTTATATTGGAAACATCATGATGCAACAGTTTTTTCAGACACATTCTTAAAAAATTTTATGGAATATCATTTGCGGTGGATAGTTGTTTCTTTTTTTTTGTATAAAGCTGTGAATTTCTTGTCCTTATATGTGGACGGTGGGTCCTAAGAGGTTAAAGTAAAAAAGGTAGGATTTAATTTGGTTTTACACAATTTTAAGCCATTCTAAGACTTTTCGATGTCCTGTAGAGACCCTGGTTCACTCATTTTAGGTGAATTGTTCATGTGAAGTCAGCAGAGTGGCGTACCTCACTGGGGTTTGCAGTAGAGGTCGTTCCCGGAGCGTTCAGTCCAGTTCATGTATCTCGTCCTGCATGGGGGCCGAGGGCCGCCCCGCATCACTCACCCGTTTGGCCATGATCTCCCACTGTGGAGTCAGGGCTTTGGATTTGCCTGGATATGACACAAAGTTCACTGGTTATGACATACAGTATGCTGGTCTGTAAACACACAAACACGATGACTCCTCCAGTTCCCCGGTCACTTAAGGAAGCATTAAAACATGCAATGTTCTGCCCTCTGGTGGCCTTAAGAGGGATCATTTAAGAGGAAAGAGTTGTGTCTCCCCATTTCAGACTGTACAAGTAACATTAGTTTCACATTTTACAGCCACCCTAAAGCCTTTTAACCTGTATGTGCAGTGTACAGGGTTTGTTTCATCTGAATCCCACATACACCCCATGGCACTTTACAGCAGACCACAAAGGAAGCAGACCCTCCTCTTTTCTTGCTTTTTACAGAACCAGAGACTGGTATTTATTTTAGCATTTTAAGTATTTTAAATTAGTTGTGCTTCATTTCAAGAAAGGAACAAACTTGTGCTTCTCATGGTCAAAATGGAGCCGAGAGAGAAAGTCAGTTATTACAGTTAATAATTAGTTTTTATTTTTATTTGGTTTTTCAGTTTTGCTTTGTTTCCAGTCACTCATATACGTGCATGATAGTTTTAGTTTTATTTTGAGGGTGGATGTAGTTGATGTTTTATTTAGTCTTAATGTTATATGGGGTGGAAAGCCTCGATTCAGAGAATGTATGACAAATATAGGAGACCATTGTTTGATAAAAGGTCTCGTTACATTTTATTCTTTTACACCATGCACAGTTGTGTTCAAACTAATAGCTGTGTTTAAAAAAGTAAGTAAAGCTCAAAATCCTTATAATAGCTTTTAGTTCTATACACTCAAATGCATTGGGAAGACTGCATATTCTATTCTAAATCAAAACATGAAGAAAAATTCTTCAAATTTGTTATTACTTTGCAGAAAGTAAAGAAAAAGGACGATTAGGCTATTCACAAAAAAAAGAAAAATTGCAGTCTCAGCGTTTTTATTTACAGACTCAAACATTTACTATATCAACTGAAAAGTGTTTTAAAATGTAGCTTTCCAGTGAATCACTGAACCAATATTTAGTTGTATAAGCACCATTTCTTTAAACTGCTACACATCTGTGTTGTATGGAGTCAACCAACTTGTGAACAGGTATTCCAGTTCAGGATGATTGGACTACATTCCACAATTCCCCTGCATTTCTTGTTTTTGCCTCAGAAACAGCATATTCGAAGTCACCCCATTGGTTTTGTATTGAATGAAGGTTTGGGGATTGGCCTGGCCACTCCGCAACAGTGGTCTTTTTGGTCTGGAACCCAGATCCTGCTCATTTTCTGGTGTGTGTTGGGTCACTGTCTTAAAGAAACATGTGTTTCAAGGGCATTTCCTCTTCTACATAAGACATGACCTCTTCAAGTATTTTGATGTATTCAAACTGATCCATGATCCCAGGTACATGATAAATAGGCCCAATACTCTAGTATGAGAAACATCCCCGTATCAGAATGCTTGAGTCACAATGCTTCACTGTCTTCACAGTTTACTGTGGCTTTATTTCAGTGTTTTGGGGCCGTCTGCAGCCCCCAGACCCAAAAAGAACAATTTTGCTTCCGTCAGTCCATAAAATGTTGCACCATTTCTCTTTAGACCACTCAGTGTGTTCTCTGGGAAATTGTAATCTCTTCAGCGTGTCGTTTTTTCAATAATGGGCCTTCGCGGGGCTTCTTGCCCACAGCTTGGTTTCACATAGTCATTTTCTAATTGTTACAGTATTCACGGGTAACTTTAGACCTTCTTTGATCTCCCTGGAGCTGATCATTGGCTGAGTCTTTGCCATTTTGTCTATTCTTCAATCCGTTTTTCATTTTCTTCCATGTCTTTGAGGTTTTAGTTGCCATATTAAAGTATTTGAGAACATTTTAGCTGAGCAGCCTATCATTTTTGGCTCTTCTTTACATGTTTTCCCCTCTCCAATCAACTTTTCAATCAGAGTAAGCTGGTCTTTTGAACAATGTCTGGAAAGACCCATTTTACCCCTGCATGTCCGTTTTCTGCCTTAGTCCTTAAATAGGGCCTTCTGTTGGACACCTGTTTTTCCACAAAATGAATGACCTCACTAACTAAACTCCTATTACACTGAAAACACCCACTTTCAAAGACAGATCCACTTATACAGAATCGGTAGCATGCGTGTCATGACTGATGGGTCTGCTGGTCTTCTATTATCTACCACACCTACTACTAAATTATTTGCCATGTAGAAATATAACTTGATCCAAAAACAGTGATTGATATGGTGAGTGATCTTGGACAGGTGTTACATTGAACACAACTGTATCTGTTAACAGTTGGTGAAAATGTAAACAAAGCCAATTTTACCTGTAGTTCTACCTTTTTTTAGTTGGTGTTGCATTGTTCATCATAACTCTAACCCTGGACAGAGCAGGTGATTACAAAACTATGGTAAAATATTAAAGGTAAACTTATTCTAACAGAGATGATTTCATTTCCTAGTCCAGCAGAGTAGATATATCATTAAAAACAGATGTGGTGGATATGGGGGGTGGTGCAGAACACGTGGATCTGTAAAAGTATATAAAACTTATCGTCAAAAACCATCTCAATGTAAATAGCAGAAACAAGAAGTACTTGAACCATGGATTCCAAAATAACAAAAGCCAAAGCTGCTCGGCAAAACCTTTCTTATCTTTTACCAAATGACCACGATAAGACTGAATAAATTAGTATTAAAAATACAAAAATAAAAACTAATCCCTAATCCTTGCGCCTGGCTGCTTTCAAATCCAAATCTCCTCCTCGTGTGTTATCCCAGCCCAGGCCTGAGGTGGGCTCACAGACCAGTGGAGATGCTTTCCCCTCAGGATACACTTACCAAGACCTCCTCTTCTTCCTCCCTGTCGTTGCCATGACAACATAGACTGTAGCCTCCAGCTACAGCAGCAAGGCCGATCCGATCCTCTCACACTCTCTCTCCGTTTCTCTGCTGTCTTTCTCTGGCGTACTCCCACTCTCTTGATCTCTCAGTCTGTCTCTTCCCCTCACTCAATTTCACAAGGGAGTGGGAAAAGTAGGACATAACCCAAAAAAGGCCCCAAAAACGAACCCCTGAACCCTTCAGCAGCGGATCTCTCAGATGTGACATAATATTTCCCCTTAAATATTTAAATAATGTTTTGCAGCCCTGTTACAGCTTTAAAAATATTATAACCCCGATGAAGTGAACATTATTCCCCTTGAACATGTAGTACTCCAACAGGCCTACAGACACAGAGCACAGCAGGGGGTGACGTCAAATTGGATTTCTTACAAAATTAAAAAAAAAAATCTAATCACAGATATTAGAAAAAATAAATTTCAGTTTGACAGGTGGCAGGTCAAGAACGATTCCCAAGTCTTTTTCACTGATCAGCTTTTGTTTCTTACATCTTTTCTAAAGTCTGCTTTCAATCGTGACATCCAATGAAATGTCTCATAGTATGCTAATATCTGAAGCTCATTAATTGTCCAACAAAAGTATTTTTAAAATACTTTGCTAAGATCAAACCAAGGCATAGATTTAGGCAGAAACGCTAACTTTGTGCACTTGAAATGCTCTCCATACCGTCCAGTCCATTGTGCTGTTCATAGGTCCGCTTCCCCAGGATGGTGGGAGAACCGTTATTGAGGATGGGAGAGGATTTGATGGGTGTTAGGCTGCCTGTGGAGATGGAGCCTCCGCGAGCCGGGGGGTCCGGTTTGGGTGGACGGGGATGTGCTTCTGCAGACGGCAAAGTGAGAGAGAACAGATGGACAAACACAAGTAGAATAATGGGAAAAGGAAGAAGAGAGAACGTTGTTTTTAATTCAGCGGAAAGCAACTAAAGCAGGAAATGAGGATTCTAAAAGAAAATTCAGTTGTGATGAAGTGACGCAGTATAGCAAAGCAAACACCAAGTACCAGAAACACACTAAAGCCAAAGATCAACCAGCCTCCAGAAAATTATTACATTCAGAGAATATGAGGAGGGAAATGTGGCATTTTCTCCTCCTGTACTGCAGTAATCCTAAAACAAATGAGACGGAAAGAATTTGAAATCATTTACCGACCCCAAATATGCCAAGTTCAACCTGCAGATTCTAAAGGCAATAAATCAATCATCTGTCAGCACAGTACACTTCAAACTTTTAACACCAATTAGCACATCATACAATAATCAAAACCAGCTAAATGGGATTTTCTGTCAATCTGCCACATTCTGCCTCTCTATTTGTAAAATGACAGATTTTATACATCAGTGAGTTGGCTCCTATTTCACCGTTTCTGTCCTCGGTTTATACGGTGAAATCAATTCTCATCATAAACTCTGTAATTCGCTCTGGTAACACAAAGCAGACTGACAGTAAATTCATGATGCACTCAAGTGCATCTCCTATATTAAAATGGGTGATGGTTAAAACTGGACCTTTTGCATTTTTTCTTATTTTAAATAACAGTCCTGTATCTGTGATGCCTGTCTTGTTCTTCAACCAAAGCACTTTTAATAATTACAAGCTAAAATGAGCACAATATCATTTGTACAGATTTTTTGATTTCTTTAAAAAAAAAAAATTCTATCAAATTGTTTTAAGCAAACCCCTCAACACGTTTCAAAGTACCTCTGAGATCTGTTTCAAATTGATTCATTTCAAACTGACAATTTGGTCCAATTCTTTAATTTGTTTACTTATTTTTAATAAAGCGGTCCACAGTCTCTTTGGTCTGATCTTTGGTCAAATCTAGTTGATGGTGAGTCAGCTCATGTTACTTTTGTGCATAATTAGTCTGTGTTCCTTTTCATTTCTAAGAACATCTACCTATTGTTAAAACCAAACTGAGATCAAATTTCAGTAAGGGCTTTCCATGTCATTATAACACCAAAGCCATATTGGACATCTGAGGCAAACTTAGGCCAATGTGGAGAATATCAAACCTTACTAAAATGACTTCTCCCCAAATTTCAAGGTTACAGTTGGTAACAAGATTTTGGGTTGCCTTAATTTTTGCTGTAGTTTCTCCAAAGTTCTGTACTCAAATATGGTCATAATAGTGGTCCAAATGAATGGAAAACATATAGTTTTCTGGCTCCACCCCTGGTACCAAGTCTTCCACGCGCTTAGGGACAATGCAGAACCCAGACAGCACCTAAGCATCTCTGAAAACCTAGAGAAACCCCAGTCAATGTGAACAGCTGTGTCTTACCCAAGTATCGAACCACAGACTCCAACGGTTTACGTTCCACAGGTTTCAGTGGTGAAGGCTTTTTGGGTTTATCTGGCAGCCGCAGGGCACCTGGAAGAAATCAGCGCAAGAACGGAGCAACTAAAACCTTTGCTGTTATCATAAAAATGGACTGTCTAAGAGCGTAATTGTGATATATGCATATATGCAGACTCCTACCCTTCTTTTAATGCTCACTATATTTATCTCAATAGAAAATATCACAATTCATATCAGGTTGTAAAAGCCTTTCAGCAGCCAACAACAGTGGCTGTCAAGTATATAACCTTGACAACGTGTTGGAACAGACAGATACAGAGACTCAACAGTATGTGTGATGTTGAGTGCTACATGTTTTCCACGTTCATATATAGGGTGAAAATCCTGTACTTACATTCGGCCTTGATGGCTGCTGTGTTGACAGGGAGGTAGGGGTGCCTGGCTAGGTAACGTGGCCTGATGATGTCCTGGCAGAGGCGGCGTGCCATTCGTGTCAGCCCGGTCGTCTGCAGGTAGAAGGCCTGTCGCGTTTTCACGGCAAACTTGGGGCTGCCACTGTGCCGCAGAGGGAGGCCATGGGGGCTCTGGAGGGTCCAGAAGATAAACCATCACTATAATAACCTAGTTCAGCAGCTTGGAACTGCCTGTCCTTCACATATGCAGACAGTCTATGAAAATGGCAAAATAGCTTGTACTTCTAGTGAAGAGTCTGAAAGGTTTTGATATCAGACAGAACATTTTTACAGATATTAGAGACAGTCCTTCACAGTTGAAAAGTCTAAAGAAATGTACAGTTTGGCACTGCTCTCTTCAGAACTCCAGCAAATCCATCAGGCAGCTGCTTCAGAACACTTCTGACCAGAAAGGGAAAAAAATTCACTCCTATTGCAATATCCCTTTTAAATGAAGCCAAATAGACTTTTGCTACCTTGTAATACAACCTCATTCACTTATTTAATTATAGTAATCATGAGCCTCTAACTTCAACATGATCGCGATGAAGTGATTTGAATCTTTGAAACACATAAATGTACAGCTGTGGTCATTGTGGTCCTAGTGCGTCCCATCCAGCCCACAGGATTTTAATGAATTCAGAAAATATGAAGGAAAAAATGCATTCTAGTGTTTAGAATACACCACAGATTTTCTTCTTATATCAAAGTAATGAAAAGACAAATGAGAGGGAACCAAACCCAAATATGTTTGACCTGTGGGTTCTACGGGTTATAAATCTGTCACTATGGGTTTTATTCCCATCCATCAGGACACAACATAGCAATGTCGTATTGCCAGCCGATCAGCTGGATTATATTAGTGGAATTACAGATTTCAACCAGTATTCCTGCTGTTTATGTCCTCTGATTTCTGTTGGAAGTTGAGACCCATTGTATTTAAGTGTGTAAAATTCTTCAACCTACTTGCCTTTGGATGGCAAAGTGCATGAACACAGATAACACACTCAAGGTGCATTCAGGGAAGCCTGACAAAATTTTGAAATCTAAACTCAAATGGCTGTGCTGAACAAGAAAATTAATATTCTTCTTATCTAAATATTTGATAAGTGTGTAC
>JAPQRQ010000016.1:3739719-3750546 GCA_037367365.1 Apogon talboti
CGCCCCCCCCCCACATGGATGCACAGCAAAATGAATAGTATGCAAGTCAGATATGTCAAGCTTAGTATGCATGTGTAGAATCAGTGCTCTACAAGGTCCTAATCTAAAAATGTAACCATGTTATTTATTTATATTTACTTTACATTTTGTCCAGGCCAGTAGATAGAGATATATATATATACTTTATTTCAAACATAAGTAGTCAAAAGAAACAAGGCTTTCCCTGTCGGGGGCCAACAGCAAGGCTATATCTCTGAAATCCTCCCAATCCTCTGCTATATAATTAGGCAAATAAACGATACAATGTACAAAAGATACCAACTTAATTGTTATTCAGAAAGCAGATTGTGGATATATTTAATATGAAATGTGACATTGTATAGAAATACCCATAACTGTTCATTTGATTTTTTCAGAACATTATCAAACATTAGACGATCCTTATTATCATGGAATGCACCTCTGCAAGCAAGTTGGCAGAAACAACCAGGTAAAGGAAGCCACATCATGGTTTCATGATTCACATCATCCCAACATGTTTTGTATCTCAATTGCCCTGCACCCTTAATATGAACAATTGTTTGTAAAAAGATTAAGAGCCTAATTGCCTCATCTCTGATTATCTGGTGTGTGTGGCTAGGAAACAATATCTATTGATCTCTCATCTGTTCAATATTGTGAAAGCATTTGTAAAGTATTTGAAAAGTATTTGAGTTGTTTTCAAATACTTTGACAGAGTACTCAAATACAAATACCGTCTCAATTTTGAAACCTCAAATACAGATATAAATAGTCCAGAAAGGTATTTAGATACATTCAATTCCACTTTAGTATTTGACCCCAGGACTGATTGAGTGAGTGGATTCAGGATTAAAAAGAAAGTAAGTTTGAAGGCCTATTTCTGCTTGATTTATGTCCAAAAAACTGATTTTCAACTAAAGCGCCCCCATTTGGATGACTTTTAACACTCATAGAGAAGCTGAAGCTGATAGGGTTCTTCCACAATTTGTCCCCTATGTTGATTATCAAGGGATAAGAAATCCAACCAAATCTGTCCTAGTTATCATGTTCATACGAAAGATATCCGGCAGCGGCATTTGGGGTAAAACCAATATATCCCCGAAAACTCCATTTTGGGGATATAATTACCAATTTAAACAGAACACTCCGATGTATGGAAATAAATCAACCAAAAAAGAAAAACAAATGTCACACAAATGTGTAACTATTTAATTGTGGTTCTTTAACAACATTTTATGTCCGAAAAGAAGTAGGAAGAAGCCAAGCTTATATTGTCCTACCCCAGTTTTGTATGAATTTTATAGGTAGACATAAGTCTAAAAATAGTAGGGCAGGCTCTGAGGTAGAACAAAAATGTAAAATAACATGCTGCGCACTAACACCCCTCAGCCAGAATGGAGCTATTTTCAATAGGCTTATGCTCCATGCCAAGATGCATCCACAGTATAAATTTGGTGCAGATATGTCAATGCATTCTTCAGATTAATGTAATTATGTGGTTGAAAGACATGTCACCATTTGACCTTAAATAGGTAGGTCAAGGTCACCCATTTTCAATAGGCTTCTGCTCCATGCCAAGATGCATCTACAGTATAAATTTGGTGTAAATATCTCAATTCACACTTGGCCGAGGGGTAATAAAAACCTGCAAAACTGAATCTAATTCAAATGACTTAAGGAGTGTATTAATTACAAGCCAAATGGGATTCTGCAGAAAAGGACAAGTAGGCATGTGTCATACACTTAAGATATTTTTGAAAATGACATTGTCATTTTTTTTTTCTTTTTCAGTCTGAACATCAGTTTGAAATTCCAAACGAAAGGAATATACTGTATTTTAAGAAAAAAATAAGTAATAGCGACAGTTTATGAAGAAGTAGTAGTGCCTTTCTAACAAAGTCAAGAATAATGGCAGGAAATGTTTTCCGAGATAGCAAAGGAGGTGTTTGTGCTTGCTTAAAAGACAAAACTGGTGAGTGATATGGCATTTGCATACAAAAGGATGGTAGCCAGCTATGTATAATTCTTGCCAAAACACAAGAAAATTTCAACTTGCACATACTTAATTTTAGTCATCATTAAGGAGTTAGACTATATTCATGAGAACCCTTGACAGACCATGTAAAAGAAAAGGACTCCCTACATAAGACGAAACAAATGCCAACTTAAAAGACCAAAGATACAAGAAAAGGAGATATGCTACGCTCCAGTGTATGCACTGCTGTGGTGTCTTTCTTGGAGATGAAGTTTTAAAGAAGCAGCTGCTCTGTGTGTAAGTCGAGTATCTGTCGAGTATCTAGTCGTGTGCTTGAATATGTGGAACTCTGCACATTTCTGTTGACACAAACACACTAGCAGAGTTGTGGAGAGCCCCCATCAGCAGGCTGGACCTTCCTACCGGCCCCTTGGCTGTGCAGCGTCCTTGAGTAGCAACTCAACTCCTCAACCTCAGTCCTTCTCCTCTCCTCAGAGCCAATCTCCTGGCAGTGCACCCACACCATACTCTCTACAAATTGCCTCTCCATCTCACCTGTCCCAGCCAATTATCAATTATTGATGAATGGGTCGCCTTACTGGGCTGAGACGGCAAGGGGGGAGGGAAAGGGAGAGGACAGAGCAGGCCTGAGGGTGAGAGGAGGTGGCGAGGGGAGAACAGCATACCGTTATTACCTTAACAAACTGACTTCACCTCTATGGTACAGTCCTGTGTTTGAGTGGAAATGGTGAAACAAGACAGAGCAGAAGAGGGCTACAAATAAGTCCAAAAGAATTCAGAAAAGTAAGCAAAGAGGCGTTACAAAAAACTTCAGTTCAAAGTTTCAACTAAAGTAGGGGGTTGTATGATTGTATCCTTTCTCTGCATAAATACTACTTGTTTCACTTCATTTTATTCATGCATGGTTTGATAGTAAAATGATTCAATAGCATCACCCAGTAGTTTGTGATTTGGTAGCCGCAATGTTGTCCGAAGTGACGATATCTGGATAGAAGGGGGAGTGAGAAGTAATGCTAGCCACGTTTTTTTCCCCAATTTAAAAACAATAAAACTACAAGTAACTTTCTGGGGTTTATTTCCAACTGTAACTCAGGACCAAAAATCAGCCATGAAATGAGACATGATTTGAATTTTTTCAAGAAAACTGTCTATCAATGGATATAAAAATTTTCACAATGTTTTTTGGTCAACAAGCCCTAAATAATGATACAATGTGAAGTGACTGTGACCAAATCACCTACATGTATACATAAAATTATATGAGTGACCAGTCAAGTAAGAGTAAAAAAAAAAATTGGTCTTCAGTGTGGATTTAGAGCTGAAGCTGCACAATCACACATACTAAGCGAAGTGAAAAGGTCAATGAATGGCTTGAGAGAGATGATGAGATAACCATTCAATCACAAACAGTAAAGTCAGTTTGTTTGCATTGTCAGACATGCATTGTTTGAGGTTATGAGGTTGAATTAAGTCTGGTGTTTACGTGACCTTTGCTCCGTACTAAGAGATTGTTAAGTCTTGCATACCAATATACCACTGGGTTTACATGTATATGAACACTCCAGCAGCTTACACATGAAGTCAGAGAAGAGTGGGTGTTGCAGGAAATAGATTTTTGACAACAGAATGGTCCACAAAATGCAGTAGAGGCTGAGATGGTATGGTCTAAAGAGCTGGATCTTGTACATCACATGATACACTGTCTTTTTGTGATACTATTTTCTATAAATGCACTCATCAACCACACTCCATCTTGTGATGAAAGCTTTCAGTAATAGTAAAAAATGTTTTACTCAAGATAAAGTGCTAAACCTACTGACATCACAAGGAGTATTTCTCAGCCATAACAAAGCTCCCTACAGAGCCACAGTTGATCTCACAGGCCGACTTGCTGTGACAGTAAACTGATGTTCTTATGTACATCTTAACAAATGGAAAATAGCAAAGTGATGTTTTATAACCGCAAGTTAGGAGAAGACAGACAGACTTCTACTGCATGTCACAGATACATAAGCATTCAGTGTTTCTCAGAGAGTTACATGCATCAGGGGTTATTTGACATGCTAAATTTGGCTAGCAAAAGAGTTTGGTTAGTCAACTTTAACCTGCAGGAGTTTTTGTTAAGTGTTCTGTTGCCACTGTCAAACAGACCAGGATGAACAGAGTATCATTCAGTTCATCCTGTTACATGTTACCTACTTTTATGTTGAAGTAGTGAAGCTGTGACACCTTGAATGAGTGCAGTGTACCGCCAAGTACAAAAGCACTATAGAAATGCGAGTCCATTTAACATTGTACAGGGGCGTTGGTAGATAGGGGGTGAATAGAGTGATGCTCTGCTCTGTTTTGCTCCTAGACCTAATGCAGTCTAATGTAGAAAGGGATGTGAGCCATTTTGCTACTATGCTAAGAGTCATACAAACCCTGCTGCAACATATACTAATGGAATCTAAACCACCTACCTATTTTTTTCAGATAGCTACTGGATAGAAAATTTACAAAGTTTAAAGGAACCTGCACTTTGTTACCTCAATCAATCAAATTGTATTTATATTAGTGGTGGGATGGGATTAAAAGAATTAATCGAATTAATTACTGACCTTGTAATTAATCGGCATTAATCGTATTTTAATCGCATATCAATATTTGACACCAGAGGGAACATTTTCCAATTCAAACAGATTTGGGTAGATGACTAAATAAATGAATAGATACATACATAAATTTAAACAACCAAATCCTGTTTATTATTTTATATAATCTGCTAAACATGTTTGTTTTGTAAATAAACAGCACTTTCAAGTACATTTCAGAAGAGTAGTAAAGTGATAAATATCCTTAAACAGACCAATAGTTAAAGTGCCATAAAACATTAAGTGCCATACCATCTGAAATGATAAAGAAAAAAAAGACAAAGAAAAATGGTCCCTTAACTGACCTCAGTCCCTCTTTCCCTTTTACTTGTTTTTCAGTGTCATAAAGCTGTTGGATTTTGTTTAAAATCGTCTTTCTGCACAGCAGTTCATGAGTGGGGTCAGATGACACTATCTATAGCACTGTTGTGACTAATTTATTTGAGTTCAGAGTAGGGATGGGAATTGATAAGAATTTAACAATTCCAATTCCATTACCGATTTTGCTTATCGATCCGATTACTTATCGATTCTCATTGGTTGAGGGAATAAAAGAGTACAAAAGGGTTTGTTTACATTAACTGTCTTTTACATTTTCATCTCTGCACAGAAAATATATAACGTATACAGTATGCACAAATAATAACAGATGACGCGGGGCCGGTGATGGCAATCAGGAATGTTAAGGGGGCACATGCCAGTGACGGAAGCGGCGACGAGTGGGGGGGCCACCATACGACCATACAAAGTGAAACTTCAGACGCTTTACTAATTCCTCTATGTCTCCCGATGTTGTGCACCTCATTTTCCTTTTCCCTACCTTCATAAACTTTTATTTGACAGGGCAGGACATTTGTTGCCACCCCCAGAACCAGGCCCGGATGACGCCCTGGTGTTTGCTCTGCCGCTAGATTCACAAGCGTTGCTAAGTAGCGTATTTTCCTGCAAATGAATTGCATGCTGTGGACAAATGTTTTATCATGTTCCCCCATTTAAAGAAATGGAAGCTTTGTAAGTGTTCCAAGTGACCCTGGTGTTATCTTTACCCGTGGAAATATAGACAGACTTTGGAGCGTTTCTGCCGTGGCGCCATGTTGGCTGCGTTCTAAACCAAAATAATGCTGTATTCGTGTGACGTCATCACGCACGTGTAACGAAGGTGGAACCGATAAGCAGAATCGTTAAGCCAGGAGGCAAATGATTCCAAGGAATCAAGCTTCCAGGAACCGGGTCTTTTTGAGAACCGGTTCTCAATTCCCATCCCTAGTTCAAAGAAAACCAGACAATTCATATTGGTTTAAGTTTATAATAAATGATACATTATTTCTCTTATTTTCAGATATTTCAGAATCCTCCAGGAGCAAACACTTGGTGACAATGGCGAGGAAAAACTTCCTTTTAACAGGAAGAAACCTCGAGCAGACCCCATCTCTTGGAGGATGGTCGTCTGCTTTGGCCAGTTGGGGTCAGAGAGAGAGAAAAAGAGAGAGACAGAAAGAGACAGAGAGTGAGAGATGTTGGGGGAGGGGGGGGAAATATGGAATAGACACAAGGATGGACACATGGAAAAACAAGAACTGCTGTTGCTATCATAACTACAACAAATATCCATAACTCTTATCACTACTACTCCAAGTACAAGTACTAACAGTGGATATACTACTACTGCAGCTGTTAGTACCAATAATAGAAACCTCTACCATCTATTTAACTATATAATACACACTATAAAAACTATATGGATAAATGAGTGATAACGATACCTCAGTAGTCTATGAGCACAGTGTCAGAAAAGAAGGTCTTATAAACGTCTAAGTCAAAATTTTGAGCCAGTGTAAAAACTAGCACACTCCTTCTCCTCATGGACAGACAGTAGTGTATTACTTGGATCTGAGCTATGGCATCCTGTACGTCAGAATGACCAGTTGACCTGAGCTCTATCAATGACACTTCTGGTTATATTGCCTTCTGGATCCAGCTCAAGTGGTATGACCAGACTGAAGGCCATGTTCCTCTCTGCATGCTTCGCTAGTGCATATTTCCTAAGTACATTTGGTCTAGGCTTGTTTTGATTGTTTTTAATGTAATTATGAGAAGTGTAAAATGTTTTCAGTGGAGTGACCCATGGTGGCACAAATTAGATTATAGTAAGATTAATATGTTGTAAGCATCTATGTACTCCAAAACAGGAAAAAGAATTGTGTCATTTTCTAAGCCAATGATAAGGCCATGGTTCATAAAGGTCTGCAGGTTGGGGTGCAAATGAAAAAGGTATCCTTTCATTACAGGACATATTCAAATAGAGAGCAGTTGTGTAACTCAAGTGGTGCAACACAGCAGTACAAGGTGTGGGATTTTGTTTTTATGAAAAGCCTCATGTGCTATGGATGTATTCACTTTCAACAACTCCAGTAACACAACAAAATCAAAAAGAGACCCAAAGTGTATAGGTCTCTAACCCACTTTTGGATTCCAGCAATAAGAAACCCACTGTGGCTTGAATATACTGCAATTAACCCATCAGTCCTCTGGCGACATAGTTTTCTATTGTTTATGGGAGCTCACAGCCACATTTCAAAAATAGACGCTTTGAGTCATGGCAAATTCAAATGTCTGAAGGGCGGAGCCAAGGAGGTAAAATGCCAAGTCCGCCGCAGGAGCTGACCACTCAGGAGGCTGTTATGGTCACAGAGGAGGGGCTAACGTCGAAGTCAGAGGCCCAAGTGAGGGAGCGCTTCGAATCTGTGCAAGCAAAATATTTGATCAATGACTCACAGCAGACACACATAAAGACACACCAGCAAACACACACACACACACACACACGACGGCCACTTCTCCACTCATCCATGGCAAAACTGAATTGAATGCACCCCTCCAGCATTCTTGTGATAGGACCTGAAGCTGAAAACCCCCATGGCCATCATGCATGTAAAAGAACACACGTAACACACACATTGACGCTAACAGAGAAACACGCACACTGAGGCTGCAGCTACACAAACGCAGACAGGATACAGCCCACACCCATGCAGTGCACAGCCAGTCCTGCCATGCATTTCTTTTTCTTTTACATACTGCAAGTGTGTAGAAGCCCACACACAAGGGGGCGGCTGTATATATAGTATAAGAATGTCCTATACAAACTTTAGCACCACTTACCCAACAATGCAGCAGTGCTATCAGCTGCTGTGCAGTTTGAGATACACACGGTTCCCTCACATTTTTACAGAATTTTTTTTTTTTAAATAAATAAATTCTATGTGGCCTTTCACAACCTAGCCATTTCCAGGAGTGGACTTTTTATTTTTAAAGAATAACGATCTAAACGGCAACCTTTATCATTCTCTAATTGTTGGTTAATTCCATATTTACTTCAAGCTTTTTAAGAATTGTTACAATATAGATAAAAAATACTGCCAGATTGCATTGTTTTAAGTCAAATGATGAGAACAAAAACCCAACCCAACACCTAAGCCCTGAGGTCTCCTCCACTTAACATTCAGTGTCGCTCCAGTGTCTTTCAGTGTCTAACTCTGACAGGCTTTTGTTTTGAGAATTTCATTACACACAAGTCAGAAAAGTTTGAAAATACCAGCTTTTAAAAAATGTGAAAAATGTGGATCTGCAATCTATTTTTACAACAGTACAGAATTAATTAAGTAGAATTAATCAATTTCATTGCTCCCAAAGTAATGCAGTGCAATTTGTTTCACTGAAATGTTTGACCTCTCTGAATATGCAGTCTGAATTTCATGTTTTAATATAAGACATTGTGTAATTTTTCTGAGCCTTTGTCTTACTCTGGATATTTGAAAATTACTGCTAGTTCATTCTATGCTCCGTTTATGGAATTGACATTTAACTGTCACTTAAGATTTAATATACAGTATAAAAAAACCTGAATTGAAAGAGGAGAACTTAAAATTTCATGACTTTTCCTTGATTTTCCAGATTGTAGGGATCCTGGATACATGGAGTTATTTGAGTACAATCAAATAAATGGTGCTTTTAGTAAAACTGATGATAAGCAGAACACAAGACTGATAAAAATCCCCTAATGTCTGTTTTGTTTAAATTTTATAGTGGATAATAGTGGAGAAATAAAAGTCAGTTTCCACCAGACTAACCAGAAGTGCTTCCAAAGAGCACTGTGCAGACAAAGCTGCATGTGCAAACGCACAGTTTCTGAAAAAGGGACACACACTCCATGCAGACACTGTGTGGTCTGACAGAACAAACAATCAAGGATACACCCCAAGGCGTCCTCTATGGAGTCTGCGGTCCAGAATCACTTACAAACACATGAAAGCACATAACGGTCACAGAGACACATATGTGTTCATTCAAACAGGATGCTTCGGGGCTCTTAGACACACACTTTCACACCCCAAGAGCTAGCATTCAGTCTGCCACACCCAGTCAAAGTCTACAGGTTGACTTTTATAAGTAGCCTGGTGATCCTCATGAAGCCAACCTTAGCTGCAGAAATTTGACAGTTACACTTATGCCACCTTTTATTGGATGTCTCTCATATGATTCAGTTCATTGTTTAGTAGCAAGATAATTATTTACATGCCTTTACACTAATCAGAAATTCATTACAATGTTTCATGGTTTCCATTCAATTTGTTTAAAATGTAACATACATCCTCTACCCTCAAGTATAATGAAGTGTGTGCCATCGAAATGACATCACAATATGAATTTTGTTTGATTTTTCAAATTAAAAATATGTAACTAATGAATTTACTCCCTAACTGGGTTCAATTAATCAATCTTTATTTATATAGCACTTTTCATACACACACACACACACACACACACACACACACACACACACACACACACTTCCCGCCACCCATATTTCCAGTGCTGATACGAACAAGTAACAGCACATAAATAAGACTGAGCACGGCAGGACCAGAGAGCAAAAAGAGAAGGCACTATCACTGGGAGCCATCCACACCCGGCGGGGGCAGCCACCCTACACCACCCGCACAGAGGCACATCCCGACCAGTGACAGAGGGCCAAAACCGTCACCGTATCGTGGTGGCAGGGACCCCCACCCCACCAGGGAGGAGCAGACCCCAAGGGAGCGGCACAGCCACTGGACCCTGCAGCTGCCCCCCCAGCGTGGAGGGCCCCCACTGAGGAAGCACTGAGGGTTGTTAAAAAATGACATTACACTTCATAAAATGGTGAAAAAGAATGGATACAATGATCTCTGCTTTGTTCCATATTATTGCCATGGTCTCTCACTACACCCCATCAAAGACACAAGAGGACATACAGGCCTTCTCAGACCAGATACAGAGGGAACACAGTCCACCCTGCCACTTAACTGAGTTTGTATATAGGGCCTACAAAGTGGATCATTTCAGAAAATTGTGCTAACATGCAAGTTTGTAAATGAGGACAGGTCTCAGACTCATGCCACAAACAATTCCCTAAAATGGGAAACAGGCAGTGTTTGGAGATGCATACAAAGACTCAGTGTAACATATACCATATAACATAACAAGTGCAAGTTCCTATAGTACTACACAGTGCAGTATGTAACAATAATGAATGGTGTCCATACACCATGGAAATAATTACAGAAGTTCATTTTATTATTTTTCAAAGAAATTATGTTGGACTGTTCGATACTGGTATGTTCATATTCGTTACCTGTGTTTATCACCACCTCAGACTGCTTTTTAAACTGCTATTTTATGGCCAGGAGTTTGGGTTTTTGCCATCACCATGTTGCCTTTTCTGGAGAGCCAATATTTGGACTAAAAGATTGTTTGCTAACACGATAATCTGGTTAATCTCAAACATTTGTGTAACTAAATCACCTGGCAGTCTTGTTAGTGAAACTTGTTAAACACAGCTACAGTCAAGGTGTCTGAACAGAAGCTCAGCAGAACTGTCAATCACCACTCAGGTTTTCTTCATATACATTTTCACAGGCAGCCTGGTGCCGTAAGAGTCTTGCTTGTACTGCTTCAGAATATTTCGAAACGCTGTATCATGGGGTCACATCACATAAATCTGCAAAGGGGTTTTAATTAGAAATGACAGAAGAAACGAAGACCTGTGGCAACATCTGGCTGTCGAGAGAGAGAGAGAGAGAGAGAGAGAGAGAGAGAGAGAGAGAGAGAGAGAGAGAGAGAGAGAGAGAGAGAGAG
>JAPQRQ010000016.1:3771164-3784647 GCA_037367365.1 Apogon talboti
TGATCTGAAGAGGGCTGTGCTCAGGAGATGCCCTCACAATCTGCCTGATATGGAGCATTTTTATAAAGAAGAGTGGGTAAATATTGCCACATCAAGATGTGCCAGAGTGACAGACTCCTACCCAAAAAGACTGAGTGCTGTAATTAAAGACAAAGGTGCTGCAGCAAAGTATTAGTTTAAGGGTGTGCATACTTGTGCAACCAGGTTATTTAAGTCTTTTATTTTTCCCCTTAAAAGATTTCAGTTTGTTTTTCAATTGAGTTGTACAGGTTATAGGTCACATTAATAATGGAAAAAGTTTCAAAATAATTTATGTTGGTCTCATTATTTTATATCACAAAAATCTTGCATTAGAACAGGGTTGTGTAGACTTTTTATATCCACTGTATATTCACAGTTGTTCAGTTTGTCATGAAGCAATATAACCAACATTGTTTCCCACAGAGCTGTTATCTTGATTTGTCATCTGATCTGCTTTTCATAGGAAGTGTATAGATTGCATCACTAAATAAATAAATAGCAGCGCTGTCCAAGCTTTCCTAGTCCACTAATATTAAATTTAAATGCACAGAGCACCAAAGTAAATACAGATAGCGCTGCATTATTGCTTGATACTATTAGGATTTCTAGATTAACAGGTGTTCATTTAGTCTGCAGAGGAGCCTGTAGAATTTCTGTAAGGTACTGTCTTGCTGCTGCTGAAGACATACTGACTGATGAAAGGACACTTTGGACAGCACAGAACTACAGGTTACAGATTCTGAACTCCAAAATACAGTGGGTCTATTTCTTATTTGCCAAAAGTGCAAAAAAAAAGTGTTCTTAGTGTTTCCCACTGTAACCTATATGCTTTTCTGCTGTTAAGTCAAGAGAAGTGTACAAATAGTTTTAGTTCATTATAATGCTTTGATAGAACAAATTCGAGAATAGAAAGCAGCTACAGTGTATCCACTGCACTAGTACAGCATACATCGCTATTCAGACACCCAAAACCACCCCAGGGGGAATTTCTTCACCACAGTAGCCCTAAATGCAGATGCAGCTGACAATTACTGCCAGCACAGGTTGCATGTCTGATATTTAGTAGCATGTAGTAGTGAAGTTTTGTATTGCAAACAACTGGATACACCCTCCCCTACAAAAACACATTAGCCCCTCATTAGAGTCAATGTTTGTTTTCTTCCATTCTGGGTTTTTTTTATTTATTAACCTCTAGTCTATATTCAAACATAGCAGGTGACCATAACAACGTAAAGTGGGTTAGGACTATATACCACACACACAAAGAAAGAAGAAAGTCCGTTAAGATGTGCTGTAGAAACATGGCAGCGCGACATGGCAGAATCCATGTCAGACGACCTACTCTCCTGTAGATATAAATAACTAATTCTTAGGTAACAAAGTCACAACTGTTCTCATTAAATAAAAACATAACATTGGAGATTATGCTCCATTTCTGCAATGAAATACTTTTCAGTCCCTTTTAATGTTACACGCGACATCTTTAAATGTCTGCTAAAAATAACAAGATTCCCTTGGACATGTCAAGGTGAATAAAACTGTCAATGTTCAAAAGGACTCTGATCAAAATTTATTTTTTTGCCCCCACATTGAAAAACAGGAACGGGTCCCATGACTAACAGTGAAGAGAAATGTTGACGGTTAACAGCTTCAGCGTGCCCCGCTCTATTAATTATGAGCTAAAATGCGTCATGACCATTTATAAAGAAAAAAACTAGAGCAGGACCACATGTCCAAAAACAGTCAGTTTTGGTGTGATAAATACGCCACACAGTGAGATGCTTTTGGTCTTTTTTTTGGGTGATAAATCATGTCTAATTACACATCGACATCACTGTGAAGGTGGGATATTGGGCAGAGCTCACCGTCTTCCTTTTTCTTGCCTCTGGACCTTAAGTTACCCAAAAAAGTTCACCCCATGTCCCTCTCCCTGCCCTCTACACGGAGAAAGAAAGGGAGTATGGGAAGAGAACGGTTGATCAAAAAGTGGGCTGTTTGGAGTGTTGGAGTTTCCACCATGTGAGAAGCTGAAGCTTGGTCGAGAGTGAGCTGGAGAGGAACTCAAAATGAGAGCAACAGAGAGAGAGGGAAAACGAGGGCCTGTAGGCACAGAGCAGCGTCACTCAGTCTCTCCGTTTCCCATCAGCCCTCCCACCGCCTCAACCCGCGTTACACCCCCCTACCCCTACTCTCCATCCCCAAGCTCCTTGCGTCAGCCAATCAGCCAGCTCCGGCGCCCATGATGTCACAGTGCAGTCAAATTTTGTTGGAGCCAATCAAGGCATGTTACTGAGCCCCAACAGAGAGAGTCTGCTGGGCTGCTGATTCAAACCGGGCCAGAGAAAGAAAGACAGTTAGTGAGGCAATGACGAGAGACGAGAAAAACAAGGATATTGATGGGTCTGAGGGAGAGAGAGACAGCTAGAGGGTCAGGGATGGCATGAATGGAAGTGACAAACAAGTGACAAAAACCTAACATGACACTGAATGAGAAAGATATTCTAATCAACAATAAGCCACAAAACATAGATTTACAGTTTGATATGAATGACTGAGATTCAGTCTCACAGAGTAGTTGACTAAATTAAATACATTGCTATACATGGTAATTAAGGGCAGGGAAGCAGGGAAAATCAAATTGCTGTTGAGATGCTCAAGATCATAAACATAATGTAGCCTGTGATGATGGGTTGGGACTGAGAGTAGGTCTAAAGACAGGTCACAAGGCTTGATGCTTGTGAATTGGTGTGTCTGTGTATTTATCCTGGAGCCTGAGCTAAAATAACAATTAACTGATTAGTCTATCTGCAGTTCATTCAAGCAAATACCATGTCATTTAAGCAAATATACCAAATATTTCTTGATTTTAGCTTCCCAAATAAGAGGATGTGTTGCCGTCTTCTAAAATGAGTTAATTTTATAAATTTAAGGTCAGAAATAGAAGAGCAGCTAGTTGCTGTTTAACATGTTATATTTTCTCGCATATGATCTCTGCTACAGCATCTGTCAACATCTGATGATGACCTGATAAATAGTCATAAAACCAGTCTTCAGCATTTCAGCTAGCAATTTTGCCTTTCTTCATTGGCCTACAATGTGCAACTTGGCAGACAAGCACAAGAGTCAGAATTAAAGCTGTTTCACATCAGGCCAACACAAAAATGGGGAAAAAATGGGAAATCTGCATGGGAATTTCTCCACTTGACATTTATACACTGGATCTGGTACAAATGATATACATTGCTGTGTTCAGCTTTCTTAATACAACTTTGAGAAGAGACTATGGAGTCAGCAGTCGCAGGCGTTAATAAGTCCAATTCTAGAGTGACACTAAGATGTCAAACCGCAGAGGAGCTCCATCTGTATCACAGTAACTTCAAATGATATCTTCAGACCATCGTTCAACAGTCTCAGGTTTGTTTAAACTGTGTTTAGCTAACCAGAATGGTGTTGTTTTCTTTGTGATGCTCAGATTAAAGTTACTCCTCAGAGATACTTCAGGACAAGTTACGCGTAATATCAGTCGTTGCTGTGTCCCTGTGATAGTGTTGTAGGTGATGAATACACTGCTGTAGAAGGGTTGGTTTACAGTAATTAATGCCAGTTTGACCAAATTATTTGGTCAAATTTTTGTGAGTGGAAAAATGTAGATCAAATCTGTCTGAATGTTTTTAGAAAATGTTCCTTGACTGTAGGCAAGCTATTAAATAAGTATTTCTAGTGGGTACAGTTTGAAAATATTTCATTAAGGTGAAAGTATACTTTTTTTTAAAATTTATTTTATTCATGTGTAAGTTGTCTTAATGTAAAACAGCTCTAAGTAACGTTTTGCATTGAAAAAGAGAAAATTATGATTCTTATTTACTTAATTTAATACATTCAATTCAGAGTCAAAGTTCATTTGTCATTGGTATGCCACACTATACTATACAGTGTACAACATTAATAAAAAGGGCTGTGCTAGAGCTACATTCAAGACAAAACTGTAGTGTGTAAGAACGTGAACATCCGTCCATGCCTGTCTGTACGCACATAACATCCCCCTGCATCCCAGCGCTTACTCATTCACACACATAACAAGGTGTGTCTGTCGTCATGAGCAACAACCAGTAGAAAAAAATTAAATCCAAGTTTTTTTTTTTAATAGTATAAAAGGAGGTTTCCATAGCAATGACAGGTAATTTAATCTAAATCAATCTCACACTTCGTTTTCACACTTTCCTATCACTCACTTAGATGAAATCAAGCCAGACAGAGCTGCATACATCTGTTTATCTGTTCTGATCAGTCCATCCATCTATTTATCAGTCTCCTTCCAGTCCTGTTGAAGAATAAGAGGAAGGTCACCATGGTACTTTCAGGTAATACTTATGTCTTTTACGCAATACTATGCATCTCAGAAAATATCTTATATTCATTTCCTACAATGATCAGAGTGCTTTTTGGTGGTTTTCAAACAAAGAAGGATTTTAATCTTATGACCGGTGGCAGCAGCGCAACCTCCATCATGCATATGTCCACCACTTGTGACGCAGCCTGTTCAAATGGGATTCGTGAGCTAAAGGGTATTGATTTTACATAAAAGTTTGTGATTTTAAAGCATTTAAACAACCACATCTTGAACATTGCTGTGGTCCAACAAACAAGCTATGGGCAGATATAACACAAAGCAAAAGCCAAATATTGCAAATGGCTGTTATCTGGAATGTGTTGATGGGGACATTTTGTTGAATTTATCTAATAGCTGTCGTGCATCTGTCCAACTGATTGTCCTAAACTTGGCAGAATAGCAGCGAACAAGCCTCAGATCTTTTACTCTGTGAGTACACCCACCAGACCTATGAGAGAGGCAACTGCCAGTGTGGGAAATTAACACCAGCCATACGGCAAACAAAGTGTGGGCACTGTCAAATTTAGTCAATTTGTAATTTAGTAAACATTCCAACACCTTTAAGCTGGTTGTGAATCATAACTGGCAACATGAAGAAAATCCTTGTCATTCACCAGCCAAATAAAATGTGAGCACTGTTAAAAGTTACTCACATTTTAAGCTGGTAAACACTACAACACTTTCAGCACATTCTTTACCAGAGTTGTCAGAGTATTTTTTTTTTCCAGAGTATTCACACCTAGATCTCAGCAAAACAATTTCTCTCTTCTCCCAAGTCTCATGGGAGGCTACTTTTCAGCTAGGCAATAAGTTTGCAGCTTGGTGTCTCCTGTTCAGAGGTGCAGACTTTTTAGCTTCCATTGCAAGTGTAAAGACAAACTGCACTTGCTTCTCTTCCCTTCCCACTACCAAGATAAGACTGCAGCCTATACTTAGTCACCAATACTTTCCTGCATATGGAGAAAGCTTGAGGAAGAAGTGCTGCGGGTGGCGGAAGAGTGGCTTGTGGCCTGCGCAGTAAAAACAAAGACATCAAGGCCCACACAGAGCCAAGCTTTTGTCCACATGGTTCATTTACATGGGAAGTCATTGCTTTTCCAAGATGATCCTGCATTGTCTTGCAAAGCAGAAGTGGGCATCTATCGAAAGGGGGCTGCATTTTTGTTCTGATGTCAAGATGAATTGGTCTCAAGAGACGCTTTGGTCAATTATGAAACCTATTTTTGGCCACAATTCATCTCATTTCAGATTTGATTACAACTATTAATGTGGGCAAAAGCTGTTTAACAGTATCTTTATTCAGTAATTTGATTGTCATCCTTTGTGGTTTTATATTAGGTTATTAAACAGGCCTATTTCTGCTGTTTGTCAGTCTCACTATTAAGGGCAAACAATAAATTGTGTAGAATCGAGATTTAAAACAATAACTTTCTGGCATGAGAAAGTTAAATTAATTTAGGCTTAATTCATTTCATTTCCACCTAAGCTCTCTAGTTACAAAGGTGGGTAGAGAAGATGGGAAAACACTCATTTTCTACACTGGGATTAAATGCTAGGATGAGCCAATCTTTGGTCCAAACTAAAGATGTGGTCTGAGTCCAGACAAACTGAATAATGGTTTGGTGTCAAAACAACCTTCACATGGTTAAGAGTTTTTAATAAACTGATGAAAGTTACACATGGATATCACTGCCAAAAAACAAAAGAAGGCAAACAAACTGAATAAAAAATAAGCCAAATTATCAACATATCAATGTCAGATATCAATCTGTAAATAAACCAATTGATGGAAAGTACAGTGAGATGGTGCAAATGTAGAAGATGACAGAGGGATGTAGTTAAATCATGCAAAGTTGCTTAGTCTCCTCCAAACAAAACTAACTGGCCCAAATGTATACAATGCTTAAAAAACCTGGAGAACCTCCAGGTGTAAGACCACTCTTAAGAGTTTGAGAGTGCATAGAAATGCACAAAAATAACAATCGTCTGGCAGTTAAAGCGTTAACTTTGCGCCTGCTGTGGAAATATTCTCCTGTTTTCTCACACATAGAGAGATTTGACTAAATAAGAGGGCTTTGCCATTCACTATGAGCTATTTTTGATCTGGGCACCAACCCAACAAGTCACATTATTCCCTCCTTAGATATTTCATTAATCACAATGAAATATATCTTCAAAATTTATATTTAAAAAAATGCAATCACTAACTATCTCTTTCTCACATATCCTTATTTTCAAAAAACAAAAATGTGATTTAGGCTTACTCAACCCTTGCAGTATAAATAAACAACAAGCTGCATCATCTTAAAAGTGAGTGAATATATTCTCCTGATGAAATGAAATGTCATCTACAGTAAATTAATGGAGGAAAAAACTTTTCTTGCCTGGTCATTCTGACAGTATATTACAATCATATCTAATCACAGAAGATCTTGCGTAGAATCAAACTTTACCAATAATGCTGTTTGTGTATGTGTGTGTGTAGAGGACTGGATTCTTTTCTTGTCCTTTCTCATATCCACTAATCCTGGGAAACAAACCCAAAAAATGCAACTGGCTCATTTGAAACTACTGTATACAGGAGCTACAACCCAATACGAATATGATAATCAGTACCTACAAGATGTGATTCAGAGCAACATAGGCAGAAAATGAGTGGGAGGAGAATACTGGAATCTTAATTCAGTATTAAGTGGAGCTGCCTGTGAAAAAAAGAAGGAAAAAAGTCATTGGTTAAAGATGAGGAAAAGGTATCTATGGGATTTTTTGATGTGAGGTTTTTCGCCCGTCCTGACTCTTTTTTTTGTAGACAGAAGCCTTAACTTTATTACAGCATCCCGGTACGTTTTATTGCACTTTTCCCTTAAATGTACCCACTTCTTACCGCGTCCCTTCAAGTGTTAGTAGGTTCCTGCAGATTAGTACATTTAAAATTAATCTTACTTCTGTTAAAACGAGAGATTGGCTCGGGCAATACTTGAAGTGCACACAAAACTTTTTCAATATGTTCGTCACGTTGTGCTGAATATATTAACATCATGCATGTTAGTTTACGTGCATAATCACATTTCAGTTGTTTGGGCTCAAGTAGCTCAAAAGAAAGGGAGGGAATCTAAAGGCAGTTCAGTAACCACTACTCTTCATCACCATCCTCCTCTTCACACAGTCACCATCATCATCATCATCCGTGAAGCACAAGGCTCTTTAGCTTTAGGGAAATAAAAGACGGGAAGGAGAGACGGACCACGCTCTGTAAATACATACAAGACCCACGGCGAATCGTGGCGAGTCCGCCATAATATATATATCACAGGAAGGTACCGTAATGTGATCTATCCGCCTTACCTCCAACCCGGTACATGTTCGCTGCCATGACTGCCCCGGTCCCTGGCTTCCTCTCCAGGTAGAGGGGTGGCTCTTCTCTCTCGCGCTGCCGGAGCTGTGTTAGCACTGCCGCCGCTCTGTGTTGGAAAATGGTGGATTGATCAATACGAAACAGACTAGCCGAGAGACCTTAAAGCGACAGTACACTTTGTTTCTACGGCCCAACTTTTGGCGGCAGTGTTTGTGAAAGCGTCGTGCAACAATAAATCACCAGGTTATTTCTATACTTTTGTCACTGCAAAGTGTTAGCTAGTTCCGACAGTAGCTAACCGTTGTGCCATCCTATTTTCAACCTTTCCGTGACGTCACTGGCTCGCCCAAAAATCCCAACATTTTTCCCATTAATTTTATTTCTGACTTTACCTTATTTACCTTATTTGTCTTGTAAATTAGCTGCTCCTCTGCTATTGAATCTGCTAAAGAAGGAGAACACTTTTTTCTGGTTGGAATACTTTACTGAATGAAAATACAGCTTAGTATCTGTAAATGCAAAAACGTATAATTTACATCATCATTAATTGAAAATACAAGTTATCGCGATATTTTAATGTTTACTTATTTAACTAGAATATACCTGGCGTGTTTGAATGGATTAACAGTGACAAACATAAAGCTCGTCAATTGGTGTTTAAAACAGTCATGTAAAAAACCTGTAAAATGTGAAGGTTCGTTTACCTATTTTATTTTTAATATTTAACTTCCTATATTCTTTATCAAAATTCTTTCACTGAATACTAGTGATGGTTGAGGTTCAGATAATGCTCCACTCAGTTACTGGCAATGAGAAATGGGGACCCTTAAATTTAATGAATGGTCACCTAGGCCAGTGGTTTATCTGTCACCAAAAACACTAACATTTTAAAACTACATCTGATGTCTTTTGGATAGCCACATTCATATCAAAACCATAAATGTTTTAATCATGAGTTTAAGTAGGATTAGCCTATTTAATTTATTGTCCAGTAGGTTATGAAGATCATTATAGCTGTTGAAGTGGCACAAAATTATGTCCACCACAGTAAATGATGGTGGTTACATAGGATTCAAGTGGCATAATTAGGAAGTTTAGGACTCTTATCACAACCTATCGTCATCCCTATGAATGCAAGTTGACAAATAGAAACTGTGCAGCACAGAGTATGATGGTAATTCCACGTGAGATAACATTACTACAACAGACCTATAGTAAATGCATATATGTATGATTTACCTCTTTAGTACTTAGGCTACCTCAATTATAGCATTTCTCAAAGGGTATAGGGTATGATAGATACAGTGTATTGGTGCTGCAGTCTATAGAGATGGTTGTATAATTAGTTCAGTCTTCAGTGTGGATATAAGCTGAAAGCCTCCCTGCTGGAGGAATGCTGTGGTGAAGCCTACATCTGATCTATACCATATGGAAGCTTCAATTACTTGGGCCTAACACAGGGGACTAACAGTCTGCAGTCACATGACTGTTGTAAGCCAATCATGTGTACTTACAGTATGCTCTCTTGCTCAAGTGTGCAGTCTCAATGTTGGAAATGTGCTGCATTTGATGGATCCAGTGCTGTGTCTCAGGCTGGGGTTTCCATACCATTATAAGGCTTAAGGTGCAGCACTCAAGACAATTTGCGCATCAAATTCTAAGATCTAATAGTTGGTCCTCAATGTATATCTTTAGTAAATTTGTTTTTAAGATATTTAGATGTTTATTTATTATCTTCTGTCCAACAATTCCAAAATTTTGGACATGTAGAACAATAATAGTGATAATTCTAAGAAATTGCATTTTTTTTCCCATTGAAAAACATTTCTTGTTATAGAAGACAATTGAATCCCCTGCTCATGCTCCTACATCTTCCATAACTTAGGAGTAATTCCTTAACTCAGACAGTACTCAAAGCCCCTGAAAACTCTGGGGCAACCTTTGTAATAACTAGATTAAATGGGGGCCTTAGGTGCAAATTGAGAATATTTTGTCTGTTTTAGTGTTTAGGGGGGTTCAGGTGTTAGTTTTAGGGGTTGGATAGGGAATGCATTAATTCAATGATTATCCTCACAGTGCTATTTGGCACAGACATTTGTATGTGTTAGTCATCTCCAGAGACCACACGTATATGAATATGTCACAGACTAAGTATCAACAGAGCTTGGCTTTGATAACAGCCAATAGCTTATATTATGCTTTGCAAATGGAAGGATTGACTTTGACAGCATATACAAGTATAAAATGTAAATTAAGCTACCTAGAATCACTTATTTTTTTTGTGATTAGTATGATATTCAGTTTTATGTTCTGTGCTTATTTAGACATTCACTCATTTGACTTGAGATGTTCAGTTCAGCATTCATCCAGTTTCTACGATTAAATTTTTTAATAGTGTCTGTTTTTTCTTTCAGGGGATGGCATTGGCTGATTAATCACTTATCAGCTTCTTCTTTCTCCCAACTATCAGCATTATGTCTGCCTCGAAAAAACACTATCGGCCAGTTTCTAATTACAACAAACAGTGCACTTATGCAGTGGTTACGCATTATACTGTTATGTTACCTTGATATTTCTCTTTACTGTAAAGCAACACATTTGTACAGATATATTATCACAGAATATGTATTATGACCAAATTGACACAAAATCTGCTGTATTAGAAGCTTTTGTAATGCACCCTAATAAACCAGAAAATAAGGCCAATTCTTAATATGGTCTTAATTAAATGAAAATAGGTGGTCAACAATGTAGTCTTGTATTTGGGAACTGTGACTACTTTCATTAGGACTGTTTGTTTACTTGGCTTCTCGCTGCTGTGCAGATGTTCTTTTGAATAACTTGCTCCTCTGCCAGATGTTACTGCAGTCAGGAAGACAGGCAAGCAAGCATGTACTGTACTGTACTGTAGGCAGACGCCTTTAACAGAGCAGTGCAGGTGTTCTCCCCGATGAATCTTAGTCTGCAGAGATGGATTGGCCCAAGAAATAGGACGTCTGCAGAAACTCTTCCTTGTTTGGAGGCAATCCTGAAGAATAACCTTTGATGGCCTCTGTTTCTGTCTTCAGCTTTCTCTGCCTGTCTCACTCTCCTTTTCTTTCCTCCATTACTGAGTGTAGCAGATAAATGCACAAGAGACAAAGAGACAGAGGAAATCAATTAGGCCAGTTTTCTGGCAAGAAACCATTCCAAATCTTTGATTGTGCTTCCTCATTTGTTCTCTCACTGGGGGTTTTGCTCAGATCCAGAGACACTATAGCAGGGAAAGCAATAAAAAGACTATTGTTGGAGCATTCTCTTCTCTACACCTAACAATCAAACAGAGCATAGGTGTTCTGTTCTGTAAACCATTTTCCAGTTAGGGATTTGGCTAGGGTTAAATTTGAGACTTTTTAAACAGGTGTAGTTTAGGTTGTGTTTCATCTACAGTACATGTTGAAGTCGGAAATTAGAGCATGTTGACTGTCAAATGAAGAGTAATACATATATTTTAGACTTAGACCTCTTTGATCATAAGCCTAACTCTAAAATACATGCATTTAGACTTATATTTCTTCAATAACAAGTATAACTCTAGCCCTAAGTTTAGGGTCCCATGAAAACATTGGATGCTAGAAGGCTGAGGAACACAAAAAAATACATGATTGATTTTATTAACACACATTGTTCATGACATTGATCTCTGCCTGATGATGAGATACTGCAAACAGGGTCACTGCAAGTCAGGTTACTGACAGTTTATGCTCTTAGTTTGAATGACTGCAGACCGGTCATCCCTGCTCTGACTCATGCTACAAGTATAGGGCGTAGTGACTGTGAAATAAACATTAGTCATGCTTCTACTGTGTGGTACCTCATTTACAACATATTCAACAGACCCTTGGTTTTTCAATGCACATACAAAGGCACTACATCTATCTGAAGAGACATCAGCATTGTGAGCAGAATAATCGATAAAGGCACATGTAAGTATAGTATTTTTGACCTTCGATGAGGTGGTAGTTCCTCAGTATTAAATGTGGCAGGTTTTTTTGGGGGGGGGTTTGCAGACTGCATGAAAGCTTTGACAAGATGAAAGCGCTGACTTTTAATTAGGAATGACTGCTGTAGGGGATATGTCAAAGAGATTTCACAGCCATATGTATCAGGAACTGGAAAGAAACCCCCAAAGAACCTCTTGCTCAGGGGTTTACAGCTTGTGTTTATGTATTTTAGACCACAGAGGGCGCTATTGTTCTTCTCTTAAATCAACGGGCAGCCGACACAAAGGGACAGCTGCTTCATTGTGATGTTGACATCAGTATTCTGCAGGTCATTTTTTTGAAGCTCATATGGAATACCTATCTGTGACTACTTAAAATCTATTCATATTCACCTAAATTGAACCGAAAAGAATAGTGTAAGCCTGCTCAAAAATATTTTTAAATTGCAATTACTGCAGACCACCAACAGGGGTCATCAATGACACAGCTTTTGGTTGTGTCCTCATTTGCTCCCAAATCAGAACCATACAGTGGGGAAAAAAAGGCAAGTGATGCAGCCATCCACAACGGCGGAAATGACACTTCAGTGGGTTATTATTGTGGGAATGTGCCACAGAGAAGCACCAGTGTAGGGACACAGATATGTGGACTGTAGACCACAAACATAACATCAATCAAATGTTGTCCTTTTAATTGTGTGTGTAGCAAACGAACACTGGTTTTCAGTATGTGTATTTTTTTCTTTTTGAAGATGTCTTTCAGTCTGTCATCTGCGTCTGCCGACGTGGTTTGGCCAGAAGTATTTGACCGCATGTATTAGAATAGGCTATGGCCCTAATCCAACAGGATTAACTACATTGCACTTGTGAGTTACTGATACTGTGACCTTCAAAGAATAACAGTCAGAATAAAGACACCCGTATGTGGCACCCAGAAGACACAACCTGTGGGTCCCTCGGTGGCCAAGCCTGGTTTCTCTATGTCTCCATCTTGCAAGGGAATCTTGCTGTTGAGTTCAGTCTACCCTCCAACACAGGACCGCGTGCCAAAATGCCAAGAGCTGCCAGACATAGACACGTTTCTTTGCTGAACAGCTGGGAAACCCCCCAAATGTGTCTCCATCTTCAGAGAGCCACAGTGGCAGTTGGTGAGGAGCCTTATGCCATGTGGTTCAAAGTAATACTCAGACATGAAATAGGAATGACAGGAATGGCAACTGGCATCAGAAAGTTGTGTATTGGATTTCAATGCCTTTCCAAACGGAATCCCTGTCATTTTATTGGGCTTGACATCAAAGGTTTACCTGGTGTCAAAATGCTTCAGAATGATGGTACGGTTAAATGAACTGGTTAAAAGAGAAAATGAAAACAATTAAATATGTATATGATGGGATGTACAAGGGTGGCACAGTGGTGTAGTGGTTGTTCTCCCTGTGTTTGTACAGGTTCTCTTCAGATACTCTGGTTTCCTCCCCCCATCCAAAGACATGCACCTTAATAGGTCCATTTGTCAATCCAAATGTGAGAGTGACTGACTGTTCACCTGTGTGTGTCTGCCCTGTGATCAACTGGCAACACAGGGGTCCCCCACCTTCACGCACTGGCAGCTGGGATAGGCTCCGACACCCACTGTGACCCTCTAGAGCAGGGGTGGGCACTCCTGGTCCTCGAGGGCCGGTGTCCCTGCAGGTTTTAGATATTTCCCTCTTCCAACACACCTGAATGCCATTATGTC
>JAPQRQ010000016.1:3803679-3822001 GCA_037367365.1 Apogon talboti
ATATACACACACACCTCTCACAACACTTCACAATCATTATTTGTCTGATAAATATATAAAATTATCATTTAGTCAATGTTAGAACTTATCATGTGGCATCATAATTTGCTTGTTTGTGAAAACATGTTAAAGATTATCACAGAGTTTGTCTGGAACCAACATTTTGCACAAAATAATTGTTTATTGAATGGAGTGAACTGAACCGCTTCTCCCATAGGACTCATAGGACATAGGATGTAGGTACATTCAGACTGACATCTTGCATCTTTATTCAGTTTATCATTGGTTCAGGGCTACTGTGGAAGCATTGCAGCACAATATGGTGGACTCTATGTGCAGCAACTGACTCCTTTATAAAAACAGCTCATTCTAAGTTAATGAAAATACAATGTAGGCTAAAACCAGATAAAATGAGCACACTAAGTAAGAACAATAAAATGAATAAATAAGGTCAAACAAAACGCAAAAAATAAAACATCTCTACCATTAAAATAGCTATTTAGTCAAAGAAATGTGAAGCTACAGCGACAAGAAAGCTTTACGTTATTCAATTTATTTTCAAGTTATTTAATATTTTTTTTACGAGTTTTACGTTTCCGTTGCTCGGTTGCCGAGTAACGTGCATTTCAACAGCACGTGAAGGAGGCACGAGGCTGAGTCGTCGTGGCTGGGGGCGGGGCTATGCAAACGACAGTCGGTTTGACTGAATAGATGCTCGGATCCTCTGTGAGCGAAGCGGGACACTTGCTGTGGAGAGAAGAGACGGAGGGAGACCCGACAACACAGACTGGACAACAAACACTTTCACAGCTCACTTTCACTCTGCCCGAGAACATCACAACATGGCTTCAAAGTGCCCCAAGTGCGACAAGACGGTGTATTTTGGTGAGTGACGGCCGCTTTTTTTTAGGTCCAGCGCGAGAAATTAAGCTACTTTTTGCACATGATGGTGATCCCGCTCGTTAGCCACAGGATACTACTGACAGGGATCCATTAGTTAGCTACCTGTATAGCAAAGTGTGTCTGTTGGGATATAAAGCAGAAAAGTTCATTACATAACAAAAATACGCTCATTTTATTTGTGTAAGAGTTACAGAAAATCTTCAAAATAGCAACATTTAAAATAGTGCTCTTAATACTTTAATATTCTGCACATATTTTCAAGCTAATGTATGTTTTGATGTACACAGTATAGTTAGCTATTATCTGTTTTACTGTAGATTGTGTTTGACAGCTATTTTATTATTGATTGGTTTTAGCTCATTCTGGAAAATATATGCCTCTCTCTCACATAAGCATTTCTTGTAGATTAGGCATTTTTCTTAGGGAAATAGTTTGTATATAGGTAAATGATTGACAAAGTTTGGGAAAAGCAGAAGCTGGAGAGGCAAAAGGGTCAGTGTAAACAAAAGCCATATGAGCAAATATTCAACAACTGAGCGTTAACAACATGTAAAATTCTGTGCCCTATCTGCAAAATCTTCACACTACTGGATGAATGACTTGTTTTATTTTGACACTGATCCGTGTCGTTTTTAATTTGTTGAGTTTGGGAAATATCCAGCCTTGGCAGTTGGCTTCTGGAGACTCTTGCCAAGAGTGCAGAAATGCCATATGCCGAGATTACCCACTCACACAGGCACAGTAAAACATCATGCTGCGTCAGTGGGTTGAAAACCTGTAAATGCATGTCCTTTTTGTATCCTTGTAAACAAATATGTGAAACACCCACTTAGTCAAAGACCGTTGAATCACACTTATGATATGACATCAAATATAGACTATAACAGATGTTTACAGAGACAGACAAGAGCAAAGCAGAGGATTAAAGAAGGTTAGATCATGGAAATAAACAAAAATTTAGGTTGCTGCGCTGCATTTTTTTTCGCACATACATAATAAGCATCCTATGGTTGAATTCATATTGCTGCTTACGCTGCCGTCCAGCTGAACTGTGGGTAATCCTGTGTTTATATTTGGCCGCACGCTGGGGAAAAAAAAAAATGTCTTTGTCGCTGATCTTTTATACACTTCAGAGCACACAGAGCTGTCACGGGGGTCAAAATCAATTATGTGAGTGGATGCAAGTCCTCTTACATAACACAAGCAGCGAACATCGCAGCTGCTGCTCATCCTGTGGGTCCCAAGAGTGACTAACATGGAACAATATTTTTGCAAACAAGATTTATTTTATCCTCAAATAGATTTTAAGCAGCCATCATTTGTATTGGAGCCCTAATTTTCTGCAGCAGAGTGAGTGAGTCACTGCTCCTGTGTTGATGTATGTTATTTTTTATGTAACATACTGAGCCTAGTGGAGTTATTTTTGGTCGGGGTGTGTCTTCTTGGGTGGGGAGTGAGCGCCTGGGGCAGTAACCATGATGAGGATGATGAATTAGCAGCATACGTCAAAACCTGGGAGGGCAGGAGAGAGTAAAATAGTAAAAAGTTTCAGTCATCGCAATGGGATGTTGGAAAACCTAATGACGACACATAGGAGAGGTCGGGGGGGAGAAATGTCAAGCGTGAGCTGCCCACAGCCTGAAGCATCAGCTTTATGTCAGTGATGGATTTCAGACACTGTAGAATGAGCTCAGCAGCTCCACCGACATACATCCTCCTCTCAGCCACTTTAACTCTCCAGAGACACAGCAGAGAAGCAACGCTAAGATGAACATTCACGTCTGCAGAATAGCTAGAACCAGACAAATGGACACATAAAGGGGTGTAAAGTTAAAAAAAAACCTGCTTCTGATCTACACCAGGGCATGTGTTATAGATAGAGAAAATTGTCTATTTCCCGTCTCATTTTCCTTGTTTTTTTCACTTGTGGTGGGTCGTGGTGTGCTATATAGAGCAGTGATTGGCCCACCCCGCAGTTACCCACCTGGTCATCCAGCTGGTGTGTCCCAATATCAGGTTTAAGCAAGGCAAGAAGTGCAACACTTGACTCTCTTTTTGAAAAAAATGTCATTAGAGAAGGCGGCGGTTAGCCACAGTCTGGGATGGAAATTCTTTTGGTTTCAGTGAATTTTTTTTTATTGTTTCCCGTCCAATAGTTTATTAGACAGCGCTTTTTCTGTGGTTTTACTTCGATTTCAATGCCTCTTAAGACATATGTTCCTTGCAGCTGTTGAAGTGTCTGCAGTTAAAGTAAAGTTATGTTTAGCGTCTCTACACAGATTTTTAGTGTCTTGATGAAAGAGAGAATCATTGTTTGAAGAAGTATTGTATTTTAGACTGTTACCCCTGTTTTGTTCTTAAAAATATAAAATTTTGAATTTCTAAAAAAAATAATCTATGATACAGTGTTTGAAGCCAAAGGCGTGCACACTAAAAGGTTAGCCTATATTCATCTATGACACATTTTAATCAAACTCTCAGAGAATCTACAAAGTTGCCATTCTTTACTGTTCACTGTACTGTTTTCCTCACAGTTTAACATGGTTTCACTTAATAACATAATACCTGATCTGCTGGTAGCTCTGGCTGGTTTGTCTAAAATTTGTTTGGGCAGTTCTTCACGATTATGATTTATTATAGTTTCCCATCTTGTATACCATTTCTGTTAGGTTCTTCTATTGATTCTGTGAAAATACTGGTCCACACATGCACACACGCAAAATTATTCACTAAACCTATTTGCTTTTCACATTTTTGCATTTCCCATCCATTATTGCCCCAGCTTCTCCACCTGAATTATGTATAAGCAGAATTTCACTTTTCCCACACAGGACTTTATTGATAGCAAATTGAAAATCCAAATAAAAACAGCTGCAAAGGATGGGCCAGAGTGAGCTTGTTAACAGGCTGGTCTTTAAAATGATTCTTTTATGTGTTAATATCTTGCAGTTTACTCTCAGATTTCAAACTTCTGAAAAATGCTTATGCCCCTTTTTGGCGGTTGTTCTGGTGCTAGTATCAGCTCAACTGACAGTCATTGTGCTTTTCTGCTGACTCCATTATGTGAGAGCAGGACTCACCAGGGACTATTGGATACTGTTTGTAGACCCCCTTCACTAAGGTCCCAAGCAAGTTGAAGCGATACAAGAATTGGATAGTCCAGAATTACACATAAAAGTACATCATGCTATGAGATGAAACTCGGAGCCAAGCTAGGGTGAAAAGTAAAGTGAAAAATTTTCAAGTCGGCTCTATTTTCAAAAATAAACCACAGATTTGATGTGAAATGCTTGTATCACAGGAACATGGACCTCCCAGTGTTACATTTTAATTATGGGTTGGCTAAATCCAGATTGCCAGCTTCCACATTGCAGTCTCACATCTGTTAGTTGCTGTTGTGTTCAGAGTTGCTCAGAATCCACCAGGAACAGTTAGTGCCTTTCACACCATATTCCCAGGAACGTTTATTTCCAGGAACTTATTTACCTGGGTAAAAAAATTCCTGGTAATCTGTGTGCTTTGCATTTCCACAGCATCCCAAAGTTCCTTATAATGTATTCAAATGAGGCTCAGTTGTTTCAAGTCTCCAATTGCTCCAAGTCTCACTGAATTTCTTTTGAGCTTACTTGGAATACAGTCAACATGGTCCAGGCTCTTTTGAGCGTGTTTGCTGAATACGCTGTTTAACATATTGGGGTGGACAGACAGATGATTGCAATGCACTTGTAGGAGTGAGATGGATACACAGGGCTGGGTTCGTGTCAAATAGCATGTTCGGCAATTGGACCTCATTGTCTGTCCACTTCTCACAGCTTCTCATCTTTTGCTCCATTTTCCAAATGATGAAAACACAAATGAAGTGAAGCTTGTACAAATGGTAAAAAGTTTGCAGCTGCACAATGGCTATAGAGGGATAAGTGTGGAACGCTGCCAGTGTGTTCCACCAATCAGTGTTCTTCAGTACACAGCCCCGCCCCCAAGAATTTCAGGGAATCTGAAAAGTCTTACTTTTCTCAGGGAAAATTTGGGATTGAGAGAAGTTTTTTGTTTTTTTTTTACCTGGGTAATTTCAGTGGAAACATGCTGAGGTTTTTCAAAGTTCCTGGTAAAGTAAAAGTTCCTGCAGTGGAAAAGGAGCCATACACTGACATGTGACCAGGCTCAGTGGAAATGAATTGTTAGCGTGTGAGGGAGTCCATGCAGAACACCACACAGCATGGCTCACTAAATCTGCCAGCTCCGGACCCAGACTCAGCTGAGACCCAGACACAGACAAATGGGAGCAGTGCATCTTTGTATGGCTAAGTGAATAAACGAGAAAGTAAATTGGGACTAATAGTGCTCTTCTGTGAGTTTCATTCACTAGTTTCTGTCTGTCTGGCTCTTGATCCCCTCTTGCCTCAGGCCTCAAATTCCTCTTTCCCTGTTTTTTTATTTTTTAACTACAAGGATTGGGGAAATGGGGTGAGATGGCTCACCATTATTTTAAAGGAGAGTCTCAAAGTCCCTCATGCATTATAATGAGAAACAACAACTCTATTCACACCAGGCTCTTTCTGTCTCTGTGCACGTTTGTCCCCCTGGTGAAGCAGAATACCTTCACCCTCTTTGCCTTTGCCCAACGATACGAAGCGGTGCACTGTTTCCCACACACCTCTTCTTTTTTTTTAAGTCCCGCTTTAGCTCCAAACATCTACACAATATCTTTTTTTCCCCCCCTTCTCTTCTGTCAACGCTAGAGTACCCTGTTTTCCACTTAGCTGCCCAGTGGGCTGTGTGAATGTGCCTTGTCAGTTATGTAACATCATTTCTTGAATCTTCGCCTCCTGCTTGGTGCCATTGCATAACCTGCCAGCTACTGTGCACCCATCAATGGGGGGCCTTTTTCTCCGCATTTTAGACACAAATATGATCCCTTAATGGAGATGGCTTTAGTCCTGGTGCTGAAAATCAGGTTGCCCCCAACACAGGTGAAACCATTCCACCTTGCAGCAGCGTGACCCGTTGCATAAGTGGATGAACAAAGTTGGTTACAGTTTATTATAAGACTGTTTAGTGTCAAACAAATACGTAATTCAGTTCGCTAAATAAAATGTATTTAAATGGTGTAGAAGAATGCAGTCAGAGTACAGATAACATCAAAACTACTGTTGTCCAACATCCATTTGAACAGATTTTCACTATAAGATCAGTGGTCTTAAGTCGCTTTACTAGAATCAGATGATTCCACTCTGTAGAGCCTGAGCTCTGCTACATTTTATGCTTCCATCATATGATGACTGCCCCTCAAGGGATCATTATCCAATTACCACAGGCTGCATCTCAAGGTACATTTCTACTGATGCAGGCATCTACAACTTTGAAGACATGGTCCACTACTCTGTAGGCGAGTTTCATCTCATAGATCATTGTGAAGTCCTTGTAGACCGAGAACACTGTGTCCTGACTGGTTAGAGATGAGATGTGGTGTAGGGCAACAGGGCTATGAGGTTCAGCGGGGAATAGAGACTGTGGAGAAGGCTCTCTTGCCTGCGGCTGCTCTGACCAGTGCAGACAAGATGCGCCCTATAACTGCAGCCCATTTACGTCAGCCAGCGGGATTCACGAGGTCAGCCTCTTTTATTCACAGAGGGAGGAGGGAGAAAGCCCGGAGAGGAAACCTCGCCTAGGCTGAGGCGACAGACGACCTCCAGAGCTAAGTTTTGCCACAGGGTTGCATCAGCCACAGAGAAAGCGAGATCCCAATGCATGTTTCCTAGATACTATTTAGCATTGGTCCCCACCCTGAGAGCAGCTGCACACACACAGACCATTAACAGATAGAATAAACATTCACCAACAGGATATTCTGTCAAAAATGGGAAATGTGTTTTTATCCAAAGTCTGCATGTTTTCTGATCTTTCATAGGTTACCTATTAAATACAAAGAGTTTCACACATCAAATAGAATCTCAATGTCAGAGACCCAGGAAAGTAAACATGTTGTCTTTTTCACATTAAATAATTGTCTTGATGGGAACCAGCATAATGCATCAGGTTTTTCCAGATATATTTATTTATTTATTCATACATTTATGCAATGTCCTTTGCAGTGGACAGCGTTTTTTTTTTTTTTTGTAAAGCTGTGAAACTCTAGTCCCCTACAGAAGTATAGTATGTTTATGGTTTTTTTAATACTGATTTTAAAAGGTGTCTGAACATCACATGAATTGCATTGTGACTTTAGGATTTTGAACCTTATGACCTGTTCCTTATTGAAAACTCCTTCAAAGTCATTTACTGGGTGAGGTTGAATACCTCAGGCTCAATGGCCATTGTCTTTAAGCCAACTAAAAAGCCACAGGTCCTTGAGGGAGTTGTTACTCCAGAGAGCAGAATAGTAAGAGGATGCAGAGAAGGAAACACAGGCTGCTTGTTTTTTCCTCCTTGACTTTTTTTGTCACATATGTGCAGGGGTATTTGACTGGATGTACTGATTGTAAGCTGCCTGGTTGTTCCTGCCTGCTCTGCCTTTGGGCCCTTCGTCACTCAGGTGTATGGTGTTTACCAGGACATGTAGTAACACAGTGCTGCGACAAAAGCCAAGAAGTCGAAACACCCGCGTGGACTCAGCTGTCACTGGAAATGATTCACAGAGGGCGGATGAATTTATGAGTGTGTTTTGGACCGCTTTACTGTAGTTCGAACTGAACAGATGGGTCCACATCACCAGAGGGTGCAGCAGAGCAGAACTTAGCCAACCATGGTTTAACATAGCCCATAATAACATTGTTACATCATGATGTTACAAACAGACGTACGCCTACTTCGCGGCAGTCTGATGTACTGATTTAAAATCAGTTTCATCTGAGACAAGTCATGAGACATAAGATTCTAGACATAGTTTGACGTCTTTGATCTGTGTATGTACCGTCACACTACTCTGTTCTTAAAGCAGTTAACGACCAGAAGCAGTAACCTTCACTGTGATTTGTCTCGTTGAAGAGATGAGCTGTTGCAGCGTTGTCCTCATTGTCAAATGCATTACATTTCCCCCCCGCTGCACCATCATCGAATTATTGAGTGATAAAGAGAGCACCCATATGAGATTTCAGAGCCCAACCCCTTGTGGACATTCCTGCTGTGTTGCATGCTGAGAGCTCGGCTATATAAATGTTGCTCACTAACTAATGCTTGTTTATCTATCATGACTTTTTAAGATGAGTAAAACAGAGAGAACAAATTAGCTGTTGTCCTCCTGGGTGGAACAGAAGCCCCTTTTACACAGCACTTCTGTTCCGGGAATATTTCACCTTTATTCCGGAATGACGTCTGTGTAAACGAAATGGTGGGATCATTTGGTCATGGCTCTGTTAGGCCTCTGGAGGTGGTAACAGAGTCGTGATAAAGGTGTAATCATGATTCTGGAACGCTATGTAAAAGGAACACCTCTCGTTCCACAACAAAGTGTGACGTTTTGATGACATATTGCGTGTGCGACCCCCGCACCGGGGGGATTTAAAAATGAGTGTGGGCTGTGTACAGTAAACAAACGTATCGACCCAACCAGAAAGATGTGAAATTGGGGAGACGCCAAGATCTGCGAGCTGTTATCACTTTGTGCGGAGGACTTTATCCATGCTAACATTTGTTCTCCATTGTTGTTTTGAGAGCCAACACCGCTATGCTTGGGGTATTTCCGACGCGCAAGTTATATTTCCCACTGTATGCTGCACTGCGTTCACCACCCCTTTGATTCCGGAGTGCAGGTCCACCGTGTAAAAGTCCAGGCTGTCTCACCTCTGTTACGCTTGGCTGTGTAAATCGGTCACTGGTGGCAAAAAGGTGGGATCACCATCTCACCTTTTTCCCGGGATCTCTGTGTAAAAGTGGCTTAAGTCTGTCATATCTGGTGTTTGCAGCTGCCCTGTTCACAGTTAAGCACCCACGATTAAGTCATTTGGATAAACTATTAGTGCCCTGCCTCTAAAGACCCCTTGTTAAAGTTGTTTTGCTTAATGTGTCCAGTTACAGCACAGTGTGTTTGGAAGACCAGCTACTGGCCTGCACCTAAGATGATCGCTGACATGATGTTTATGACAAGACAAACACACAAGACAAAAATGTCAAAGATGAAAACAATGAATAAGTTGTAAACGAGATAAAAATATTACAAGACCAATGCAAACAGTCTGTCATTCAAAGCTTTCACTTAAATAAAATTACTCTTTTCTGTATTTATAGAAAGAAGTTTAGTGTAACTCAACAGAAGTCAGTGCTTTATGGAACCAGCATCTAGTAGCCGCCAGTGGAATTTGACTTGAAGATGCATTCACATTACATCCACACTGGAGCTGCGGTCCTTACCCCTTACATGTATGTGAACAAAATCAGTCTAATAATGGTCTGCTTGAGGTTCTCTGATGTCACTGTCTGTGCTTGTCAGCAGAATAGATTCCCTTACCTTGGATATATCACATTAGGACCTGGTTTCAAACCGTTTGATGTTAAATTGATGTTGTACTTGTATTAGATCCGTTATGACTTTCAGGAAAAACTTCAAATAAATTGTGTCCTTATTATTCAGAGATGGCTGTCTCTGTTGAACATGCTTTGGCCTCTGAGAAATCTTTAAGATTAAGAGAAGAGAAGAAGTTTAAAAAATATATCTAATTAATACTGGGAAAAATGTGTATCAGTGAATACATTAATTGTTTACTTAAACTGCATTAGGGTAGAACAAAGAGATGTAGTCAGTAAAAATATTTTCAACACATTAAATACAAAAACATTTATTGGCTTTTATTACTAATGCTTTGAATCGAATGTAGGAAACTGGCCTGTAATTCCATTCCAGTGCAAAGCCCACTGTAGTGTTAACACTATTTTAATGCCATTTTCACTGGGCAAAGTCAGGTTGTTGTACTCATTTGTTTGTCCATTCTCTGCCTCCAGATGGACTGAACTTAGCTGAGGTGGGTGGAGTGGCACCGCTGATTTTGTGTTGGAGCAAATATTGTGATGCAGTGCAGTTTTGACTTTTTTTCTGCTTCCTGCTGAGGTCAGATCTTATCAGAAATACAGCCACTCAAGCAGCAAATTTTGTGACAGAGTGAGGAGTGCTGAGATGGTTTTAAAATCACATATCGTATCAATGAAACCAAGCAATACTGAGGCCAAAAGAGAAGTCAGCAGGCTACTCCTGTGATTTAAACCATATTGACAGTGCAATCACAGAAGATAACCACAGACTGAAGAGCTTAAACCAGGAATTTACAAATGAAGTTAAGCAGCTTACAGCGGTGCAGGTATCGTATTGGTTTGGCCATGACCGCTGGCCACAGTTTCAGTTGTCCTCATCCTCCCACCTAGAGCTCAGTGTATCAAATGCAGCAACATCTTCTGCAAATCAGTGATTCACTCTACCCAAATAGCAGCATAGACTTTGGTTTTACTTCATGTAAGACTGTGTCCCAATTTTAAGGTCCACTGTGCAAGATTTAAGGGGATTTAGGAGGCTCTAATTGCAGAAATAGTGTAATATCCATAATTATATTTTCATTTAGCGTTCAATCACACTAAAATGAGGATTATGATTTTTATTTATTTTTTTTTTACTTAAGAATGAGTCCACCTAGTTGTGTCATCATGTTCCTGCAGCAGCATAAAACAGATTTTCTTGTCTTCTTTCTTATTTATAGCAGGTGGCATTCAGCAATAGGTTGCATCACTTTTCAGCTACTGTGTTTGAGTGTGGATCAGAATTACTATCCTGTTAAGAAAAAATCCAGAGCTAGCAAAAGAAACACTGGCTTTAATTAGTTTTTTTGTGGTCACTGTAGATGATGCAGTGGGTCGTATTCACTTGGTTGTAATCTGCAACTTCACTGTTTCACACAATGAACCTTTAATAATGACATTTAAATTGGTATAAAAATATAATATTTAAAGAGTAAATCTCATCAATTTTTGCTTTTATACAATTTATGAAGTGTATTATGTTAAAGCTTAGAGGAGTTAAAATCAGGTGAGAAATGCCAGAATAAAAGTGCACCATCTTTAGCTCTCTCCTCTTGTTCCAAATCAAAACACTTAATACAAATATAGATGATGTTTCACAATGTTATGGAAAATTAAAGCCTTCTCTAATCTGAGCTATAACTGTGTTCCTTACACTTACGAGGTGCCAAACCCTCCTGTCAGCCAAAAACACAGTCAAGGAGTTGATGCAGATGTATTGTTTTGTCACAGATCACTTGAATTACAACATGATAAAGGCTGATTACTTTTGCTTTAACAGACAAGTTATCAAGTTGTGGTAGATAGGTAGATAGGTACATTTTTGTGTTAGAACATATTTCTCAATGTAGAAAAATGCAAATGAGTACAAAAAATTAACTAAATATTTGTACCATAACATGTAAACAATACCAACACTACTGTTGCCCTAGGCCCAAGACAATTTTATGAAGATTAATTTTTCTTTCTTTGGATTTATTGTATGTAATAGCTTGAAGTTATTGAAAAATTACTCCAAAAGGTCATAAAACAGTTTTTCCTCTCAAAGATGGTCAGTGTTGCTGTACCTTCATATTTTATTGGTGAGAGTGGATTTGTTTTGGAGTGAGAGGTTAGATGTATGAAAACCTTTTAAACAACACCTCATGTGAAGTGGAATTCAGGGCGAATTCTTCATTGTGAGGCAAATTGTAGGCTGTTGTGCGAGAAAACACCCCGGCTAAAAGGATTTGACACATCCTCATCAGCGTTGTCAATGTAAACGCGAGTATCCAGACAGACTTCCCTGTGAACATGGCTTTGTTTGTTTCCACAAGTGGGTGCATCCCCTCATGTTGTTTGTTCCTGTGAAGAATAAGAGGAGGCAGACTTGGTAGCATTTCAGATGCTTCATTTGCACCCACGTTTCCTATTTTGGGAGACGTATAACTGTCTCGGTCCACTGGTACACTACATAAATTCATGTTTTTTTCAGTTTAGATATTTTCAGGCTTTGCGTATCTTCTGGCTTTATTTCAGTAGCCGTGGCTGTATGAAGGATAATAAGGGATAGATGCTGGCTGTGTGTAATCATCCGGGATGTAGATGTAGATGATGAGATGTAGATCCCCTACACCTCCCCCACTCTATAACTCCCACACTGTGTAATAAAGACAGACAGGCTCACCTCTCTTACAATAACAACTGGCCCTTTGAAAAGGAAGCTGGTAAACTGAGGACTTTGTTACTAAACGTGTAAACAGTCATCTACGAGGCTCTGACGTCTGTTTCTAGCCTGACTCAACAGGTTTATCTAGAGGTTTGTCTGCAATGAATCACATCTACACTTAGACTGGAAACCACACTGGTGGGATTCCTCTGGAGTGTATTTTCAACACTTTGAGGTGTCAAGAGGAATGAGCATCCTTAGATTTAGATGCGCTTACACTCAGAGGAGACAGGTTAAGCCCCTACTGCTTTCATTCATTTCTTTTTAAACATTGTCTTGAGGTGTTTGGACTGAAGAGAAATAAATGCACAAAGTAGATTAAACAGTTGCCAGGAGCAGACATGCACAAGCTTCTGCTCTCAGTCATACCTTGTCCTGTCTGGTGACAGAGTCTGGGGGCTTTGTGAGTGATTTATAGCAGTCTTTGTACACTGAATAAGAAAACCTTTTAAGATTGATTATTTCCTCTGTCTTTCAGGCATGTCAGCATTCTGCTGCTTTGATGTGATGATGGGAGATTCCCACTACCACCTCAAACCCCCCCACCCCCCAGCTTTTCTCCAGGGTCTTATCTGTAGGCCAGGCCATTTGTCCATAGTGTAATTGACAAACAGCTGTGACAACCTGTTTACATTTCACATCTGTCAAGTAATTTTTGCTGATGTAAAATAATTGTTTATACACAGCATGTTTAAGAAAATTTTTTTAACTTATTTAAGTTGTAAATTTATGAGAAAAAAACATTTACAAGAATTAAATTGTCTGAAGTTTGCTACAAAAAAGAAAAACATGAAAATCTTATGGCACTATTTAAAATAAATGAATAAAGGAGGCTGTATTAAGTGTATATACAGGGTGTCCCAAAAAAATTAACATCATTTGAGATGTCCATATCAGAGTGACTACATGGTCAGGGGAAATGATACTTAATAGGATTTATTTTGGACATAAAATGTTTTATTTTTAGTTTTATTTATATATTCTATTCCTGAAAACAGAAAAATAAAAATGATTATACTTTTTTGAGCAAAAAGAGCAAACAAATTTTAAACAAATTATTAGGTGATGAAATTATGTCAAATTTTTTGAGACACCCTGTGTACCTTTTACTTGTATATACAAGTAAAGGTAACCTTGCATTATTAGTCCCCCCCATCATGTTGTTGGTTTTTGGGTTTTTTTGGTCTTGCTAATTTTCTTATACCCCCAGAGGGTGGGCGGGAATTCTTTGCGTTCATCCATCCGAGATTTTTGTCCAACCCATTTAATGAAGACTATTCACCCAATGCTTTTCAAATTGACAAACATGTTCTTTATCACTAGGAGAGGTGCAGTGCACAGTTTGATGGCTGAATTTAAGTTTTTGGATTTTGTACAAATTTTGGAAAATTTCAATTTAGAAAATTTGTCCAACTGATTTCTGGGACACTATTCATCTGATTCTTTTCAACACATTTTCTTTATATACCTTTCTTTCAATTTTTTTTTTAAATTCCATTCTTCCTACAAACAGATCTTAAGGTGTGCAACAGTACAAGGTCTTTGTTGTCACATTTTGTGTTTCAAGGTGCTCATTTTGTATTGTGGATAAGTCAGGACTGCAGACAGGCTATCTACGACTTCATGTGTTTACATATGTGTAGCAGTGTGGTCCATTTTAATCAAGGTGCAACGACCTCTTCAGTGTTTAAAGTGTAATTCCACAGATGGTCACTAATAGGTAATAGAAAGTTAGACCTATATTTGAAGTTTTACTGTGTCAATAAACTAACCTTTAGCATTTGTTCAACAAATATAGTTGCCGCTGGCCTCAAAGCTTTAGGTGAAAAACAATTGGTAAGCTAATGGAGGCTCAACTTCTCTTATTTACAGTCTGTAATGCAAGTGCTTACCTAAAGATCAGCAAATGTGTTTCTCTGATATGCATTTCAGATACAAGTGTTGAGTTTCCTTCCTAACACCTGTATGTGTTAGTAGTTTTCCTTCCAGTTTTGACAGAATAGATTATGAATACATTGAAGTTTGGCAAATCAAGATGCCGTTACTGTTAAATCATCTAATGAACCCATTGAGTGTAATAATTTGCTTCCTGACATATTGCAGAAAAATGACGCAGGTACAATACATTCTATTCTACATATAGGAAGAGGAAGAACATTTTAACAAGTAACTGTCTGTATGCAGTCGGCTGTATGTTTTAGAGTGAGGGTATGTAGGAAACAGACTCCAGTATCCGGCTATTTGTGCCCCGCCATGATAAGAGAAGGTGTTTCCTCTGCTGCCTGCATGACTCCTCAGGGTCCATTGTCTGGAAGCAGCAGAGATTTATTATTGGAGAGGGTATAATTAGGCTCTTTTGCATGTCTGGGGGGTGGTCGCCCTGGGGGACGAGAGGGAAAGGGGACGGAAATGGGGTTGAGGGATGGTCAGCAGCAGGATTGGGTACACACTGTACGTAAACAGGGGGAGGGGTTTGTTTTAAAGGGGTAACACAAAGGATCTGGGTTAGATGTTGGCATCCCCCACCCCCCACTGTTCCAGCTGGTCTGGGACCCACTCTACTGTCTGTCTGTCTAAAAAATGACATCATCCCAGCATCCTGTGTGGTACACAGGCATTCCCACTATCCCCCCACTCCATCCCCATGAAAACAGTCACTCAGTTGGCACAGTGACAGGGTTTCCATCAGAGGCTCAGAGATACACTACAATCTAATCATTATTCTGGGTGGTGAAGCAATCAGCGACGTAACTCCTCTCCATGTTGAGCAATTGAACAGCACATTATACGTTAACACAAAGCCTGACAGTTAATGGAGAAAATAAAGGCTATTATAAAGAGCAATGTATATAAATGGTGCTTTGACTGTTCATTCACCCCAATCCCTCCACCTCTGTCTTTTGTCTTTCATATGCAGCTGAAAAGGTGTCATCTCTGGGGAAGGACTGGCACAAGCTGTGTCTCAAGTGCGACCGCTGCAACAAGCTCCTGAATGCAGGAGGCCACGCTGAGGTCAGTGACAGTCCACTCCTGTCTCTCGCTGCTAAAACCACATGCATGTGATACTGATTCTTCACTGAAAAATCCAAGGATGCAAATAGCATTACTTGATTTGATTAATTTATTAATTTTCATAAAGTTTCAGAAAATATTGCAATGTAACGTACACACAAAGCAGTAAGTTCAAAAACCTTAAATATCCAGTGCTCACATACAAAGTAAACAGAGTGACGAAAATAATCTAAACTAAAAAATAGAAGTTTGACCGTCCCACCTGAAAGAGTTGAAGGCATAGAAGAAGAAAAAGGAAAAAAAACATGGTAGTGGAATGCCAGAGTACCATTTACTGTATCTTTTCACACAGAAAAAAACACCTCTTAACTGAAAAACTCATGAACTGTAAAATAAACGTATGTGATAATAATGTGGCTTTATAGGTATACATCACGTATGTCATGATACATTTCCAACCAAACAAAAAGTGCAAAATGTTGTTTTTACTATACAACAAAGAAAATAAAGACCTTTGAGTACTAAGTTTTTAAAGGTTTTCTCCTCGTCCTTAAATGCATTTGGGTTCAGAACAATTCTCATTCGCATCTGACTGAATGGTAAGATGCATAAAAATCCTGGGATGTGGGTTTTATCTACACAACTGGGACAGTGATGGGAGCTGTTGTCGAATGGAGCATGTCGCCTGCGTTGCCTGGAGTACTGTTCCATTGAGGCCATTCATTCAGTCATTCTGTCACTACATGCACTCAGTCCTGCTGTAAAGCACTATGGTCAGGAACCGCCTTAGGTTATGATGCTCTGGCTTAGTTTTCCAGTTGTAGTTCTATCTTAGATTGTTAAGTAGTTTCTATCACAGGTCAGAGGTCAACGTCCTCCTGTGTTGTAGTGTCAGTTCAGTGACTGCTATTATGAAATCTACAGGGGAAAACTGGTCTTGCTTAGTTATGTACTGACTTATTGGCAAAAAAAAGTCTGTGGATCCTCAATCCTCTGTGAGCAGTAGTAGTGTGTTAAAAAAAACTGACATCTAATGTGATCATTCCCAGGGTATAATTTATACATATCAGGGAGGAGTTGCAGTACTACAATATTAAAGACTTCGACTAGCTTTTCCACATTTTTGTACTGGGATGTGATCAAAGTAACAGATCAAAATCATATCATATTGTACTTTTTTTAAGTTATAAACATTTGCAACTGACTATGTGTAACTAAGCCTTCCACAAACAATGGTTAAAGCTATAACATGAAACATCCACATAAAGTATCTGCTATATACTTTATTGAATTGGGTTCTTACTAGGGGTGTAACGGTACACCTTCTACCGTCATACTGATCGGTACGCCCCTAGTGGTTCAATAAGAGTATTAATTGCGGGAGAACTCACTTGTCATTTTCAAATAACATTTCAGGACAACTCGCTTTTATATTAGAACTTTGCAAAACGACTGACTAACGGAATTCTACTGTCATTGGTTGGAGCCGGACACAGAGCCCGGCTGGAGCGCGGATGGGCGCCGAGCAGAGCCCCGGCTCACAGCCGGCCAGAGCCCCAGCTGTGCACTGCACCCAGCCTGTTTGACTGGAATGGAACTCGGGTCCAGTTCCGAGTAAGGCTCTCCATCAGCTTACGTAAACGGTAACTGGGAGCTCTGCTCGGTGCACAGCCTGCTCCAGCCGGGCTCTGTGTCTGAACCATACTGAACCGTGGATAACCTGTACCATTGCATCCCTAGTTCTTACATAACATCAAATGCTTCCACTAATGTTTAAATTCAGAGAAAACTGTAATTTTATTCAATGTAACAGCTTGTTTCATTTGGCTGCTTGTCAGTGATGTTATTAGTGTTACTTTTGACTTTGGAGAAAAATGACAGAACACACATTTATGTCTATTCAGTATATACAATATACTGTATATACGTACAGTATATCATTAAATGTAATATGAATAAAACTTTTATGCTTTAGCCTGGTCTGACTCTGTAGAGTTTCATCAGTAATTGTGGTGAAAACAACCCGTGATACCACTCTACTGCACAATGATATTAAACAGCATTGTCTGTTATTGTTTTGATTGATGGGACCCTTAGTGGCATAAATCACATACTGTGCATTTAATTAAATTTAGTGCCTTTAATTTGACTTTTTCCAATTTTGTCCATTCACTTGCTGAGCATGTGTTTAATAACATCAGCCATGAATTGCCCTCGTGGGAGTCTGCACCCTCTATATATTGCTTTTAGTTCTTCTTCCTCCGTCTCTGTTACATAATGATGCTGCATAATGACTGATAGGGTTACTCACTATCTGACTCCTTCACCCTAGTGATTTTCTTATCTTGTCCATTTTCATTGGCTTTTCATGACTCAGCCAACGATTCAATTCTCACCCTCTGTGTACTCCGGTGAATACACAAACGTACACTTTATTCAGAGTCTTCTGCTCTTCTCACTCTGCACAAGGAGGATGTGATCTCAGCCTCTTTGTACACAAAAGCAATTTCCCCACAGACCCCAAAGGATGCTGCTGTGTTGTTTAATCTCTGCTGATTACAGTAATGTAGTCACAGTCTCTCTAAGGCCAGCGCTCTCTTTGCCCTCCATCCTCTTCTCCCCCTCCTCCTCCTCCTCCCGTCCTCTCTACATGGACAACGTCCAAATCCCGCCTCTGGCTGCAGTAGTGGCATGGCACAAGCCTGATTTTTAGTAGGAAAAAAGTAACGCTGGATCATCGTCATGGAAACAGAACGAGGCTGGAACTTGAGACATTTTTTTTTCTCAGAATCAGGAATGCAAAGGGACTGCGGGATCATCAGGGAGCGTGTTTGATGTTCTCCTGGATATGGTATGCAAAAGGTTACGGATATCAGAGCAAAAAGCGACTGCTTCTTTAAAAGGAGAGGGCCTTGAGATGAAACCCTTAATGGCTTGTCAAACAGGGGCAAAAGGAGACCAGCAGTTTCCTGATGGCGGTGGCAGAGAGCCAGGCTGGAAAAGACAAGGTGATAAGCCTCCATTGTTGACCCTAAAAGATCATGACTGTGTGAACTAGTCCTAAAAGAGTTTCAGCATCATTACTAAATGATACATACTGATATAAAAAATGTTCAGTCTGTGGGAAGCAATGGTCACACACACACATACACACACACACACACACACACACACACACACACACACACACACACACACACA
>JAPQRQ010000016.1:3823793-3837137 GCA_037367365.1 Apogon talboti
ACACACACACACACACACACATACACACACACACACACATACACACACACACACACACACACACACACACACACACACACACACAGTATATGTCTGAAATCTAACACATGTTGACACACACATCAGAAGTAGGAGAAGAAAAATATGTTCCGGCTCATGACTACTTTAACCTACAGACAGACTTTGGTAAACTCCTACAGCTAAAAAAAAAGACTCGTTGCTGTGACACAAAATAACTGATTCAATGAAAGTTGGCTATTGTTATTAATTTTTTGCAGATTTTTGGCCTTTTACACACAAATTTTAACTTCTATTTGACCTTTTATGCAGTGTTCTTCAAAATTGGCTACTCCACTGTTAAGATGATGAAGATAATCCGATCTGCACCAGACTTTACAAGTTTGATAAGTCCCGGTCTGAACACAACTACATGACAATATTGAGTCTAAGACATAGCACCACCTTTTGACAACAGGAAATTAAATTATTTACCATGTGATGTGGTCCTTTTTTTAAATTATAAGCAAGTCAAATATTACCCACTCCACATCATTAGACCTCATTCTAATCTGGTTCTGAAAACATACACAGGAGTTTTCAGTCATAGTCATAGCCATAGCTCTGCCTACCAGTAATAGGAAGCCGTCCTTACAGGACACACATCACTAGATTGACATGAAATGTACTTATGTGTTCTACACAGTATACAACAACATGATGTATACATAGTGGGTGTGTATTTTAGCACATAGTGGACACTGGAAGTGATATGTAAGTCAATGGTGCAACTTTCAAAACAAGATCAGACCTGAAGAGGTCTATGTGCCTGTAATTAAAGTCCCCTTCACTGCAGCCTCAAAGAGCACACTTTTTTAACCAGATGAGACATTAACAATGATATTATATATGCAGTCACAGAAAGTGGTAATAGTCTGAATCCAAGGTATCGGGTATAAGGATGTTAAACAACAGATAAAATACTATTAATGGATCATGAAACATGTCAGTGAGTAGGCTCTGAGAAGCAATGAGTAAACAAGCCAGAAGACAAAACCTTACAAAGCAGATTTTATTGTAGGTGGAAACACACGATGTGTTAAGTACAAGTTTTAGCCATAAAATTAAGTGGATAGTGTTGGATAACTCACACACACACACACACAGTCAACACAGTCAGTACAAACACATAAACTAAACCAGTGAATTTAATAAAATTGAATTCAATGTTCTTTGTGAGTTCCTCATGACAGTGAGAACAGATGATTAGATTTTGGCTGTTTTAGATCATAGATATAATATAATAGCTATCAGCAAATAATGTGCATGTAGTATTTAAGCCACAACCCAAGCAGAAATGGTGTAATGTTCAGAGATAATCCACTTCCATTCTGGTCTTTTATGCAGTGACTGAAGCCTAACAAAGCATGAGTCAAGGTCAGACAGAAAAGACGAAAGAAAGACTTAAACGTCAGGAAGTTGGAAGTTAACTACTGGGAAAAGAGTGGGCTGTTCAGTGATTGATAATCCATTTCTAGGGTCCCACCATCCTTGATATTTCACAGCCAATACCACAGAGATGTACAGCAGACTGTTGAGCAGACCACTCAGTTCATTTGACAATGAGGCCTTGTGTGTCTTGTCCTGAGAAAGTCATCAGTGCTTAGTCACGGTCTGGCATTGGCGGCAGGACCTTCACAGAGCTCATTAATGTCAAACCGTGTCAGAGGAGAGCGTAGCTGCTTTAACAGTAGCTGATCCTGTCGTGGTTAATGCATTATTAAATCTGAGATGTTTTTTTTTTTTTTAGTCTTGCCACACTGTCCTCAAATGAAGGAACTCAGGCAGCTACAGTACTTTGTGGCTAAACCACAGGATTGTGGGTAGTATGTCCCTTATTAAATGCCAGGTTCTCCTCACCTCCCGTGGCCTGGCGACCTGCCCGTGGTACCGGCGCCATCCGCTGTGTTCTTCTAATGTATGGGCATCCATGTCTGACCACTGAACCCCCTTCTACCCAAGCTGATCACATGCATGATGGCCACATTCCCAGCATGCATCAGCAATAGGCCATCTTTATCTGACTGGGTTCCCTTGCCACTGAAGTCGAAACACATTGACTCAGACATGTACAGGCTTGCAGGTTTTACTGAAGTGTGGCACTGAATCCACGGGCAGAGTCCTGTTTCTTGGATACCGCTCCTGTCCGTCTGTGTTGAAGGTAACCTATGACACTGACATCATCAGCCCGCTGTGAGCTTTTCTCCCTTTTTGGACACGTTCTCCATCACCTCCCCTGCCAGTCTTTCCTCTCCCTGTGAAAATATTTTAAAACCAAAACAAATATGCCTAGCAATATGAAAACACATGATTCCTTATATATGTTTGAGTACAGTTTCCAACCTACGTCATGCGTTTTATTTCCTTACATACCTATTTCTTCAGTCTGTTCTGTGTGTTTTTCTGTCTCCTACAGCATGATGGAAGGCCATACTGCCACAAACCATGCTATGCTGCCCTCTTTGGGCCAAAAGGTGATGTACATCTGATTTTTTTTCTTTTTTCTTTTTTTCACAAGCTGTCAGTATTTACAACAATTAACACATATACAATGATGGGTACTCAGGAATTGAATTGTATTGATTCACTTCTCATTCACAAAGTCTCAGTTCAGTTTTTTGTCCAATTTAAGGTCATATCATCTTGGTTAAAGACATTTCTGTTATGGGCTGTTATATCCATTTTCCTTTACTATGAAAGATTCACAAAGAATTAATGCTATGAAATGTGAAAGGAATTCTTAAACTTCTTACATTACTACAGTTATTAATGTTTATACTAAGAACTGATCTGGAGGCTTTTACATTAATATACTTTTTGTGTAACATTACCAACAAGTGCTTTGTCCAGCGGTGATTAATATGGTCAAAACATGAGTTTTATTCATCCATGGGGACAGGTGTTAACTAGAGCTGCGTGATTCCGTGAAAACATCATGTTGCATTTGTACTTTTGATCTACTTATTTGGTTATCAAGGAAACTGAGATTCCAGATTATTAATCATGTCTACAAACTCAACCATATCAACTGGTAAAAAAAATACTGAAAAACACAGTGTATTAGCTATGATTGTATTAGCTACAGTTGTGGTTGGAGTAAGCTGCAGTAAACTCATCTTGGGGTTTTACTAATGATTGTGGTATCATTCAAAAGAAAAATTGTTGTCAGAATTTTCAGGAAGATTATTTCCTAAATGTAAAAGTTTACAGATTATTGCTTTTCCTGCTAAAATAGAATAAGTAATCTAAAAATTCTATATTTGGATATGGTTATATGTAACGGTTAATTCCCCCACACTGCATGTGTGTTGCTGTGCTGGTAAAGGCAAACATCACCAGTTGTAGTTTTTATCTGTCTATTTCTATTTAAAATGCAAAAGATAACATTTTTGTCTCGTCTCCTTTATCCTGTAGGTGTGAACATTGGAGGAGCAGGCTCTTATGTGTATGACACTCCAGCTAACAACAACCCAAATCCCACTGCCGTGGATTCAGCCTCTAAAGCTGAGGAGAAGAAAGTCTTCGCACCCAAGATGCCATCCAAAGGTAAAAGGGATGATTGTGCAATGCTATTATGTCTGTAGATTGTGGATATATCAGTAAGTACTGTTGATGTGAAAAAGCTACTTGACATAGGTGTTTTTCCGTAAAGATTTGGGTGTTTTCAAGAAGTTCTGAGCCAGTTGGAAAGAGTGCTGTTGCTGCTGACTCAGTGATAAGAATGATGACAGACTTTCCTTAGACGTGCGGAGGTGTTGACATATAGATTTCCCTGCATTCACACCCTTTTAACAGGAACACCAGAACAATGTCTTCTTCTCATTCATCCCCTCTGTATGGTCAGTCAGAGGCTGTTTCCCATCCATTTGGCTGCAGAAACCACAAAACTCAATGGATTTAGGATCCATACTTTAGGCTTCTGGCGCCACCTGCAGTTTCCAACACAGAATTATTCTGAACATGCGTTGGCTCTGATGATTGGCTGCTGTAGGAGGGAGGAAATTGGAGCGATTAGTGAGAGAAGTGTCTACGCTTGGCAACCAAAACAGCTAAATTGGCAAATTTAGCCTCATTACTCAGTAATTCCGTCTTGAATCTTATACAGTAACAACTGTTTGGAAGTTGGCTCACTTTTACTTAAACAGCCTCACATTACTAGGACACTGAATTTCACACCTCACTGAGAAGGTTACAGGCATTTATTGCATTTCCTTTACCATCATGTACTACCTTAAACCACTGCTGTGTCGTAATGTGTGTGTAATGTGTCGGCAGCTGGCAGCATCACCACTTTCTCCGGAGAGGCCAACCTGTGTCCCAGATGCAACAAGAAGGTTTATTTTGGTAAGTACTTCCACACCTCTCATGAAAGCGAAGGGAGAGAAAAAGGTGTGAACCCATAAAGTGGCTGCTACCTTTTGTCTCACAGGTGTGTGTTTTCTGTGTGTGTGTGTGTTTGTGACGCAGCGGAGAAGGTGACATCACTTGGAAAGGACTGGCATCGACCGTGCCTGAGGTGTGAGAGGTGCAGCAAAACCCTGTCTGCGGGCAGCCACGCTGAGGTGAGGGAAGGACGGATGTAGGGACAGAGGAGACAGGCAGAGAAAAAGGGGTTAAAGGGGGCTTAAACAAGGAAATATGTCCACCTTATTGTAAATCTACTTTATTATATCGACTTCAAAGTCAAGTTCCGTCTGCTATTCACAAATTCCTTGAAAATATACATAGAAAAAAAATAGAACATTCTGAGAAGAGCTTCTAAACTAATTCCATGTCTGAGAGCAATGTCATGTGAGGAGGTGATATGAAAACTACAATTTCCTGTGCTGGGTCATAGGAGACATAGAGGTGATAAGAGTGAGGTCTAAAAGCATGTTGACAGAGTAGATGATAACACAGCTGAGCCCAGTATCCACCTCCAGAAAAATAGTTGTAACATATTAAATGACAATAAGACATGTTTTCACTTCATCTTGACTTCGTTGTGATGAAACACATCTATACTATGATAATATATTAAAATGGTCAAATTCATACATATCAGTGTTTTATATGTGAAATTATATATATAAGTGTGTGTGTATTATAATCAATCAATCAGTAATAACACCTTCCATTTAGAGACCTGGCCTTCAGTTGGAATCAAATGCTGTTCATTTTCCAACTAGGAACTAACATTATTTAATAACTCTATTGAAAATTCCCATATTAATTACAAAAACAGAAAACACAATAGAGGGGTGAGGTCCCTCCTGTTAGTGCTATATTCTACTATTTAATTAGGTACCCTTGAATCTTACACAGTAAGTACCATTATGAGTGAACTCCTGTAGGTTTTCACTACTAAAGAAAAAGAATTGAGGAAACATTTGAAGATGCATGGAACACGTTTGTGTGTTCCTTAAAATGGACCATTTCATAAACAGACTGGATATTTTGTGTATAGAACTGATTTGTGAAATTATTGTTCTTGTAAGTATTATGTCTATTTATATCTTGTACTCGACAATTTCAATACATTTCAGAATGTTAAGGAAGAAAAAGCAGATGAAAATTTCCAGTGGAAAGTAACAGATTGACAGAAACATGGGCAAACTGCTTTTCAGTGGGTTAATGGCGGCGTTTTCTCCATTCCAGCATGATGGCCAGCCTTACTGCCACAAACCCTGCTATGCTGTGCTCTTCGGGCCCAAAGGTAACCGCTAGGGGGTGCTGTCAACCCACCAATTATCAGCAACACTTGAAACAGAATGTTGTTTGTCTGAGGACTTCATCCATGCTGTCCACGAAATGCAGATATTGCACAAAAAATGTAACTCCATAGTACAACAATAATACAGCCAGGATTTTTTTTACAATTTTTCTTATTTATTTTTGCATCCCTTCTTCTTGCTTACGTTGTACCTTGTCTTGTCCTTACTTGTTGACCCTCAACAACCCGCTGTACCTGTGGTTTTTCCAGGCGTGAACACTGGTGGTGTGGGCAGCTACATCTATGACAAGGAGCCCAGTGCAGTGACTCAGCCCTGAACCCTGTCCACCCCCTCTCAGCCTCATCCCTCTCGACACCACACTGACCATCGACCACAGTATTATTTGTAGCCTTTCTCCATCCCCTCAAACCCGAGACATCCAGCCCTTCTGCTCCAGGTCCACCCCTCAAGTCTCTGCTTTTCTCCTTTATTCTGTTCTCCCATCAGCCCCGGATCAGATTTAACACCACAAGGAATGATTCATTGATTACAAATGCTGCCTAGACATGTGTTATATGTATTTGCTGCAGGAGAGTCCTGCCTCAGTACATTCACACTGAGTTGTTCTGTATCTAGTACCAGCGTTCGTACATGATTGAAGTTATCGTACACTGTTCATTTAGAGAATTTCAACCGTGTCTACGCATTTCACATGTATATAAACATTAAATGTCAAATATTAAGGTCGTAGATTTACATTTCTCTCTGAGGAAAAAAGCATGTTGAGTTTTGATAAAAGAAAGATAAATGATAAAAGATAAATGGAAAGGTATGTTGTGGATTGAGCTGATCTGTTGACAGCCGGAGGAATTTCACCTCGGAGGCAGCTGCATGCACAAGTGGTGCACATTGCCAATAAATTTTGACTTTTCAAATGCCATATTTACACTTTGGCTGCCTGACAACATTCCTGATGTGAAAAAATGAGATTCTGTTAAAAGAGAAAACGGTCCTAACATATTGTCTATAGATTGTTCCAGGTGGAAACATGAATCTCTGAGGCGCCAGTGTCATGACTTTCAACGCGTGCACGAGACTGTATCAACACAAGACAGGTTTTAATTTTGATCATGTGTTAGTGATGTTTTTTAATATCCAGGGAGATATGAACAACACTTTATATTAAGGTACTTTGTTCACCATGTACTAGGTCCTACTAGTAACATATTGACTCATTATAAATCACTCATTAATGCCTTCTTCTGCATGCATTTTTTTTTCCTTGAAATAACTCAGTCAATGCTTTGAATAGTATGATGATTCTTGTGCAACCAAACACATGCCAAATACTGTCTCACCAACTCCAAATGAATCATTCTAAGTGATATTTTAGAATATGTTGGCCAGCATTAAGTGATGTCTTACTCTTAATACATACTCTAGTAGTTAGACTCATTAATCAGGTTAATATAAATAGTCATTTGTTAACAGTAATTTGTTAACAGTAGTTAACTCAGGAAAGGCCATGAAAAAAAACAAGCTGTCGTCGTCGTCTTCTGCTTACCGGGGTCTGGGTTGCGGGGGCAGCAGCCTCAGCAGAGGAGCCCAGACAGCCCAGCCACTTCCACCAGCTTTTCTGGGGGAATCCTGAGGCGTTCCCAGGCCAGCCGTGAGATGTAATCCCTCCAGCGTGTGCTGGGTCGGCTCTGAGGTCTCCTTCTGGTTGGACATGCCCAAAACACCTCCCCAGGGAGGCGTCCAGGAGGCATCCTCACTAGATGCCTGAACCACCTCAACTGGCTCCTCTCGACATGGAGGAGCAGTGGCTCTACTCTGAGTGTCTGAGACTCCCAGAAAAAAAACCAGCCCTGTTTGCTATATGAAGATGAGTGTTCAGGCTGTTATCATGGTCAAAGGCAACCAGGACAGTCAATAAGTTAAAGATAGAGTAGAGCTCTGAGGGTTAAAGACACAAACTCCAACACAACCTTCACACTGAATCTTTAAACCTCACTCTGTTTAAATGATGCATACTGTTTATACACAGTAAAGGTTCAGTGTGTGAGATCTGTGTATGTTCATATACAGGAACTGGCCCTCTCACTTACACTATGTATTATACACATATACATATTAAGATTGGAATTTCATCAGCAAGAACTTCCTGAACATGTGATTATTCATGAGTTATTAAGGGAAAACAATGAGGCATTAAGTGGTTCATAATATATGAGCTGATCTGTTACTCATATATATGTTAATGCTAAGTATAATAGTGAATACTTGTGCCTTAATATGAAGTGTTAGTGAAACATGATATGCTAATAAATAACACAAATATCTTGTCCCAGCTGTTCTACATAAACCTGTTTTTTTAACCCTATCTTTGGAAGATGCAGAATGCACGGGCTGTGAGAAACTTGCCAGTGGACAGCTTGTATTTATTATTTTGTTCGTTTATGTTCCTCAGTTTTCATTAGCCACTGTACTATTTTTAAATAAATAACCCTTCTGTTATTTTCCAAGAGATGAAGTGCTATTTGAAGTATTATATTTTTGCCAGCAGTAGCTTAGCTTGTAGAAACAGACAACACACTGCAGACAAGTCATTCAGTAAGAATGTGCATTTCTAGTATTATTGTAAGACTGTTACTGTGTTTATGACCTGTTGTACAACGTAGGGCTTTAGACACTGCAGGGCCCACTGTTACTGTAGAAACACTGCACCTCTGCCCTGCTACATTTGTCTTTTAATCCCTTCAATAAATATTAAACCAATTCTTCATCTGTGTCAGTGTAATGATGAATCGATTATGTTTTTTTTGTGACTCACAATAAACCAACACCACATGTGGAAGCAGTCGTTTACCCAAGTGAAAGTATAAACATACAGCCTCTGAAATGATTATTTTAATTGTCTCCTTATTTTCTCAGCCTGGTCTTTTATGTTTTTGTCTTGAAAAAATTATCCTTTTTTTAATTCAGTGTTGCCAGTGCACTAGAATTTGCAAAATTAAAACAAAATGAACCACGTAACCACTAAATCATGAAATCAGAAACTAGATTCATTTTTTCAAATATTTTTTTCTCATATTTCAGTTTCATTTTGCTTCATTTCATCGTCATGTCTTTTTTCATTTTGTTTTCATTTCACTGCTGTCATCACTTCTTTCGCATTCTCTTTGCCTTTTCATTATTTTGCACTGTTTTTGTGAATGCCTTTCATGTCTCATTTTGTTTCATGAGTTTAGGTTTGTTTTCATCTTGGTTAAATGTTGCTTTCATCCTATGTTGGTCATGTTTGACTGATTTGCTGTGATGAATCCACCACGGTACCATCTTTTTTGTATGTTAATACAATATATCACATCACTCCAACCAAATCAGTCTTGCTGTATTGAAGCCATGCAATGATGCAAAATAAACATAACCAATAACCCATCCATCTTCTGAACCGCTTATGGACGTGTTACCAGTTCATTGCAGGGCTCATAACCGATAATGAATAATTAAATTAAAACTTAAGTGACAAATCTGTTTTGAAAATGTAGGACCATATGTTTGTGTTAAAATGCAGGGAGCAGTTAAAAGTTGTCAGAAAAATAAATCATGTAAACTACCTAAGCCTTAATACTGTCCTTAACTACAGTTAGTCTTTGTATGGATTGTGATTAAAAGACATAACATGACAAAAATGCCATAATTTCCTTCGTACACCGCCACAGTGGATCTGAAACGAAACAATGCAGTTGTGATTGAAGTGTGAACGTTCAACTTTAATTCAAGGGGTTTAACAAATATACTGCATTAATCATTTAGGAATCACAACCATTTTAAATGTACTTTCTTCATTTTCAGAGTCTCAAAAGTTACTTGACAAACCAAGATTGTTTTTGGTTGTTATTGATGACTGTTTTAATACTTGGATGAAAATCTTTTGCAGTCATTGACTGAAGTCTGGGACCCACGGGCATCACCAAACTAGGAGTTTCCTCTAAATACACACTTTAAAAAAAAAAAAATTACATTTTGTGACGGCTGAGAGAGATGCTGCTAGAGTAACGACAGTAAATTTGTACTCAATTCTAATTTCTTTAATTCAACCTCCTCCTGTTGCTGCTTGTTTGTGTTCAGTTTAGTCTTCAGTACCTGAAAAGCTGCTGTTGGGTGGAGATCAAGTGCCTGACTTGGCCACTGAAGAACATCCTGTTTCTTTACTTTCAAATGCTCCTGGGGTGGTTTTGCAGTATGTTTTGGGTCATTATCCTGTATCCTGTGTATCTGTAAGGTGAAGTGGTGTCCTGTCAGTTTAGCAGTGTTCATCTGAATCTGAGCAGAGCAGAGGTACGTAGCCCTTTACACCTGGAAATGTAGAAATCATAATGTACATGTAGATAGAGTGTTGAGTTTACAACCCTATCGTCTTCTTCATCTTCCCTTGTGTTATGTCTAGTTTGTTCAGTTCTGTGTAAATTTCAGGAACAAATAACATGCTGTATGATACTGGATCTAACCTACATATATTCCAACACTATAAAAGGACAGGTGTTTTCACTGCAGGGTGTCAGCTATTAAACGTCACGTGAGGAAACTATTATCTCACCTTTTCTTCCAGAATGAATGAATAATGGCAGGAAAAGCAGCTCCACTGGATGGCTTTGGTCTTACATCACTTGTTAAAACTGTGGTTTCTCTGTGATACAGGTAGGATAACATTGCTACTGCAGTTTCACAGTGTCGTCATTTCACCCAGAAAATACCTGGCATGATCTCTGACGTTCAGTCCTGTTTGTATAATATAATCTACACCGTCTTTCTTACACCGTCACCGTCTCTTAAATTTCAGTCTGGAAATATCACTGTGTACCGGACCACGCCCAGGAAACTAATGGTTGCCTGGTTACCAAACACATGTCAATATGCAGTCACTGAGCCGCCTACATGCAATATGTACTTTTATTATCTGAAATCAATGACAGACACACAAACACACTGTGGAACGGGTGCGTCTGTGTGATGGAGACTGACTGAAACCATCTGCTGAGAACCAGCCTGGATGTGAGACTGCAGCCGTTTCCACCTGTGGGACGTGTGGCCTCTGAAATGAAGAGTTAACAGCTTCAGTCAGATCCACTCAGGTCATAACATGTGGAGGCAGAGTTTCTTACACTGTTTATAGGGTCTGATGTTTCTGTTTCAGTCACTTCCTTTTTACTAGATAGTGTATAGTTTACATTATTCAAACTTTTATTGCAGACTCAGGACATAGACTTATAAATACTTATAAATAAATATAAACCATGATGCTTCTGCAATTTCCCAGTCTAAAAACAATCTTTGGACATGAGGACACATGATTGTTTTGGACGAACTAAGTTCAATAATGACTATTCCCACTAAAACTGTGACTCATATGGCATTGGCAAGATGATTTGTTTGATATACAAATGTGGCCTCTGTTTCCACTTCTGTTCTCTATGACGTCATTCCTGTGATAATCCTGCAGAAATTTGAATATGTGCCGTTAGACAAACGTGTATGTTGAATAAAAGTTCCAGTTGGAGCTGAACCACAGTGAAATAATGTTACAGCATCATTATAAGCCTTTTATTGATTGACTGAAATATGTCATAGAGAGATGAAGTCCTGTCCTTTCCACTGTGGAAAAAAATTAAGAGCGGTCAGTAAAAAGAGACAAATGATTTTTTGGTCCAGTTTGAATTGTGTCTCCATTTAATTTCTAGCAAAAAAGTCAGGGTTTGTGCCAAAGATTGAAACATCTACACTGTTGCCCATAAAGTTGGAAGAAAATACTTGTACCGCTTTTCATGAAATTATTGTGACAATGTGATTTATTCTTGATAAAAGTGTGATTGGGACCCAAAATGTGATCATCGTACCCGGTCAAAGGTGAATACTGATGTGTATAAATAGGAAAAAAAGAGGAATGTGTCGGAAAACAAAATTATTCCAACTTTATGGGCAACACGTGTAGTTTAGAGTCAAATGACTCAGTGGACTGCATCTCTCATTGCATGTGATACATGTCACTAAAACCAAAACGGCAAGCAAGATAAACAATATTAAAAAAGGGTTAAATCAGTGCAGTCTGATTGTGCTGAAGCTGCAGAGACATGTACAGTGACTCTAAACAGATGGAGGACAAAGACAGTTACGATGATGGCACCTCAGACGGGCAGCCTTCATATTTACATATCGTCACAGTCTGGTAATTCAACAGTTTTACAATAAAGCATGACTTTCTTAACTTCTAAAATGATCCTTTAAACTGTCAAACATCATATGTGTTAATGATGAAATAATTCAATCAGGATTAAAATATGACTTGTCTCTCTTCATTGACTGTGATACATTTTTTCCCCAAATCAGGCCCCATGGGACACAACTGGATAGGTTGGACGTTTGAGTGTCTTTTATGTACTTGTCTTCTGTAGAAAAGGCATAAATTTATGTTGTGAACTGGGCACAGGTCTCTGTTACACTCGGCAATAAAACAGTTATGTCTTTTCAGTTGAGGTGTCAAATATGGAAATATGTTTTTTATCTGCTTTCTTTCATAACTGCTTTTCAAATATGGGATATCATTTCCTGTGTGTCTCTGTCTTTCCTTTGGACCATTTCCTCTTCATCGAAGGGAGCAAGACTTTGTTTCACATCATAAAACTATATTTCCACCATCAATGGTTATTCCCTAAATAGACGCTGCTGCGTACCAGGGCTGTGAAAGTTCCATGGACTCAACCCTAGTACCAGATGTCTCAAAGCTTTAGTAAAGCGACTGAAGCTGGCGTAGACTGTGGAGGAGGGGGCGGCGGGGTCACCTTATTGGAACTGGAACAAGTCTCTGGCAATGTCTGTCGCTGGACTTGTCAAATCCTGCAAATATAAATCAGAAAACTTCCTGTGTCCGGACCCATTTTGTCTTGAAGCTCAGCTGTGTTGTAGAGTAATAAAAGATACAACAGTGCACACTGACGAGCAAATATTTATAGGTTCAGTTACAAGATTTGAGGTGTTATTTTAAAGGCCCTTAAAAACCTGGTGTTAAATATTACACTTTGCTCTACAGCCTTAAATCTCCATGGTTACATAAATCTTTTCTCAGACTGTTTTTCTTCTAAATGTAAGGCACCATAATGATGTAGTGAAAACCAGGTTAAGGAGAAAAACATCTAAATAAATAAATAAAAGTAATTGTGGTAAAACAGGTCAAATCTTCAATTGTGTTTTACTATGTTTTAATAAAATAATTCCCCAAGATTTTGACTTGTGAATATTTATTTCAGTATTGAAGGACTCAATTAAAGCCCTGATAGAGTGAAGCAACACTTGAATCACCTGAGGGGGTATAGTTTATAATAATGACAGGCTCAGATATACATTTTAGCACATATCACACAGTCACAGCTAAAGTAAAACCACCAAAAAGTGGCCATTCCACAAAATCTACTTCAGGCATGTTACAAAAATGTCAAAATGGGCACATATTTCCAAATAATCAATCAATCAATCAATCAATCAATTTTATTTATATAGTACCAAATCATACCAAAGTTATCTCATGACACTTTAC
>JAPQRQ010000016.1:3891175-3907285 GCA_037367365.1 Apogon talboti
AATTAAACATGCACTGGGTCAAATTGACCCAGAACATCATTGCTGTTCCTGACAAATGAACATAACAGGAGGGTTAACCTCTCATTTCATTTTTATTGTGCTTGTTTTATTGTATATTTCCATTCAGAAATGTCATCAAGTCACATTCTTATGTATATTTTACATTTAGTGAAGCTGCCATGTCAGGACCCATAAGGTTAATGCCTTGAACCCCGCCCTCACCATTCTTGCTCATTGGGTCCAGAAGTGACTAAATGTGGAGAATAGGACGGAGCTGTGGGAACATGGGGGATTATAAGTGAACTCATGCAAAATACTAGCCTTCAGCAAACCTGATGCAACATTTACATTTACATAACAAAATGATTTGATGATTTTGTTAGTGTATCCTATTAACTGTTCAAGCTGTCTGACACGAAAAGTTCCATTCAATCAACAGAAGCTCTAAACCTGAGCTGGACATGAGTGATCTGACAGTCACAGCTGTGGATGAAACTCAAACACGGTGGAATGATGTTTAGATGGAGCAGAATATTTATTAGAGAGTCTAAATAAAACATATGTGGCCAGAATGACTCCTGAAAAAATATATTGAATTTACTGACATAGTCAGTGTAAGTCTATGGGAGCCAGGGCTTTGTGGAGCTGGAATCTTGATGTTATCAGCAGTATTATGCTTTAAGATACTTAATTTTTAACTTTATTTTGGAGTTAAGTTCCTTTCTCTGTGTTCTGAATGTAACTTTATGTGTTTTTGGTGTAATATTTATTGTTCTACAAATGGTAGTTCAAATGGTGATGACAAATAATTCCTTTTATCAGGCCCTCGTACAGATACAGGTTGAATTGTTAAATAAAATAATGAAACATTCTGTGTATAAATATATTGTACATATATATATATTTAACCACAGCCTAATAAGGAAAACTACTGACTTCATTCAACAAAAAGTGCTTCAGTCGCTGCACCTCTGTTAATTCACCTTCACTTAGATTATTAATGAGAAGAGTTACATGTAATGTGGTCGTTGAGCAGTTAATAGACTGGTGGAGTCACATATCAGGTACATAATGACAAAGCAGCAGGGAGGTCCCTTTATTCACATCATACACGTCAGCACACAAAATAAACAACAGACAAAGACTCTGCCAGGAGTGGAAATAGATTTTACTTTTACGTTTTCTGTGTTGAGTTGATGCACAATGAAACCAAAGACGAGATGACCTCTATTAACTCTGTGCTTACGTACAACAAAATGTTTGTCAGTTCATTAGTGACATTATTTAAGGTATCAAATGAGGATGCCAAAGTAAGTCCACCCAGAACACAAGAACAAAAGAAAAACCCCAGAACAACAGAGTGTTAATAATTCAGTGTTTCTCCCACAGTGGCATTCTGCACTGTTGTCAAGATTAATTAGTAGACTGCAGTATGATATTACATCCTTATTTACCTACTTAAGCCACTGACAAAAGTCTGCCACTGCTGCCTGTGCAGAGTGTGAACTGTGGTAATTACGCGATTACATAAGAGGTCAGATCACATGTAGACCTGCAGAGTCCGCAGAAAAGATCACGGACCTAAATACTTCAGACAGAAATATACTTCAGACTTTGGCTCCTACACCATTGTCATTTGTTTCCTCAGCAGCAGACAGCAGATTTAAGTTTGTAGAAGGTCAAATTAATTCATAGTTTTTAGTCACGTGACCACAGAGAGCCCTGGACGATAAAAACACTTATGATTATAGTTATTATAAGCTTTATTTAGCCAGGAAAAAGCTCATTGAGATTAAAAATTTCTTCTTCAAGAGTGTCCTGACCAAGACAGCAGCAGAAATTACACAAAATAAAACCAACAGGCATACATCAACACTAAAATATACATAAAACACAATAAAAGTCAGTACTAAAACCATAAAGCACTCTAATAAGAACATACAGATAAAACACCACCATTATTTTAAAAGGTACTGAAAGTATAACAGTGTTTCTTAAAAGCATCTCAAAGCACGACTCAATTCAATCAACTAGAAAAACATCTACATCCAGATTACAGATACATCCACACTGTTCCCACATGACAAGTAACACCAGACCCTTAGTGCAGCCCCATTAATTTAACATCTGTTTCAAGTCACAAATACTTAGATCACCTCTCAAAAGGATTAAAACAAAAATGCAAGGTACATAGTACAGACATGGTATGTTTTGTTCAGTGATCCATATACATATGAATGCAATAGTTCAGTCACTAAAAACAGGAAATACCTAATGCAAAGCTAATAAAAACTCATCAAAAACTACCCAGTAGTAAACCACCCATTATTTCTAAGTTCAGTATTACATTCTTTAACATTTATTTCAGACAGTGGTGCATGGTTTCCTGTTGCAGTTTTATGTCACTGGAGTCTTGTAGCAGCAGAAAATGTCAAATAGACAAGTGTTTTCTCCGAGCAGCAGCCTCATTCTTTCATTCCACTGTCCCATGTGATGTTTTCTGCATGCACACACGCGCAGAGGAGCATACCCACTCTGAAGCCTCTCCCACTACTAGAGAAAAAAAACAGAAAAGTTTCAGTTGAACTATTTCCTCTGTGCTATAAATACGGGACTGAGTCGCACATCTGCAGTTCACGGCGAGGCGTGGTCAGAGCTGACAGGTGGACGCGTACAGCTGCAGGCAGGATACTCCACCGTGGTTTCCCTCCATTCGATTAACACATCCAAGTTACAACAAAATGCCGAAGTGTCCAAAGTGCCAAAAGGAAGTTTACTTTGGTAAGAGTTTTTCCTTTTATTAGTTGCAGAAATATAAGGTAGTTTTATTTATTCAAACGACCTCATTTCCTGGTCAGGGTTTTCAGTTCATTTTCAAGTGACAGGAAGCTGAATTTAACTGACAGGGCAGGGCTGACAAGGCACCACTTCTAACATGATTTTCAAGTTAAAAATTAAACATCACATAACCTTAGTGTGACCTTAAAGTGGTAAAATAAAATAGTCTATAAACAGAAGGTTAGAGGTTGTCACTCATGAAGTATAGGCAACATGTGCTGTACGTGCACAAAGCAGAACAGTAGAACGTGTGACAAACAAAGGTGCATTAATACTCTATGTAAGCACTTTTTTAATCTTGTCACTGTGGTGGTATTTTGTAAATTTGTTGTTCTGCATCTGAAACCATAATCTCAAAAGCAGCTGTAGAGGTAAAAGTGTACTGCATGTTCTTATTTGGTCCTTAACAACAGAAGTTGAGTAAGTGTGCTTGTGAAATATGTGCCTCCTTGCACCCTATACATTTTTTATGTCATACTGTTGCAGATTAAAAGGTCAGCGCACTCTCCAGCTTGTCTTGTTAGAAGGTTATTTAGGAGTTTCTGTATCTGTGATGTCCTTGGACTCCTCTTGATTTAGTAAATGAATAATAGTGTAATTGAGCAGGGTTCTCCCTCCCCTTCCCAGTGCAGTCTTGTAGGTCTGTCCTGTGAGGATACCATCAAAGTGAGGCCCGATTACTGCATCCGGGGAGGAAAGGGACAGCTCTATTTTATTCTCATCTTAATCCATTTACCACATTGTATCTGGCTCAGTAGTCACAGCAGAATAAATCTCCCCCAGAGGCAGAGGCCAATAAACTCAAGGTCTGCCAAGTCTTTGGACTGTCAGTCAGAAGAACTGACCGTGCAACTGGGGGCCATCGGTTCTACTCTTCCTTTTCAGGGATAAACGTCTCCCCCCTTTGGCCAAAACAAGCAAACCAATTTGTTTCAGCCAAAACAAACCTACTAATCTTTTTTTTCTGTCTGTGTGGGGAAAGAGAAAAAGCTTTTTTTTTTTTAAATACAGCTGAGTGAAAAATAGCTGAAACAAAGCATTTTATTCTGGGGTTTGATGCACAGTTTTGTCAGGGTCCTGAACACGCTCCTGCCACTTCACCTCACCTCACCTTCCACACTCCTTTCTCTGACTGTTATGCTCCTCATCTGTCTTAATGTTACTAAGCTCTCAGATGGAAACAATCAGGCTACCGCTGCATGCCTGCCTCACTGAATGATGAAGAGGCTTTCTGGTCCAGTTCCAGAGACTGAGAGCAAAGGAAACCAAAAAAACAAAAAAAAGTTTTAGTTCACTCCTCTAGCTGGAAAACTTTATAGGCGCTCATGCGTTCTAATGCTGCAGAACCACAGACTTAATAATGTAAAGAGACAACAGATGCAAGAGTGCAAAAAGTGGAGTCATTTGAGTCAGGGTTTGTTTTGTCTGTTTTGAGCTTTTTAGTTAAAGGGATTCAACAAAATCACAGGTAATAGGCAACACTAACACACATTAATACTGGATCACACTGGTTACAAAACATAAAAAATTCTGTTCTGAATAATAGTAGAAACATGGGATATGCATCAACAATCGTTTAGTCATACAGCCGTAGGTACTAGTATACTTATAGGTCATCCTCTCCTCAGTTGTCAGGTTTTGTTATTATTTTGGTTTGGGTGGAGAGCACAGGTTAATGAAAACACCACAGCTAATGGACTTAAACTGGCTCCATGATTCACAGAAAGTCCAACAACCCTTTAAGAGCCAGAGGTGTTTTTTTTTTAAATATTCCGTTTTGAGATCAAGATTTCAAAAAGCTGTCTGTTTCAGTCAGTTATGTTGCTCGTCGCAAAATTGCGACTTTGGTGCTTAAAGGGTTAAAATGCCCATCCATAGCACAAACACTGTGGACTCCATGAACAGTGACTCATAGGCACAGTTCAACAAATAAGAATTAAACCTCATCAACACATGTTGTCTATGCGTCCTGCTACAGTAGAAAATACTGAAAATTGGCCAAAGCCTTCAGGGAGTAGATGGAGAATGTGAACTAAACTGTCACTTACTGTTGAGAAACCAGTTTTAGAATGTTAGTTTGAGGTTAGTGTTTTGAGCCACATAAACACACGTGTCATATTAATCGTTGCGTCATTTCTTGCAGAAGTCCAGTTGGTTGTTTAGTAGATGTAGGCCTTAGCAGCAGATCAATTCAGTGAAGACTGAACGTCTAACACTGCCAGGGTTTGGTCCGAGGCTGCCTTTGGTCGACCAGACAGACCAGGACCATGACACTTCCTGAGTATGTGATGTAAGAATACTGGATTAGAGTCACCACCATATTGCTTTTGTCTGGGACAGCACAAAATTGTCGAGTATATAAACAGCTAAAGGTAACGAAGACAGAGTAATGTCATACATTGATTAAAATCTAATACTATTATATTATTATTTCTGCAATTCAATCCCCACTCTAGACCTTTGATTCTCTGTTGGCCAATTAATCATTGTAACTACACCTTGAACAGATGAAGGGGATCTGTTTCCACTTGTTTCCAGTCTTTGTGCTCATTTAAACTAACCAACTTCTGCTGGTAGTTACATATTTATAAAAGTTATTCTACGTGGTATCTAACAATATGTCAAACTACTTATTTAATATTGTAACTATATCAGCCCAACTACTGTATTTAACATCCATCACATCATACGGCTGTTTTAGCTTCTTTTTTCCAGAATGACACTGTTATACAACCTCTTCATTAATCTATTTTGGGATGGAATGAAGTGAATAGTTGGAACGGTTCCCCTCACTGTGTGTTTTTCAGATTTGTGTGTTTGTGTATGTTGGACTGAGCCCCTAACACTCCAAGAGTTAATGCAGAGAGCAGGGATAATTCCTCCATGTGTCACACCCTGTTTCCTTTCATATTACAGAGGAAGACAGAGTCAGCCATGCATTCAGTCTATGTTTAACAACAGCAGCAGCATTGATCATCCCAACAATCAGGACGGACCCTGACCTTAACCTGGCAGAGTGTTACTGTTTGGGCAGGACAAAATACACAGTTTGCTCATTTCCCTGGTTTGTTTTTTGAGCATAAGTACAGTCATTATTTCAGGTTTGACTTGCATCCCACATTAGTCTCACCACATTTTTCTGAAATGGCCTGAGATCTGACCCTGCCCTGTAGCCTGTTGTGTAATCCCACGCCACACAAGTCTATTTTTACTGTTAAAAAAACAAATGTCATCCAGTGTACTGATGAGTCAAATGAGTCTAAATGAGTAAGCGTAGTAGTCGGTTTGTGCCTGTTGACTTACTTACCTGTGTGTTGTAGTTTTTGTGATGTGTGTAATTGCACATGTATGTGCCTGGATGACCACATTAAGCTGCTCACACTGACAGAATATACTGTATGAGGTCTGAAATGGTCAGCGTCTGTGTCGTTGTTTTTGTATATTGTACTATGATTCACTCTTGAACTGCATTCAGAGACTGTTAACTGGATGGCCCATTGTGAGGTAAATAAAGCTTTTTTTAAAAAAAAAAAAAAAGAGGAACAAGAAGATGATTTGGTAAAAAATTCATGACTTTATGCTTTAAAAATGTCCAAATCTTGCATTGTGCATCTGAGTTACAGCACGTTATGTAGAAACTCAGGTCATGATGACACTCCTCTTATTCAGCCTTTCCTGGGCTTAACTTCAGACACTGCCCGCTCTGACCTGAACTAACAGCTTTAATTTGGTCTTTGCATGCAGATTCTTGCACCTATGGCTCTTGGGACGGTACTCAAAAGTCTGTTCAACCCAACTCATCTCTGAAACATAAAACTCCCTGGTTCCTCCCCACTTTTATAATCCTCCTGTTGGGTGTTTCTGCAGACGGACCCTGCAGATAAAGACAGTCTTTATCAGAGTTTATGAGGCAAGAAGACGACAGATTCCTCAGGGACACTCAGTCCACTCCCCCCCCCCCCCCATGTACCACGCCCACACTCTGTCCTCAGACTTATCTTGTTGTCTAAAGAATCTGATCAGCATAGATGGTCTGAGACAGGAACTGACCCCCAAGTGACCTCACAACACTTTACACATTCTGATCCTCAGACTACAGTATCAGTCTGTGGTTATGTAGCAGGATGTCCAAGGCCGGAGGGGGGAGTTCATTTTGTTTTTGTTTTTTGTTTTTTTGCAGCTGAGAGGGTGACGTCGCTGGGCAAGGACTGGCACAGGCCCTGTCTGAAGTGTGAGAAGTGCAACAAGACACTTTCACCAGGTTCACATGCAGAGGTGAGATACCAATCAACTCAATAACTATGTTTACATGCACACTAGTACTCCACTGAAAATATGATAATATTATAATATATGATAATATAATAATATTCTGTGGTTTATTACACCATGTTTCATTTGGATTAGGTATCTAGGCATCTAAAGGCATTTCATAAGTGCTGTATGTGTGACATGTAGATATTCTTTCAGTTTTAGGAGGTTTGTTTGTACATGTATACAGTGCATTTGGCTCATTTTGTCACAAACGGTAATATACAGTTCATTTACAGTCAGCGCCGGTAAAAACAAAGATCCTCGTTGATAGAGATACATGCTTCAGATAAAAGTGGATATATCTGGTCAGAAGGAGAAACCCACCTACTGTTAAACATTATGAAAGAGGATATCAACAGGTTAATGGATTTGAGCGCATGGAAAATCTGACTTCTTGAAAAGGTCTTTGAAGGAATGAAAGGGAGAGGCTGAGTTCACACAGTGGAATGTCAACACCATGTTACCACCCATCAGGAAGTTTGTCATCTTTCAAAATATGGAATATTCTTGAAAAACTGAAATATTCTTTGCATGTAAAAATAGTCATAGAATCTGCATTCCATTAAAACCTACAAATGACTTATTTAATCATGTCAGTGGTGTCATGAGTCCTTTACTAAGGTTAACAGTTCATTTAACTTGTGGCTACTTCATTGAAATGACATAATGTGAATGTATGTCATTAAATGTATATTAAATAGAACTTTATACATGACTTCATTTGCAAACAGAATTTCTACCTGGTCCTCTACTGGTTGTCCTGAAAATAGTTATTCCCATGATCCTATGCTACCTTTTGTGCTTTTGTCCATTGGAAGATCAGGCATAAAAAATCTTAGGCTACATTTGGTTAAAATTACATGTCTGTGTCAAATATGGTTACTACACTACATATGTGGGAGCGTCCTTTTGTACCATAAGAGGATACTATTTTTCCCAGATATTGTGATATTAGTTAATTTAATAGTTAAGAACATAACTCAGTCCAGTTTAACTCATTCCAGTTGAGTTGAATTCAGTTCTGTGACTTTTATTATCAAGATTTTAAGTGACAGCAAAGAAACACTAGAGCTATCTTTCAACCAACTCACTGGTTTTTCCTAAAAAAAAAAAAATAAAAAAAAAGTCAAAAGCCAATAAAAGTAAAACTAAAAGTAGTTTTCCTTTGGTGTTTCTAATGTTTCTAAAAATCTGCCTTTTCCAGCATGAAGGCAAGCCATACTGTCACAATCCCTGCTATGGAGCGATGTTTGGACCTAAAGGTATGTTTACACTGATTGGCTTCACCACGGTGAAGACTGTATTATCTACACCACACTGATGGGCGTGTCAGAGTACGACAGTGACGGCTGATTCACCTTTGCTTGTAACACTTCAACTGATAACACTGAGGCTGTAAACATGCATATCGAACCACACAATCACATAATGGGACTAGCACACTCTGAGGACTATTTTTTTTATCTTTAATGAGGGGAAAAATATTTATGTGCCACATTTCAAAAGTCAAAGTTTAACTGACATGTTGATTCAGTTTCCACAATGTGATGTGAATGATTCATGGTGATTAATTTCAACCGTTTTTTTTAGGATTTGGACGTGGTGGAACGGAGAGCCATGCATATAAATAGACAGGTATCATTCCAACATTGGACAGTCACCTTGTTGTTTGCTTCTATTTGTTCATCGGATATATGCTGACTAAATAAATCTATCCCTGTACTTTGCTCATCTGATCTATGTTCTTCATTGTTGATTCAGGTCCTATGGTTGTGACGTTGCCTGGAAAAAAAGTCAATCAAAGAAGTCACCAAGCTCACAATTAAAACCAGCAAACAAACTGAGTGACATGAATCATTTTGTGTGCATATTTTTATGAGTTTTTTTCATTCTGCAGATGATTGTTTATCTGCATGAGTAATGCTTTTGTCTTTTCTGAAGTGGCCATTTCTGATTAAACACTTTTTCAATTTGTCTCAGTGTTCATTTGTGTTCCCTTTTATTCATCCTGCAGTTTTGTTGTATAGCAGCTATTAAATCAACATGCCTTTGTAACTTTAGTTGAATGAAATCTAAATTCCTAAAATGGTAATTTGTAACATTCTGTCTCCTAAAAAATAGAAATGTTCTTCTACTAAATTAAATAGAAATTCTAAACATTTCAGTCACTTAAACAACAGACCACTATGTTTAATGGTAGAACATTTTATCCCACAACATTAAATGGTCACAAGAACGCTAATCTACTAAATTCCTTGGGAAGAAAAACAGGTTGTTTTTTTTTCCTTCAGAGATGTGATGAGTTTTTAAAAAGGTTTTAAGGGTTAAAGAAGATATAAGATTTTCACCTGATCAATGTTGTGTCATTGATCTTGCATAAATGTATTAATATACTTTTCACAATCTTGAACATTAAAATCGAAATGATAAGAATTGCAACTAAATTCTCACTAGTAATGTCATAAAAATAAAATAGCCAGGCTAAATGGAATAAACAGGGGATTACGCAGTATATATAATTTTTAAAAGAAGTTCAGAATTGTTTGTCAGGGTGTGTAAAGCTGTTAAAGAGAAGAAAGAAAGAACTGGGAGAAAACATAAATGGGACTGTGATGTTGGGTAGGGAGGGAGGAGTTGGTAACATTTTGAAGTTTCTGAAAAATGTGTGTATTCATTCAGAATTACTTGAATAATTTTAGTCAGTTTTCATTTTTCAGTCATTTAAATCTATTCTTTTATTTTTCATTTACACTCAATTTGGTAAAATCTCTCATTGTTCACAAGATACATAAATAGAAATAGCTCAAATAAGTGAATGGATGAAAAATACACAAATTTCATGTTTGCAACAAAGACGCCTTTATAATGACCATATATTAGAAATTCAGCGTGACATAGTGACTGCAAAATTTGTGAAGTAAATGCATTTAATTATTTGTTAAGTAAATGTATTTGTTTACCACTTTCATACATTGATGTTTGTCTTTATCCAATACAGGATACTGGCCTATCTATATATTAAAAGCCAAGTGGCCTTTGTGTGTGTGTGTGTGTGTGTGTGTGTGTGTGCATTCGTGTGTGTGTGTCCAGGGATTCACACAAAATCTGGGAAGAGCAGACTGCTGCTGTTTGGCGCACTTATGTATTTTTTGTCAAGGAACACAGTAGCGAAAACGGCAGGTTGATAGGACCAATATTTTGGGAGATATTAATAATTTTGGAATAAATAGCTTCACAATGACATTGCTATGGCCAGAATGCTATGGTGGTGACTGCTGGACAAATACCATACAGCATGCATGAACACATAACAGCATAAAAACTACCACATCTAGAACCCGTGGATCCCCATGGGTCAACACGCTACTTTTCAATACATGTAGATCTACATCTACATATGTTGCTATGGTAATTTCATATATGCCTTTGAGTCTATGTATACAAAAATTATAGCTTTATACTTTACCACTCTTGATATAGAGGCTTACATCATATATTTGTACATTCTGGTGAGTGGGTTTATCAAAAGCTAAAACCTCCCAGGTGCATTGTGGGTAAAGACCACACCAAGCCCTTGAGCAGCTGAGCTCAGCCTGTGAGTCTGTGCAGATCCACCACAGGCCTGTTTCCTCTTCAGGTCTTTTTGGATGCCAAACATTAGCTCTGCTCAGCTACCCTTACCGTCCATGAATCACATAGCAGCCGCCAAAACTCAGCCGTGCCTCTCTTCCTCGCCATGGCAACAGACAGAAACAAGCCCCAACAGACACCCACCAGCATGTGCCCCGTCCATCTGGCTGTCACCCTTCTCTGCAACAAAGACACTCACTGTCACAGAGAAATCTCCACCAAGGCCATGAACACCAAGGCAACTGATAGGGAAAAGTCTGGTGAAGAAGAGCATTTCAGCATTTTCTTTAAATTGGCTGGAAAATTACATACAAATATAACCAGTAGGCCTACAGCTTGTTCTTTTTAAAGGTACTTTTCAAACATCAGTTATTCAATTGAAGTTTAATTCTTTCGGCTGTTTAAGCACTTACTTTACTATTTCCACTAATAAATACTTCATAGTTTAAAACATAGCACAGCAGAAATATAGGTAAATAAAACTGCAAAAGAGATGTTAGATATATAAATAAAATACAACTCAACTACTTATTCAGATGCTTTACTAAAACCTGCACTGTGTAGGAAGTGGTGTGATGGAAACAAGACGTCCTCCCTGTCCTCTGGGTTCTGTTTATGGACTGCAGACATTCTACCCTAAGAAGGGAGGTTTGGCCAACTCATAATTATTTTCAATCAAGTAAGAAGTATATATATTAAGGCAGGGACTTTAACACGTTAATTTTGATAAATTAATTACATGAAAAATAATGGCGTTTAAAAAAATAAGGCATTTTATTTTTACTTTTTTTTTTTTGGAGCACAGGTTTCTAGTATACCAATCATACCGATGCACTGTACAAGCGGAAGCCCCAGGTGCACCGTTGCTGGGTGAGCCTGCGGCTTTGTAGCCTGTAGACGGAGCCGGTTCCATTTACGTAATTCAGAACTGGTTCTGTTTACGGAACCAACTTCAGTCTCCCAACATTTTATTTCAGTTAGCTGAAATGTGCTTCCCTGTGGAACCACAACAATGTAGAGGATGATTAACCTTATCTATAACAGACTCAAGTCTAGACAATACTCCAGAGTGTGAAGTTGCTCTCCAACAACAGTCAACACTCCTCATCACTTTCTTTAGTCACTTGGCCTTCCCAGTGCACATCACATAAAATAGGACCCACAGAACATCTTCTCCTATACAGTCCCTCTCATTCAATGACTCAAAGGGAGAAAATTAAGTGTACGTCTCATTGAGGACAGTGTTTTTTTCACTGTTTTCACTCAGTCTGGGGCTTTTGATTGCTTTGATAATGATAGGCCTTATCTGAATGTGTCACTCTGAATTTGCACAGAGAACACTGCAGCTAACATGATGACAGTCATGATGACACATCTAGATGTATGCATGAAACGTGCAGCATTACTAGGATTCAGAGACAATGAAACTGATATGACATTCTGGTACATGAGACATGACTAGAAGCATACTGTTGATGGATAACAATTTGAAGTGACTCATCAGAGGAAGAACTAAAAACCATATACATGTCATTAATTGTGGATCTAAAAAGTCCCAAAACACATTCATTAATAATGTTGAGGTTAAAATCAGGATAATTTCCTGATGTGATTATAATGAAAGCATCATGAGGCTTGTAAGTACATTTCTAAAGCACCTATGGAGACTTACACTTCACTGAAAGTGTTACCAGTTTTTTTTCTGTCCACAGGAGAAGAGAGAGGCCAGAGCAATTTGCCAAGAAGTCCTGCTGTGTCAGCATGAATCTAAGCCCATCAGACATGAGACTGTAAAATTAGACCCATAAACCCATTAAAGGCTGGAAAATCAGGGTAGAAGTCATCATAGCAGCTTCTTTAAGTCATGCATACAGACCTGGGTGGGCATGTTTCTTTAAGTCAGCTTGATAAATTAGTTCAACAAAGAGGTTCAGCCAGTAGACAGAAAAGACGCAGATGCACTGACATAAATAAACTTTTCTTTTTTTGACATTAAATGCTGGGCTAGTTTCAAAAACTGCAGTTCCTTAAATGTCCACTTGAGACTGGCTTCAAAAGTGAGTCAATCCACATGATCTTAACTTGTTTACAGTCTGGTGTGAATGACAGTTTTGGTCTTTATGGACACGTTGCATGTTATTGTTTATGTCCGGTAATCCTGCACATGCGCAGTACGATGGAGGGCAAAAGCACCGCTCCAGCTAAGAATAAAACATAGCTAAGGTATCACTGCTGTTGTCGTTTTAGAAACATCTGCTCAAAAAGGAAAATCAAACAGATATGTATGACTAGTTTAGATCACCTTTGTACTGATGATCATGAAAGGCACAACACAAAGCTAACAGTATTTAGCGAAAAGCTTCCAGACCCGTTTGAAATAGCTGACGAACTGTGGGTTGACAGTTCACAGAAATGTCCTCCAGTTCAGTATGGACATCTATAACTACCTCATCAACACACCAGGGGTTTACACAGCAGAGGACATGAAGGCATAGAAGTCTCTAGATGGACAAAACTTGTTTGTGTCAGGACATGTGGGACAGATAATGACATGAACGCATGACCACCATGTGTTCACATTCTCCTCATGGCTGTTAACCATAGCTTTGGCTGTTTTTCATCAGATGGAAACCTGTGAAATTGGGACACCCTAAAACGAATGACACCGAATGACAGTAGTTGTTCTGGTCGGTAATGTATATGTATACCGAATAACAGAAGTAGAAACCAGAGGGAAGGGTTATTTCACCTACCAGACCACTACTTCATTCGTTATTCGGTGTCGTTCGTCTTTGGTCTGTTAGTCCATTCTACGGCGCTACAAGTGTTAACCATATTGATAGATTTTTCAGTTGTTAATATGTCACGGCTGTATTTGAATTTAGCATGGTCTTTTGACAACGTCACGGCTAAAACCAATGCAGGATGCCAGGGGAGCAGAGTCTTCTTGCCCTCCAGTTGGAGGCAGAGCAAAAAAAATCAGGTGCACGTGACGTCACGTGGCAACGTGTCCATAGTAGTATAGTAGTAGTTCCCTGTTCATGAAAACTGTAGGGCTGTTGTTTGCTGTTGAACATTCAAAGCTCCTGTTAAATGTAAAACATTGTTTCTGACAGACTGGCTCTACTGTAGTTAGTTGTTAAGTTACTCTAACAAAACCATCAGAGGATAATGTTGCTAAATTTAATGGTAGTTAATGACTGTACAGTACCTGGTCTGTTAGCTTAACGGCATTCGCTAATATATGTAGTCAATATGTAGTGAATTATATGGTGTGTTGGCAGGCCTGCTATGTTTATGTGTATACATGAAGTTAATATCACTGTTATCAGATACAATGGTATGTGTTAACATTTGTTATACAGCTGAAAATAGTTGATAGCATTTAACGTGAGAGTGGGTACACAGTGCATTAAGTGGGCGTGGTTAGAAACATTGAGGATGTCGTGTTTCAAGATAAATATAGCTTGATAAGGAACAAATGAAATAATAATACGTTATATTGATCATATTATTTTTACTGGTAAATAATGCTACATTATCATAATTCTTTGCTTTATTTCCCCTTTTGTTTTTGCCTCCATGAGATTTGTGTTACAGGCCTGATTCTGCAAGTCAATTTTGTCCTGATCTTTGCATCTTTAAAATATTGTAATCTTAATGTCACAATGTTCGGATGGTATGTGGCTTGCGGAAAAAAAAAAAGGTGTAATATGTTGTTATCTGCACTCACATGCATTTGTCCCATTGAAATGAATGAGGGTCTCTGAACTCAGAGGACAGTGCAGAAATAATATCACACAGAAACAGGAAATCACTGTTGCTGAAGGAACGGAAATCAGGGGAAAACAATACACACCCTCCTTCTGCAGCTCTCTAATGTCTGTCCATATCAAAGACTAAATGAGAAGATAAATGAACCTAACATTTCATGCCATTATGGAAAGGTCTCCCTTGCCAAAGAGATTTCTAATCTCAATGGGACTTCCTGGTTAAATAAAGGGAAAAAAAAGTGAAAGCACTTTTCCATGCTTCCATGTTGAGACACAAACTAGCAATAGAATCAGGTCAGGTCAGGGATTGAAAATTACAGCTGTCAATCATGTATCTAACCCCACCTTCTTGTCCAGAAACACAGAAAAAACTAAAAACCTGTGTCAGGGAGCACATTCTCTACAGTCCAAAAACCCAGTTAAGGAGCAGATGCAGAAGTGTCACACCACTGGAATTACAATAGGCTCAAGGGCAATTATGGACTTTTTGCCCAGTTAAGCTAAAATATAACGTGCTGCACACGAATACCCCTCGGCCAGAGTGGACAGACAGACGGACAGACAGACAGACGACAAAATGATTACAATACCCCTCTGGCCAGAGTTGGCCGAGGGGTAAAAACTGTCAAATACTGCTGCTTTAAAATAGAACACAGAAATACTGTTAAAACTAGTGTTATTTATAAGTACTGAGGCTGAGTAAAAGCACACAGATTCCACTGTTTGAAGATTAGATATTGTAGTTGTCAATGTGAAAGAGGACCAGTAAGCCCTGTAAGTCCTTAAATTGACACCGCATGATGGGTCTTATGACAGGATATTGGTTATATTCCCTTTAGTGGAAGAGTCAATAACAGAGAGAGAGAGAGAGAGAGAGAGAGAAAGAGAGAGAGAGACAACACAACAAACCCGATGAACATGGACTATATTTCATATCTTTAAGAATAAAAGAGAGAAAAGAATTTTACGCTGTATCATATGCGTAAAACTGTGGAAGTCACAAAACCAAACCCAGCAGCTTTAATATGGACCAACACAGAGGTTTGCCAACATGTTACTGTTATTACGAACATCTGTCTTTTCCACAAGACGGGAATTTTCAAAGCAGACCACATAAAAATGATAAAATATCTTTCTGAAATGATTTTAACATGCAGCAGGCGGCGTTCACATGGTCCACTCACAAGTTTCCACTGTGCCGTTGGAATTGTTAATGTGATTTTACAGAGAGAAACTGAAATGTGGACAGGAAATTAACCGTACACTTTGCACTCACTCAGTCCTTCAAATAAGTCACAAACAATTATCAGGTATTTACTTCGATGGGACTAATTCAGCCATAATTGTCAACACAGCAGCCGAAGTTACATTAACGGTTTTCTCCGTTGGCCGAATGCATTTTTAATTTTGGACTCATAAATAATTTAAAAGAGATAAAGATATATTTACTCTGAGATGTGATTATGTGAAGGCAATATGACAATTAGATAGATAGATAGATAGATAGATAGATAGATAGATAGATAGATAGATAGATAGATAGATAGATAGATAG
>JAPQRQ010000016.1:3910715-3927723 GCA_037367365.1 Apogon talboti
TATGGTTGTTGTTGTTCTATTGCACATACGTTTCTGCCTTTTCTTCATTTCTGGCATCCAAATAATCTCACAGTTATAAACAGGCAGCAAGTAGCATTATTTTTTGTTTTCTGTTTAAATAAAAAAAAGAAAAAAGAAAAAAAAGCTCTGGACAAGTACGGAAAAGCGTTAAAATTGCAGCCAAACCAGATAATAATAATATTAATAATAATATTAATAAACATCAACAAGAGTATTCACAAAAAACAACAACAACCATATATAGCTACACAGGCAGAAAAAAGTAACATTGACCTGTATATGTATATTTATATTTAAAAAAAACAGTGTAAAATTGATTGTCATTTCAAGATAAAAAGCATCAAAACATCCAAGGCATCAACAGTGAGGAACAAACTGGGAACTATAAAAAGTGACTTCTGAGAGGGAGGGGATTCACAGAACAAAAGCCCAAATGAACAACGCTCACAGGGAGGGGCTCATTTGGTGCACATCATGCGTCAGACAAAGCGTTTGGCAGCCTTGAGTGCAGGAGCGTGGCTAAACCGAGGCAACAGTTTGCACATGCCACCCGTCCATCCATGTGTCCGTCTGTTGTGTGATCTACCCTTACAGCACAAGCCCCTCTGGCTTCATCGCGCCCAGCTGTCAGATTTCAAACATTGCAATAAAAAAAAAGGTTCATCCGATGCTGGACGGTGGGCGGGTAGGTAGGCAGGGATGCAGCTGATGCGAATGCGTGCCGTGGCTCATTTTGGGAAGAAAAAAAAATAGGGTCTTAGAAATTCCAGGTAAGGATGAGTTGCAGAAAGTGCTGAAGGTAGGCCGCAGCCTGGCACAGGGGGGCAGGACAACAGCAGAGAAGCGGCATGGCTTTGACTTCACCGAGCCCTGTGACCGGGAGAGGTAACTCTTGAAAAGCTTTTCAAGCGAGAGTAAAGGGGTGTAGTAGAGTTCTGGAAAGAACAGACACACTCACATCTTCACACGCATTCATCCGCTCTGCACGTTCACACTCATAACGCGTAATGGGGTTGAATGTCCCTGAATAAGCCAAGCTAGGGAAGTCTTGTTCCACAAAATATACACAAAGTCCACTGTATCCTGTCAGTGTTCTTCGTTCCATTCGCTTTTGATCTGAGTGTTAAGCCACGCTGCGCGGTGCAGTCAGTATTCACATCCATCCTTCCTCTCACTGCCAGTCCTCGTCATCTTCGTCCTCCCCGTCTGATGAGTCGTCGTTGGTGCTGTCCCCGCCCATCTGCCGAGTCCCGTTCTGCTGCCGAGCGGCCAGGATGGCGGCGGCCTCAGCAGCTGCCTTTGCCGCTGCACGCTCCTCCGCCTCCTTCTGGCGCAGGGCGGCGGCCTTCTTCTCCTGCTCTGCGTGGCTCTTCATGTGAGCGCTGCGACTCTTTACCTTATAGAAAATTCTACAGGAGACATAAGATGAAATAGAACATCACATTTCTGTTGCAGGAGGTGGTTTAGTATAAAATAAGAAAAAAGGAAAGACACTAAGGTGTACAGGAGCACAGAGTGCAGGGTCAAAGTGGCTGTTTTTTTTTGTCATGTACTGAGATGATCTAATTACATGTTACATTAGGGAAAATGAGCACAGCAGTCAAGCTTCAGAGGGAGACAATTTTTGGCCTCAAAAATTCCATAATTACCTCTGTCTGATGTGACTGATATGCTCCTGTTGTGGAGGGGTTGAATAAGGAATAAAAGGGGAGGGGGAAATGGAAAATGGGGTATTTGTGCATTTATTTATGGTTCCCATTGCTTTAACAAAAGAAAATGCACACAGAGCGTTCTTATATATTTCCTCTAGCTACCATTTGTGCTCATCATAACAATTACTAGTCTTCATAAAGACTGTGGTCAAGGTTCAGAGCCATGCACTGAAATTAAGTTTGTGTAATGCCACTCTATGGCACCTTGCCACTCTGCAAATTAAGATCATTGGACAGAGTAAACAGGTGAGTCTAGAGCTACAGTCAAAGTTAAGCCATATCAAATGGGACAGAAACTTTTTGCAAACACTTCCTTGATTGCTGTTGGATTGGATTTCCTGTTACATGTGTGTTACATGCTCTAGAGGTGAAGGTGGCAAAGTGGAGCAAATTAACTATTGAAGCTGTGTGCACATCCTGCTGTCTCACTGGGCAGACACTGACGAGAGGTGCGATGTGTTGTAACTGCTGTGTGTTTCGGTTGCTAGGACACAGTTGGCAGTATTATTTATTTAATCAAAGCACGACAGTACAGTTCGATTCTTTCGTGGACACACACTATGACACATTTGCTATTGATTCTATTTACTGAAAATATTCCAAGTGGGCATTAGTAATGGTAATATTTTCGACTGACATTCCTGTGTTTGATGTTTTTAGTTCAGCATGAGGCCATTTGTGTAATTCCCTTGCTAGCTCTTTTTGAGTAAACAAGGCAGACAGAGTGGCAGTGACTGATGGGACATGTCTGATTGATGGCTCACCTGCCACATTTCTTGCAGGGGAACTCTCCCTCCTGTGCGGCGGGGCCTTTGCTGCCTGTCGAAGGGCTGGTCCTGCGTGCGTTGCCATCGTAGCGTGGTTTGGAGCTGGGGGGTGGTGGGTGTGGGACTTGGATGACCCGGGACAGAGGCTGCTCCCGCTTTATGTCCTCCTGGCTCTTCATGATCAGGACGGTCCCAGGCTGTGGACAGTGAAAAACATACATGTGAAGTTAACATGAAACAGTTTTAACACAGTGGCTGTGAGCAATTAAGAAAACTAATGAGGCTGAAGCTACTTTATGAGCAGCTTTTATGTAGGATAGTGTTACAGCCAGTTAAGAGCCAGGTCATCATCTGTAACGAAGGCTAAGGAAATGAAAACTAGGTGTGAAAAAAGACTCCCATAATGCAAACACTGTACTGTGTGTTATGAAAACTAACTCAAAGTAAAACTCCTAGTAATTAATAAATCTGTCCAAAGCCATGCTTATCCAAGTGAAACACCTGAACTGAGAACGAGTCTAAACTAAATGATTGTTAAAATTCAATGCTTCCTTTTTACTATTATTACTATTACTATTATTTACTACTATTACTTTACTATTATACAACTTTGTTTATTCCATTCCCATAAAGTTAACTGTAAATAAATGATATATGATTTGTTACTTGATATTGAGAAATTGAGTTTTTATTGCCATTAATTTAATTCACAGTCAATGACAAAAACTGAGTTTATTGTTATTGTTTTCAGTCATGTAGTCCTGTAGATTTAAAACTGCCAAATTACAGAAAGGTGTACGCACCATTTTTTGTGCACTGAATGTGGAACTCATAGGCTACTTGATGAATGTATGAACTCTCATTCATTTTGGTGTGTTATCCATAATCATGCTACGCTAACAAATACCAAAGTCATGTAACTCAAAACCTAAGAACAAAATGATAAAATGTAAAAGATTCACATTGATTACGTGGTTTCAAGAAATCAAATGATGCAAGTTTGTCAAAAATCCACTGACTGGTTCAAGAATGTTTCAGAATATTTTGCAACTTTGTGAAGTTAACAAAACATACCCAAAGGTATTTTTGTTTCTACTAGTGTCCCCTTCTGGCCTACATGTGAAATTTTCATTGCAGTAGAACTTTTTCATTCATTCATTTATTTTCCAAACTGCTTAATCCTCGTAGCCAGTAGCCAGAATACCCAGAGAGAACCCATGCAGACACACAGGGATAACAACCTTATTTATAACCTGTTTATTTACTTAGTTATGCAAAATGATCAAAATAAGTGAAAATAATGGGGTTCCAATGATGTTAATACACTAAAATACATTTAAAAATGTGCCTTTTCTATCTTTGTCAACTTAGTTCACAGAGAAGCTGGGCATGGATATTAAATCAACATTCCAGGATTTTAACCGTTACCTCATACTCACTTATATCTATATATTATTGACTGATGTAGATGTTTAGCAGATTTTATTACAAAATACATTTTTTGAACAGTTTGAATTTTGCCTCCATAAAAAAAAGAAAGAAACTAAAGAAAACTAAAAAGATAAGAACTGAACCAGTAAACCTGCTTTAAAAAGTAATTAGGAAATACAAATGTGCTATGATAACTTGGGTTAATGTCCAAACAAACAGACAGTTGAGGCAGACAGTCTGTATGGCCACTAGAGGAAACCATTAGTAAAACAACTGTCCCATCGTGTCTGAGCCTGGCACTTTTGTCAGCAACTTATCATGTGCACTAAACGGCCCAGTGTAATGTGAATAATGGGGATAAAGGTTTCTTGTCGAGTCATTGTTTGCTGACAGGCATAATGGGGTTACACAATCCAAAGCAGTAGACGGCTGCCAAGTTATGTCCTCTCAGAGTCCAGCAGGGGGCGGCACATCCAACACCTCTACCCCCGGACCCTCTGATGGGACAGACCAGAATGAGTTCAAAAGGACAAAACCTGACTGAAGAGGTTTGACTCATGTCCTTCATGAACCTATTTAGTAATCAGCATAGAACTACTGTGGCCTTAATCAATTTTTGGGGATTTCAACAAGCATGTGTGTAATAACGAAACTCACCACAGCATATGATTCAAGCAAAACAAACAAAAATTAGAGTTTGTTTGTTTATATTACCCTGCATGCATTGCTTCTGAGAACTATCATGTCTTTGTAAGCATTTCTGCAGGTTTCTGCAGGTTCAATGTAGGACTTTAAAAACCTTTATGAATCAGCTTTATAACATATTTCTGTTCTTCAGGCAGATTTCATTGCACTTACCCCTATGAGCCTAAAGAAACAATTATAACTTATTACTTCTAATAGGTAGCTGGGGATTTTTAAATGAAAGGAGATGTCACTCACCACATCATGACACAGTGGCTCGGTATGCACCGTCTGCACTAGTACCTACTGGTTTCATCTAGGTTCGGTTATAGCAGGATCAGTTTTGCAGTGGGGAGTAGGATGGCGGTTGGAGTGAAATGAATAACTGAATAAATAAAATGAATTATGTGACTTGAGATGAAGCGCATCCATGGTAGTGATTTCCTGTCTGAACTTCATCTTGAGCCTTTCCACCTTCATGCTCATTTGTGACTGTTTGGTAAGACTCTACTTCATACAATTTATATGACAAAGTCAGCGTTGAGGCCCTCTAACCAGACATCTGTGATCCACTTCTCCCTCATGGGAGTCTGCCAGACCTTAGGTCAGTATATTGCTCTTTTGAACCACCAGATCCATTTGGGGGGAAACAAATACTGTCTTTTAGTGTTGCATTAATCAGCAACTTTGTCATTTTGAAGCTGAAGTTACATGTTAAACACCGATCCATTAACTGGCTGACTGAAGCGTCGCTGTTGTTGTTGTTGTTGGAGTCTGGTTGCTTTAACGTGCAGAACGGGGGTCAGGTTCATGTGGAAAAATTGTATGATGGCAATTGGCAAGTGATAGTGAATTTTTTTAGGTGCATCTTTTTAGGTGATAAAGTAAGTAAAAATCCAAACTAATCCTCTTATGCAAAAATGCCTTATGGTTCTCTACCTGATGTCCCTGAACTACTCACTTTTCACATCTACATTCAGACCCTCCCTCACCTCCTCTCGACCTCTTTAAAAATTGCATTTTTTTTTTTAAGAGTCAAACGGTGGAGTTCGAGTGAATTAAAATTTCAATAAGCAGTTTTAAGAAAAATATTTAGCAAGATGGTGGACTGGAATGGCAAGAAACAGGACTACTGGACCTGTTCTTGTTCACAGGCTATTGAAAATGTAACGCATGATGGGATGTCTTTACCTGTAATGTCCTACGTCTACTGTACCGACTGACACAAAAGCATCATGCCCAAAAGAAGCAGCTCCAATAAAAGTCATATTTTGACTTCACTCCTTGTCTTCGCGCTCCGTCTATGTTTGGGAGCTGCACAGTGAAAGTGTTAGATTCTGGTGTTTTCCCTGATGTCAGCCGACTGACACTTTTATGTAACTTTAACAAAGTCACAACTTCATAATCCAACCGACTGTACAGACGTGTCAAAAACTACATTTAAGACATTTCAAGGCCTAAACTTCAGCTGATTGGAACTTAGACCTTTTATGGGCCCCTGCATTGTGTGGATACATCTTAGTTAAGGACATCTGTTTGTCTATAAATACAAGCATTCAAAAATAAGCCTAAAACCCAGCCTTAATGGAAAATGGATTAAAATCCCTGTTGGGTCCTTCCAGCGCTTCTCCAGAAGCCTGATATTTCCCCATGGCAGCAGCAGACTGGATGTTAGCCAGCATTGGAAAGTACCACAGTAGTGATGTTATGGGAATGAAAGAAAACTTTGAATTGAAGGAAAAAGCAAATGGATTTCTTGTGTATTATGACACGTTTCTTCCTCCATTCTTTTCTTTATCTGTGTATTTTCATTATTCATCATTGAGTCTGGCTTATTTCCAGGACAGAAACGGATCAATTTCATACTCACATTGTCAGTGGACTGCAGCGTGTGTGTCACCCTGGTGGGGCCGACGTCCGGTTTCCGGTCAGCTGACCCTTCCCACTTCCTGCTGTCCTCCTCCCTGTGCTCGGCTCTGTGTGGGCCCTGCTGGGTTGAGGTAAAACAGAGGCAGCCTGTAAAGCTCTGCACTGGAACGAGGTGATTGTCATGTCTATACACTATGCTTTTAAAGTTTCCAAAACTGGTCTCGATATTTGTACTTAGATGCAGATCATAACAATCACACTCTAAATACACGTTACTGTCCTCAGTTTCCTTGGCAACCACCAAAACTGTTGCTGCAGTGTTTCTAATGGATGACACAAACCGTATGAACTGAGCATGATACACAGCTGATGTAGTGCAAATGTTGACATGCTGCTGTTTCACATCTAAACAAAACACTTCTGTGTCGTGTCACATCAGAGCAAGGGTTACTTAGTTATTTATTTATGTCCAATACTATGCAGAAAAGTCTAAAACAAACATTAGGTCTGTTGTTTTAGCAAGGTTACAGTGACCATACAGATGCATTTAAACATTTCAATAGACCAAAGTTCGGAAAGGAAAGGACATAGTGTGACTGCCCCTTTGCATTTATCATATCCTGAATCTTTGTGCAGACAATGAGATTTACTGTTCTCACCAAAACTATGAGAATCCTCTCAGAGAGCTTTTAACTTAGCAGAAAAACCTATAGCAAGGAGTCATTGCTTAAAATTGAAGTGTAAGAAAACTGTCAAAGCAAATGAGTGAGGAAAACTTTGATCTCAGGGAGAATGGGCGGTTGACAGCTTTACGAGGTATGACGTGTTCTTTTGGAAGGTAAGACTGGTGGAATAAAAAAGCCCTCATGTGATACTGGAAAATTAAGTTTAGTGTTTTAAAACACTAAGACTTCATGAAGTGTCTAAAGATGTGCCATTTTCTCTTATTCATGTTCTTATACTCTTGGAATGTCCTTCAGTCTTTCAGTTGGACATTTATTTCGGTTTAGTTTTAGCAAATTTTATGATTGCACAAGTAGTTATATTTTATTGAGAGGAATTGACTTGTTTTAGGTGAGCCGTTTATGATGTTAGTTTAAGTTTTTCAGATATTATGAGGAAAGTCTGGCTTTAAAGAACCTGAAATGAGTAGGATGAAAAAAATACATGACAGGCTTCAACCCCTCTACAGTCTACCATACAGGGATAGTATGGAGAGATTCAGACGCACACATTTTAGTCAGTGTCTCTGCTTATATGGATATAAATACACATTATGTGTCATATTTATAAGATAGAATTAGATGTAATTAAAAAAAAAAGTCTCATATAAGGGAAAATTCATTTAGATATTCTAAACAGGCACAGGTTTCTAGTTTTAGTTCTGTCCAGATTTTGATTTGTTACCAAAATTACCTCTTTGAGTCTTAGTTTTCACTAACCTCAACAACTCTGGCTCCACTTGTCCTGTTTTCAGCCTCTTCCTACTCTGAACCTTCGGAGCTCTTTGTACATTTCAGATGCTTTCCACATGACTGTCATTTTTACTTCAATCAACTCTTAACTTTAAGGGGAAAGTCTTAGAAAACGCCCTTAATTTTCTTTGAATTTCCTCACCAGGGGCGACTCTTTGTGCTACTTTATAATGTGGCCCATGGTATTTTACATCAGGTTTCAGAGTTTCTTATTGTTTGGTCAGCTTTTCCTGATGGGAACGACGGCCCCATGAAATACTGCCTTCAGTCTGTGGGAACTATTAGGTTTGAATACTGCGCATGTATTTCCTGTGTTTTTTTGGCGTACCTGTATGGAGACTCAGAAATGTATACGTATGCTCTTTAAGACCCTGCAGAAATGACAAAGCTCAATATGACACTTTGGCACATTTTCACTTTCTCCTTATTGCTCAGTTCAGTTAATTAATACACTTTTACATTTAGTGTTTGTAACCTCATTAAATCATTTGGGTCCCTTGTTTTTCCATGCATTTGTTTTGGTCTGCTTGCTTTGTATCTATTTATCATCAACAAAATGTGTGTGTTCCTGCAAAACAGGTATTAAAAGAAACCATTAGACTGACCTTATGGTCCGTTTCCTCCTCCGTGCTTTTGCTCTCAGGCTCTGCTTCTCCGTAGCTCAGCGTGCCATTACGACCGATCTTGACATGTTTCTTGTATGTGTAGTAAAACTCCACGCACTGTGCCACTGTCTTAGTAGAAACCTGCGAACCACAGAAACATCGCCTGTTAATGGAGCTTCCATTTTTCTCTTTTCTAAATGTTTCAGACAGTTATTGTACTCATAAGGTCACGTTTCAGGGTCCGGCGCAGTTAGGCAGTCGGAGTGGGACAGAGAAAGCAGTCTGAGCCTATGAACAACTGGTTATGTTTTCCAACTACCACACATCCTTCTTAATAATAAAATTAGGTTCATACTACTACTAGAACAGCATAGAGAGTGTCTGAATACATGAATCCAATTTAACAGCCTTTAATTTAATGTAACTGTAGATAAACTTATATACAACAATGTGGTTGAACTTCAGTTGAGGGTTTTAACTCTTGTTGCCATTTTACCACTTAAACCAGTTTTACAACATGAAAAAGAAACATATTTACTGTCTTTGCTGACACAACATAATTAATGAAAATGTATTAAAGCTATGCAAACATGCTGCACGCACTGACAGTGATGAGATGTACTTTTTTGGGTGTTGAAATTTGGAATAAAATTTGAAAAATTTGATACTCAATAGCATCTAGCAATTGGAACCTGCACTTAATACTAGAAACGGACAGATAAACTGATGCCAACAGGACGTTTTAGAGACAATCATTATCCGCAGAACAAGGCTCCATGAGTGGCTGGTGACTGATTCTACACTTTGTGACTGGAATTACAACTAAAAATTAAAACTGCTCCTAGAATCATATGTTGTTGTTTTTATTTATTAGTTTAATGTTCAGTTCCAGATGTGTGGATGAAATGTCATGACTTAGCATTCAATGATCCAGATTTGTATGTGCCCATATTCATTACTTGGACTTAGATGTTTACTTCATCAGTTACCTGTTTCTAATAAATTCAGACTTTTGCCGTCCACAATAATACACATATTTTTCTCAACAGGTATTTCCCACTTCTCTCTCTCTCTTTTTCTTTTAATAATTCTGTTTATTTAAATATTAACGTATTTGTTTTACAGAATATCTCTGTCCACAAGCTAACACAAAAATGACTTCAAACTGGTCCAAACACTCAGACTAATCCACTGTTAGTGTTGGGTTTAACACTGTGGACACTGTGGATAATACTGGACGGAGCAGATGCAGAGGCTTTAATCTGTCATGGGGGTGAGTAACACCGACAAGTTAAGTTATAAATTTAAGTTACCTTAGGTGTTGGAATGGGGTGTGCAAGTGTATTCTTTACATGACGTGGATTTGGCCATAATGCATCTGTGCTGACTTCGGCCTACTTTGGGTCACACACTGATTTACACACCAGGATTTGATGTTTCAGGTGGAGCATCGTCACACAATGCAATAATACACGAGAAAAATGGGGTGTGATCCTATTATTTTCCAATCTCTCCATTTTCCCTGAACACACCGATACACACAAACCAAAGTTTACAAATCTCTTTACTTTGGAAAGTGTTTATAACAGTCTCTGTTTTCGCGACCTAAAACACCATTTATGTTTGGATAGAAGACCCAAAAATACGATAAAAATATCTGTTTAGCAAAATATCCGCATTAGTGTGGATAGAGCATGAAATACTGTCAGTGATGATTCCGGTTCATTACTCCACTCTAAACTGTTGTCATTATATCAGCCTTTAAAGTCCTTTATCAGTCAAAGTCAGCTTTAATCTTCAAAAATAATATGATTCAAGTGGACAAAATATATCCACACTCTTGTGGAAAAGTTATGATTAACTCAAACTCTGCAGATGATTAACAACAAGGACACACTGACAGGGATTTCCCCGTCTAGCAGAGACATGACGGAGGGTGTTCAGGCTGGGGTAGAGTCAGCGACTAAATGCTTTACTTTAGCATCACAACAATCCTTTTATTTGCCCCCTCACACACTCTACCTGTTTCTGCACCATGAAGAAGTCCTTTTTGTATGCAGAGATGCCTTTGTTGAACTGGCGTCTCTCAGCTGCTGTCCAGTTGTCTGAACCTGCACAAGAAAAGAAAAGAAGGGTAAGACCATATTAGTGTTCACTTTAAAAAACACTTCACCACTCAGCTACTTCCACACTGTTTTGTGGGTGGGTGGAGTCTGGGCCAAGTTCAACCCCGCCTCCCATCCTTAAACCCAAACACACACACAAATCAGTGGGTAAACAATGGCTCTCCTGTCTTCTGCTTAGGATTAACCACATGCTGTAACACACCCCCGCCCCCATCACGTTGACCCTGACAATCCTCTACAGTCACCCACTACCCCCAACATACTCTCACTACTGCAGCAGCTGCCTTTGCTTAAAGGGAAGGAGAGATGCTTTCAAAGTCTAGCACTGTTTAATGGCAAGATGACAGAAAACGGGAGACGGGGGAGGAGGGAAAATGAACAGCCACAAACATACACACATGCTGGATTCATTTCCGTTGAACATCTGTAAATACCAGTAGGGTGGGGTTTAGAGGAAAGGAGAGATTTCTCAAACTATTTCACCATCATTAGTTTTTTTTCAATTAAGTTTTGATTGAGAATTGTCATTTGGATTTTGGTTCATTTGGTCACGGAGGTAAAGCTGTAATGATTAATCCATTAGTTGTAACGACTACATTTTAATTATTGATTAAAGGTTCAATGTGTAAATTTAGTGGCATACAGTCCTTGTTAGGGACAGTGTTTGTTTTGTCTGTTCTGGGCTTTATTAGTTCAGGATGTTAAATCTGGTCCATAATTAAACAGAATGGATGCCATCTGATGTAAAACAGAATAAAAAAGAAGAATAGGATGTCCATGCGTTACTTTAGAAACATTCTGGTTCAATGTAACTTGTCCCTCTATAGATATAAACAGCTCATTTTCAGCTAACAAAAAATATGGTGATCCTTACTTTGAGATAAGGCTGAGCAATATATTGAATTAATTTAATTAACTGAAGTTCTGTTTTCTGCAAATCATGAAAAAAGCCTAAATTAAATAAATCTGGATTATTCCTCTGGAGGCCTTTCTTACTCATCAAAAGTTCTAAATGCAGCTAGATTGTTTTTTAATACATTAACTGTGAATGTGTTTCTCCAGTCTCATATGGAGTATAATTTTAGTAAACAAAGTATATTTCTGAATCATGTTTCATCTTCAGTTCAGGTAGCCAAAAAACAATCGATTAAAACCATAACTGGACCATACCACTGAAAAAAGATTCCATTTTTTTGGCTGCAATACCCAGCTCTAGTTTGAGTTAATTTCACACTAAGGAAAACAGAATTAGGAATAGTACTTTCAACTTCTATCATTTAACCCCCGTTAGGTCACACAATGGACCAGTAATTGGTTTTGCCAATGTAGCACCTGCACTGTTAACTGGCGGTTCAGAACATTTGCTAGGTTTGGAGGTGGAGATGCTGAAGTAACGAACGGACCATAGACAAGGAAGTAAGTGTGAAATGTAGGTGTAACATGAATTGGCACCATAACACACATTTCACACACGACACTAAACATAAACCATTCACATGTTCCACAATTCCATATCACCCAGATCGTACGATAATATGCATGCATTTCCCTTTAAGTTTTGTTTCAGTTCAGTTTGTTTGGATCTCAATAGTTCATTTATTACTTCTTTTCGTGTTTTAATCCAATTCTAGTTTCTACCTCTTGCGATTAGAAATGTATTCTGAAGGAATTCTGTTAAATCATATATCTTTTTCTTTGTGGTTCATTTTGTAAGTCCTTCTCCTTTTTCAACTCAACCTTTGTCAACCTTATGTAGAAAACATAAATGTCTGTTATTCATACATCAAGACAAGTCCAACTTGTCTGTTTCTACCTTCATAAATTTTGTTATTTTCTGGTTTCTTTCTTCTTTTATAACAAAGCAAGGTACTTGAGGAATTTCTGCCCGATGTTCTCTGTTTTCCTGGCCAAATCTATTGATATAATCTATCAATAGATTATTGATTATATTGATAGATTACATCAATAGATATAATCAATAGATTATATCAATATAATTGACATAATCTATTCATTGACTGAGAAAATTGAGCGATTAATCAGCAGGGAAAATAATGCTTAACAAAACAAGCTAAAACTAATTAAAACACCAATGCTATCACCAAGAGTTAATCCTGAACCTCCCAGCCTTCAGCAGTGAATAGATATAGTTATCTGTAATGGAAAAGGTGTCTTTGTTACTGAGATCTGCAGGGGCTGACTACCTACATTACAGATGAAGAGGATATCATGTGATGTCATTTACCTACGCAAAAGTGGTACTCTACTCATTTTGCGTTGTGACAATGCAACATTATAAATAAAAACACTCCAACAAATGGTACATGAACCAACCTGAGTAATGGTAGTTTGCCAGGTGATGTGACTTGGGGAAAATCGGATTCCTCAGCATCAGGAGGGACAGAGCAGCCTAAGAAAACAAACATTTCCATCAATTTATTACTTATGATGTGAACATGGCACATTAAGCTGCACAGCAGTGATTGTTATTATGAGTGTCTATAGAGCAGCTGGCTCCTGCTGAACAACGTAACCTGACCCCTGCTCTATTAGGTGATCCAATTGTACTGTAAAAACCTGTAGCCAAAACAAAGATTCAGTTGTCAACAGGTAACCAGGGAGTGAGATAATCATCGTTCTTGTTTCCCTCAGTGTGTCTCGAGTAATTGAGCACATTATATAACGATTATACACTCACTAGCTTTGTCAAAATACGAATAACTTTGTGTTCTTTGAGAAGCGACCGTCTTGCTGTGCATGAATACTCAAAGACGGCAGTGAGCCTGACCGCTGCAGAGAGTGGGCGCTTTGACAGCCACCCCCCCCGACTCCACTCCACTCCACTCCACTCCACACACACACACACACATCCTTGTGGTTTCCTAGACAACGTTGAACTAGTGCTGGTCGCTAGGGTCTGAAATCTCCAGCAGTACTACAACAAAGCACGGAGCTTAGTCTGCATTAGGCACAAACTCAACTACAGTTTGTGTATCTTTGGCTATTTGTGGAAAGATCAGTTTTCAATAGTCTCAAAGCATCTCTTTTATTCAATCAGAGTCAAATAATTAATTCCTAATTTACTCTTTGTATTTTTTAACCAGTGGAGAATCAAACTGACCCACCTGTGTTAGACCTTTTTACCTCAACTTCAAAACTTTTGCACTATTTTATTTATTTATGGGATATGTGGTAAACAGACTTCATTCACTCATTACAAAATCTAAATCAGTGGTTTTTAGAATAATAAGCTGCTGATGTCAATGGTTACTTTTGTCTGTTTTTTTTATGCAAAGCTGGGTGGTAATTTGTCCTTTATGTGTTTTATATGTATAAAGGTCAGACCAAACCATGTCATAACACACAAAAACAACACATGTGGTTATATCTGCTGCCAGTTAAAGATCTGAAATGGCCTCAAGCCAGTATCCTGACTAAATCTTATCTTAAAATATCAATCTATACTAATTATTTAATATATGTGTTAACCATAAAACATAAATTACTGCAAAATAGTGTAAAAGATGGATAACAAGATGTAATTGATTTATTATTATACAACATAGCTTCATTTTGTTACTTAAATCCACATTTAGCATTTAGCAGTCAAATGAAAAAATCCTGTGGTTTGTGTCATTCTCTTAAATAACATAAATGTCTGTATTATCTACTCTTTGTATATTAATGACATGAGATGCTTGATGTCTGCCTTACGTTACTTAAAAGTGACCACTAACTGGCCTCAACCAGAGCCTCAAGGACAAGGTTTGTTAAATTTAATCAGCAGAACAAAGGGATTTATCATTAGCTAAACCAATGACAGCACGATGAAGGAATGTAGACAAAATGGGCACAATATCAGAGTCTGGGTGTTTTTTTTAAGTTGTACATTGAGTGTGATTCCATTTTTTTGGACATAACGGAATGAAATCTAAGATGTTTTTAGTGTTTGACACGCTGCCTCTTAATATTTAAATGGACATATTTATGCAACCGGCAGAAAGTGTGTTTTCTCAAATTTAAAGTGCTTTGTTCAAGTGTGGCTAAATGTTTTATGTAGAGTTATTATTGTGCTAAATATCCCATCATATCTGCACTAAAACTGATAGAGCTCTGATGTGTGATATCAGCATATTTGAGTTATGGAGTAAACACGATGAGACCACGGAAATTTAATAAGGTAAATGACCACAAACTGCCCGACATATGTGTTTTTTCTTATACAATATTTTTCAAAAGTCTTAGGCCTCCTTCAGCTTTGTCATTTTTGCAGGGTAGAAATGAGCATCCATATTTATTTATCCTTCTCTTTTCTTCAGATACAACAAGAAAATACAGCAAATATGTGCACAGCCTTAAAAGACAGACAAAAAACTGAACTAAATAGGTTGTAAAGGTTAAAGTGATTATTTCTATGAGCCCTGTCTACATGACATGGAGCAGCACATCTGACATGGGTTGAACAAAACCTGGCATAAAACACCAGAAAATTAATGTGATAAATCTCATATTTTCTCATCTCATTAAAAAAGGGTTAAAAACATGTTAAGTGCAAAGGGAGGTAACACTTATTGCTATCATATTGGTTTATAAAAGTTGTTTTTTCTCTGAATCTTTTGCTTTTACTGCTGTGCATAGTTCACATATATCCAGACTGTATCTTAATATTGATATGTGTGGTCATTAGAATGTTACTAAACCAATCAATTTCTGTCTGACATGTTGTTTTGTTGCAACACCTAAACTTGCATACAACTGCAGCAAAGGCAATTAAAATGCTATATATTCTCATTGTGTTTAATCTCGGCTGTAGGAGAAAGCTCTGGGGGAATAAAAACAATCAGACTTTCTCCTGTCTGTTGTGCACACCTCTGCTCTACGTGGTGGCATCAGTGTGCCTCTGGGGAAATAACCAAAACCGTTTTACTACCTCAGTCATTTCAGCCCACCACAGCCTTTCAGTAGATAACATACTGATAGTCTACAGATCAGTCACATCCGTCCTGTAATCAGCCAGAGCTCACTTGACAATGTACAATCAGTCCATGTCATAAGGAGATATCAGGTTAAGGCAGGAAATGAACATGCAACTGCAATAACCAGATTACTTTGAACCTGGTCAGTGAAGCACGAGCCTCTTCTGTAAGAAGTCAAAAACAGTATGAGGCTGCAAAGACACTATTATTTTCAGCAAAGGACGCAAGACATTATAAGTGATGGTTTATGTCATCGCATTAGCCTACCGGGTCTTTTAGAAGGTCTTGTGCACACATACAGTAAAAACTTGGTCAAACATATGCAAGACCAATAAATCCTAATCCTTTAACCTCATTATTACATTTTCATTGAGTTTAAGAAATCAGGTTAGTGCAGAAAGCCAGCAATAACCCAGTTATTTAGTGGATACAGGCACACTGATTGGTGCATTGTAGTAATCTGTGTCTGTCCATTTTCCAAACACGACTTTAATCAATGCTTTAAAAAGGATGCTGAATATGAAGATACTCTATGCCTGTTGTTTCATTAGAAGGTCATGTGAATGCTCAATACTTATGGTCATTAATTATTCATGAAAAAATGAAAAGCAAAACCTAGCCCAGTACTAACAACTATACTAATATAGAATACTGTCATTTTAGTGTTTCCTTTAGGAACATTTTTGAACAGCAGATGGAGAGGGTGTTATTGTAAATGTGCACCTGGTAATTATTTTAATCATATGGTTAAAAGATTATCTATTTATATTAAACTTTCTTTAATTAGTTGATTTTTAAATAAAGTTCAAATTTAAGAATTATTTTCGAGTTCTTTACCTTGAATTTTTAACAAAATTCTACAACTATGCAGAGCCAAAATCATCACAATGCTCGTTACTGCTCACTCTGTTGTGTGGATACACTGTAATTGCAAAATTGAGTTTTGCTTTTTACTTTCTACAAGTAGTGTGAAAGGAGAAAGGAATTTAGCAAAATGCTAAGGAGCTAGAGATAATGTGCATAGTAAAGGGAATTGGTAAACTTTTACAGAATAATCTCTTGTTATTAGAAGATGCGCTCTTGTTTTGAAGGACAGAAGCTCCTAATGGAGAATAAGAATCGGCAAATTTTAGAAAGAGGCGACCAACAAGCTGAGAACACCACAATTTTACAACAAAAACCAACAAACAAACTAAAAGATGCACACATTTAACAGAGATAAGCACAATTTTTGCAGAAAGAAGCTACAAAAAAGCTTAATTCTTACACTTAATTCTGCCTTCTGTTTCTCATCTCAACTGGATGTCACCATGTCTCCATTTCTAGTATTTGTAGTTTTGCA
>JAPQRQ010000016.1:3927823-3955599 GCA_037367365.1 Apogon talboti
ACACTTAATTCTGCCTTCTGTTTCTCATCTCAACTGGATGTCACCATGTCTCCATTTCTAGTATTTGTAGTTTTGCATTAAAAGCCCTCTGCAGTCATCAAATGCAACATCATGACAGAATATTTCACTTCTGAAGCAGCGGTCACATTCGTATTCCAACGACAAGCCACCACTGCAACAAATTCTGTTCTATCTACACGTCTTTAACAGTCGGTGTCATTTTTAAGATGGCGAATTTGAAATGTAATGCACCACAGGAGATATTTTTACAGGTACATGTACTTTCTAGGTTTAGCAGGTTAAGGAAATCCTTAAAAGGAAAAAGCATGTTGGTGTGTATGAGTGGGCTTGAAGAAAACATGATTAAATAAAAACACACACTAAACTCTCCACAGCGCAGAACACTGCACTCAGTGATTTTTATCTTAATCCCAAAAAAAAGCTTGGTCAATATGGATTGTTCTGTCATGCTCACCATTATATCCCCTTTGCACTCGTACAGACAATGGTGGGCCAACTCCTGGTTGGTGCCTCCTCCACACAAAACACTGGAGCATGCCAGGTGCATGAGGTCTTCCACTGAAAGAGGACACAGCGTGGCCGTCAGCAACACAGGAAAGAGGAAAAACTGAACTTCTGTACCATTTTGCATTCACTGGCCAAATATTTTATAAGTAAGGCAGAAAGTGAATGTCAAACAGTATTTTTGGTATTAAAAGTGTTGTTATAAAAGATCACGCTTCCTCAAAATCACATAACAAGTGGTTTAATGAAGCAAAGTACACGTAATTCAAATGCTGTGTTTAAAGGAAATTTTAACATACACGTATTGCAAAAATATACATGTATGTATAGTTTTTTTTCTATTATATGTGCTACTTGAGATACAAAAGTATAAAGCACAAAAAAACACCCTAGATACCCATTTTTAAGAAAATCTGATAGGATGCTGACAAGTTCTGGTAAAGGATTCATAGGCTAAACAGAAAACAAATGATAGACTACTTATAAAAAATAACTCTCTGCTGCTTAATTTACTACATGAAAAAATAATGGTTAGATTAAGCAATAAAAAGCAGAGATGCACCAGTTGCAAAATTCTCAGATGATGTCACTGACTGTTAGTGATGCCAATGTTATTTTCTGTTTTTTATCCCAGCTTATGTTCCAGAAAAAAAATCACAAAACAGCAAAAACCAGCGAATACTGACATCTGGCCAACATACCGGTGCACTCCCAATAAAAAGTAACAACAACATCTGATGTTGAAAAACAGTCTACAAATGATGGTGGTATTTTTAAGACAATACATAAATAGCATAACTTACCTTTCTCATGATAATCTGGTTTTTCCTCCAGTTCGTCGAGTGGAGCCCAGACAAGCTCGGCCCGATGCTGATCAAGCTCGACAGCTGACCGCTGCCTCAGCTCTGGCACCTCGGCCTGGTACCGCAACCCAATGTTTATCCGTCTGGAAACAGGACATCAGGGAGAGGGATGAGACTGGAGCCCATTCAGGTTGAATCTGATCTATTTAAAATGACCCCAGAGCCTCTCAAGTGTTTATTCGCCCTTAAATATTTTAGTCAAGACAGCATATATCTTTATCAAGTTCCTTTTAAGAGTAAAGCTTTTCAATATTTTATTCCTGAGATCATATTTTGATTTCCTTGCTTTTCTTTCTGCCATGATCTTAAAATAGTCACAGCCAGATTGGTGAGGCACTCTGGCTCTGAGCACAGCAATTCTTGTGCTGTCTTGTAATCCAGGCGTGTTGTACAGCTCTCAGCATAATGAGTAAAATGCAAATATCCTCCACTTTCGCATCTCAAAAAAGACAAAAAGACACATCGCTCAGTCTGGTGCAGTCATGGTCCAGAATAACACAAAAGGACAGGCAGATTATGGATACATTTGTCAAAAGGCGGACATGCCAGTTGAACCCAGATCTGAGTACTCCATCATACTGCATTATGGGAACAGACAATCCTGTTACAGGATGGACCCTCCCTCCCCTGCATTTCTAGTGGGTCTGCAGTATTTCCAGCAGAAGGGTCTGTGTGTAATCTGGAAGCCAGGGGGGGTGTGGGTGGTCGGTTCCAGGCTGGACTGCCGTGGTTCTTGTGCGGTGGAGTGGTTGGAGTACAGCAGACCCAGCAACAGCGTGATTTATGGGAAGCCTCGCTGAATCGTCCCTGACTAACTGCTGAGCGCCTGGCAAAAGTCAGGAACAGCTCGCTCAGTGCAACCTCCATAAACACTCCACGGATGATAAAAATCTGAACAATAAAAAGACAGCTTCACTGATGGCTTAGAGGTCAGACGTGATGGAGTATCATTGGCCTTAATGCTGTGCTTCTCTGCTAATTATGAACCTTCCAATCGGTCAGAGGCAGTGTTTACAGTTATGGGATAACCTGGCGACGGGCCATGTTTAACAGAAAGTCTTACTTGACATAAGCTGTTTACATGGACTGTTAATAATACCCTGCATTACTGTACCTGAAATGAGATCTTATGGGGCACTGGTTACATAAAACAGATTTTATTTGATAGGAATAGTCAAAGAATAAACAGGAAACAGGACAGATAAGCTCATTTGATTTTGTGTCTTCTCTACTTTGCATGATTTAAACTTAAGCTAAGAGACCTGCCTACTTGAATATGTTATTTGCACAAGGTGGACGTAGTAAGCTTTGGCCTACACCTTTTTGGTCAATATTATTTGCTTTCATATGACATTAAAGCCCTATTGTACATTTCTTCTGAAAGCCTCTGGAGGTGTGGTATGATGTAAAAATATGCACATAAAATTAAATCTTGTTCATCCACAGAAGGTTAAATAAGGTTAAATATAGTCTAAGAAAATACTAGTAAGACCATTACACAATTAAACATGATCAGTCTCTGCTTTTGGGACAAAAAGCACATGTGCTATGCTAGAAATTCAGAAATGAAGGCAAAATGAATTTTTTTTGTGATTGTTTCACAGCAGCATGTACGGACAAACGGACGGATATGAATGGATGGACATGTGAGTGTTGAGTATTCTTAATGTAAAGGGATATCAGTCATTTATTCTCCTAAACCTCCATTCTGACATCTCACAGATCAGTCATTCATTCTATTTTTCTTCGATAATGAAAATAAATGTTTTAATGACTTTTACAAACCACTAAACTTGTATCCTGTGTGCCTTTACCTTATAGAGCACAGTCATAGGCCACTGAGGTACCCTCTGCCATTAGCTGAAACCACTTTATGTCCGTCGCTTGACAGTTAATATGGACTTGTTATGACAGGATGCACTTTTATTGAGAGACATTAGACCTCCTAGTTAGACTGGAAGGCAAATGCTGGCACTATGCTAGATGATGACGGGAGGGAAGACTCCAGTAGTAAAAGTGGGCTGCTTTGACAGACGGGTTTAAAATTTCAAGTAATCTGTGTCCTCTTTCAAGACATTTCATGATTCAGCCCAGTGTTATGGCCTGAATAATTGATTACAAAACTGGTACACTTGCTCTGGTAAGGCAGCTTTTGAGTATCCATTTAATTTCTCAGAAAACTGACACACGCCAACCCCGACATGCCCTCAAAATAGAAGAGGATTTTGTTTTTTTGGGATGTACTCACGGTTCGATGCTAACTGGAGTAGCCTCACTCATAAGAACTGGAGGTGTGATGTCACAGCTGTCTAAAGGAGCAACCACAAAACAAACATACACTCAGTGACATAACAATGCAGGATTGTTACACATAATCTGAGTAAAACATTTAGTATAAAAGAATACCACATAGAATAAAGTAAGTCGCTTTTTTACTAAATTTAGAGTATTGGATGCTTGCTTACATTTTTTGCATCTTTTCATATGCAGGGGCATTGCATTAAATAAGTGAACAGGTAAAAAGGTAAGTAGTTTGTTTGTGGTCCTGTGGAGCGGTGTGTTTTAGGAAATAGGGTTAGAGTAAGGTTCATCTAAAATTTGCCAACAAGTAAAGGCAAGTACAAATTAAAGACCCATAAGTTCAATCATGTGTCCATTGTCCTTGTATCATAATGCGTTCATGCTGTTCTCTTCATTACTAGCTTTTACGACCACAGAGACTTTGACCTTTAACAACCAGTTCATCCTTGAGTCCAAGTGAACATTTGCACCTAATTTGAAGGAATTCCCTCAAGATGTTCCTTATATTATTGTTTGTCAAAGGCAACAAGGACCGACACGCAGACAAACCCTCGTACAAGTTGATTAGGAATTTATAACTTCAGAGATGTGGCCTTAGATGCAGAAGACCTTAACTCACATTGACAAAAAGAAGTTAGAGGATGGATGCAAGAGCTGAAGACTGCCCTAGGCCAATTTAAATGTTTAATTTGTGAATGTTTTACTTGTAGCTGTTCTTCCTTTAGATGATTTATTTATTTTAGATTTTATTTTCCATGCTTTTACGCCACTGTTTACCCAGGTTTCTTCTAATTCCTTCCATTATTTTTTTGGTTTTATTGTTTACTGAACTTATTGTTATCACCACTGTGTTCTTTTGGTTATATCACAAATTACCTCAATATATTCCAAGATTAAATGAAAGCTGTAAGAACTAAGTGACAATTAAGAATTCACAAATTCTTGATAAAACTGAGAATAAGACAATTTAGGATCATTGCAGACACCTTGATATGACAGGATAAGACAGTTTTATCATGGTCTAATGTTTATGTGGTGCTGAGTAAGTTTAGAAGTGCTCTGAACACTTCAGCAAGGTTTTGTTCACTTGAGGTTTTTTGTACTTACTGGAACGCAACAGGCTGCGCGTGGCCGATTTGGGTGTTGCGGGCGGCGGCAGGCCCTGACCGCTGGCTGCAGACGACAGGAACGTAGAGAAGTAGAGGCCCGAGCCCTCGCGGACAGGGCTGAGGATGGGTGGTGGCGTATACGGGGGCATGGTGAGGGGGTTGTCTGCAAGGCGGACCGGGGAGCGGAGGTGGCTCTGGTAGGGTGTGATGCTGGAGTAGACGGGCGGGGCGATGAATATCGCAGGTTTGGGTGGTGGGATAAACAAAGGTTCGGGTCTGGGACGCCGTTTGGACTTTTTGGCCTCGTCGTCTTTCTCCCCCTCTGTTCCACCATTCTGGTACAAAAGGAAATGTAGGATTAAATTAAACATGGAAAGTGTATCTACTATTTATTCAACAGTAAATGCCCATACATGTCTGGTTTCTTCCTACTTATCCAGTAAAATCCTAGAGAGTGAAAACAGCACCCCAACCATCAACAGGACGGTACATCATGTACAGTAAGTCGGTTCTATACAGTAATACAGCTAAACCCTGATAATCTGCCTGATCTGGGACAGGGTGACCAGTTCACCAAATCCACCCCCCCCCCAAATGAAAGAAATAAAAGCTGAAAATTATGGAGGGTTGAAATGGGGGCAGGGGAGACATGTGGTGGGGGGAAGGGACTGTGTGGCCAAAACACAAGGATTTAATAACTGGAGGATGACAGTAAAGCACTTGCTCACTCTCTGGAAATGATGATTATTGTCAGATAATTGTAGTAGATAGATGACAGTCTACTAGTCAACACAATAACATAAGAATATTGACAAAAACTTCACACCTGATGAAGCTATATTTTGAATGGTAAACAATAATTCACAAACATATCTACATGAACTGTGTCACTGGGCTACTGTACTGAGTAGTCCCAGTTACTGGGTGGAGGAGGACAAGGTCTCTTCAGGGGAAAATATAGAACAAGAGCTAACAGTAGCAATAAAATGACAGGCCTTTCCTCTTATAGGTATGACTCCCAAAAATAAAGTTTATAACAGTCCAAATGTTTGGAACAGAAGAACAATGTTAAGCTCATAGTGCACATCTTCTCCTCTACAGTAACAATGACAACCTTTATCTGCATGGAAACAACTCTTTAACATTATCTGGGGGGATAAAGGTGTTGCAACTCTTCAGGATTGTAATGAGGCAAATGCAATCCTATTTAATCCTTAAAAAGGCTGTCCCTCAATTCAACACTGAAAAACAGTCTCTATTATTTGACTTCAGAGTAAGATCACGTTGTCCAGCATGCAGACCTCCCTAGGAGTCAGATTTAAAGGACCATTCACCCCATTTCATATCGATTTGGAAAGCAGATATTTGTATATCTGTGATTACAAAAAGTACAAGCCGACATCAGTGATGAAAGTCTGAAGATTTACTGGATGTAGGACAAAACATATACTGGAAAACAAATTTGAGTTCATGCTCCTGGTGCTTCATATTATCAGTACAGGCATTGGAACTCCAGCCACAGGCCATATTTAACGAAGATTTAGCAGACATTAGACTTCAAATTGGAATGGTTCAAGATCTACATCACTCTTTTTGTCCTTATGGAAATGTCAGCTAATGGAATTAACAGAGCACAATTACCAGCAGACCTGGCTGTACACGTTTTACATAATCAGTCTCACCTTGTACCTTATGGACAAAAGAACATAAACTGTTGTTGACAGAGCTAATGCAGCTAAGAGGACCGTAACCTCACATTACAAATGTCACCATGACTTTTCAACAGTCCACAGGCTTCGGCACTTGTAAGAGATTTCTTGTGCTCAACTGTAACCAGGAGCTTGTTATGCTGGATATTATTTTTTTAACATTGCAACAAAAAACATAATGAAGCAAAAAAATATATATATCACAACAAGACAAAAGACAAAAGACATCAAACTCTAAAGGCAACGCTATAAACACCATGAATAAAACACAGGTGAACCTACCTGTTCTGAACTTTCTGACAATGAGTTTCGAAGTGAGCGTCTACGGGTGACGATAACTGAAGGCTTGTGGTCGGCATGGGGGTCCTGAGGGTTGGAGGTCCGGGAGGGCCAGCTAGCAGCCAGCGCCGCTTCATCCATGTCGGGGGAGGAGGGATCGTGCCTTCGAACTGGGACAGACACAGGGATGACAAGAGGAAGAAGGCTGTCGTCCCGAGGCCTCTTAGCGTTCAAAGCGTCTGCTTCAGGGGGGCTCCAAGGCCTATGGGGCTCCTAAAGAGGACGGGCCATACAGTGTTAGACTGCCTGTTTCCTCTGTGTACTGTTACCAATGTAGCAAGAAATTACCACCACTGCAAACATAAACAATGTAATTCAGCTTTAACATTTTCTATAACTAAAGTAAGTCTAATCCTGATACTTTAGAACTAACTAATAATTAAGATCATGTTCTACACTACAGCTGTAATTTTAAACATATATAAAACAGACATGAAACAAAACTAGAATCACTGGTCAAACTGTAACAACTGTATTGAAATTCCAAAGCAAAAACTGAGCATACTTTCTATTCAGCACAAATGCTTCTATCTTGTAAATATGGCTTGTATACTTGAATATTTTGAGACGTGAAGTGAATAGTTCAGATCCTTCCATTGGATAATTACTGGAATAATTAGTATGTTTCAGGTGTAACAAGTTCTTTAATCCTAATTGATGCGCAAGTAGCTTCTTATTACTTCAACAACCATCAGTTTGATAGAGAGCATAAAGACTGGACAATGGAAAAAGGTCATGTGGTCTGTTGAGTCCAGATTGATCCTGTTCCAGAGTGATCAGTCATCAGGGTGAGAAGAGAGGTAGATGAAGTGATTACCCATCATGCCTAGTCCCTACAGTACAAGCCTGTAGAGACAATGTTATCTGGAGTTACTTCAATTGGTCAGGTCTAATTTCAGCAACGCATGTATGTCCAAAAAAATGATACTCATCAAAATGATGCCATGGTACATGTGTGCTGTAATCAAAACTAAATGCAGTGCATAAAAATATGGTTTTCATTTATTTTTCCCACACATTTGGGGGTTTTAAAAATCATGGTAAATCAGGGGCTCTCAAACCTTTTCAGCTCGAGAGTCAAAAGATAAATTTGGTGTCTCTTAAAGATCCAAACAAATTCCTAATGGAGTCCCTTAACTACATTTTTAGAGACTCTTCCACTGCCAAAAACTGTCAAATAGTAGACACAGTAAATATTATACAGAAATATTAGCTAGCAACACACAAGTCATACAAACAAACAATTCAAATGCTAACATACACAAACACACCAACTGGTTTAGTGTTCCTCTGTCAAAACACCGTGTCTTCAAAGTCTCTTACTGTACCAGAAACAGTCCCATTTCAGACAACTAGGCCTGAAAACTGACATTTGGACGGATTGTACAGGGAAGGGAGACTGAATGGTCTGTGTGGTATTTTGAGCTGAAACTTAACACATTCTAGGGATGTGTGCCACTTACATTAACTTGTTAAAAAGGTCTAAAATATGCCACCCTTAACTCAAATACAGTAAACCATTTATGACCTAGTTGAGTGACAGAATATTCAAATACAATGTCTCCTATAATATGTCTCCTTGTTGTCTGTATTAAAAGTTGTTTTTTTTTAACTAACAGTATTTCCCAAGTCTTCAACTTCATATTATACAATGTCTCTAACAGAAATTTAGCTTTGTGCATGTGGGATAACTAGCTAAGATCTACTTAGTAGGAAAAAACAATTATTCTCAAAGCAGTTTTATGATCTTACACAGCCTGCTTTTGGATAATACATCACTATCAAAACAAGCTCAATAAGCCTTTGAAGCTGGATATAAGATTATTAGATCAGGAGTTTCATACTTAAGTGACAGACCTTGCATCCAAGTCAAAGGAACTGTCCCAAAAAGCATTCTCCACATTTTTCCTTTGAGAAACCATGAGTGGGCATGAGCAGCATGCTTCAGAGCAACCATCAACACTGAAGCTACTTCAAAGCTGTCTAAGCCACCACATCACAGGCCAGATAAAGACAGATGCATACTGCCACTGCACACTACATTCTCCTGAGCAGAGAGGCATGCAGCTCTGCAGCTATGCTGCTATGCTGGATGTGTGCTCATTATACTGCTGGTGGAAAACTCCAGCCCCTACACCAGAGCAAGAGAGAGATTTTCTGCTGAGCACTGCAGGCAGGGTAGCCCTGCGCCCCTCCCTGTGCAGTGGGAGGAGGGAGGCCAGCTGAGGCCAGGGCTGGAGTTTCTCTCCTTTGATGGGATGGGGGGAGGTGTGCAGGCATGTAACTAAACACACTGTCTGTATGATCTGCTACCCATGAGGCAAATCCGGGACACAGCCATACTGAGTTAGTGCTGTTTGGCAACAAGACTTGTTGCACAATCAGCATATTTATCACATAAACACAGATAAGGGTATGACTTCATGGAACAGTTATGGCTATTTATTGGGACCATATTGTGAAATCTGAAAAGTAGTTTATGAAACTGTTTACACAATGAGAATATCTATAATGTAAAGTCTTGGGTTGGCTAGAGATTTTACCCACAAGGCTGAGCAGCTCAGTTCGGTGGTGTAAGTTTGTTGGGCGTTGATTACATTCAGAATCTCATCCAACGTGTTACAAACAACACAAGTTTTGGCACAGTTTTCCTGGCAGCTGCAATAGACCGTTTGTTCTACTTCCCGCTCTTGTTCTGGGAGCTCGAGTCCCAGTGCAATTATATCCTGGGATAACACTAGGAACATTTTCAGTACTCACCAAGATATTTGTAATTATGAGTTTTTAGCTTGCAGTGACAAGTTTAGATATAGATTCAGAACACTCAGTTCTTTTCTGCTCAGATTTATTCTGTGGTTCTTATGCTTTAAGAGGAAACAGCTGAGAAACAGCTGAGTGAGCAAAACAGCCAGAGAAACAGAAAACAAAAAAAGGCAAGAGGCAGAAGAGAATGGGTGAATATTAACACAGGTCAAACAACTAAAATGGAAGAGGGAATAAATAAATAAAAATAATTTACCTTGACAACATGTGATGGCAGGGAATCCATTTCTGAGGCCTTCTGAGCAAGAGTCTCCAGGTTGGCTTCCTGGGATACCCTGCGTTTCCTGCGAGTGCTCTGGATGACCCCGGTTGGGGCTGCCTGGATGTCACGAGCCCCGTTCTGGGAGCCCTGTGCCCCAGGGGCGGTCTGATCTGAAGAGACCAGGAAAGGGTTGTCAGATGGTGCTCCGCCTTCCTTGGAAAGTCGCCGTGATCTGCGGAGCTGCTGCTGGGACTGGAGCTGAGTCTGGGGCTGTGACTGGGACAGGGGTTCAGACTGGAACGGGGGCTGCAGTGGGTCAGAAGGCTGCTGAGGTTCTGGGGTAATGTCCTGGATAATGGGTTCTTGGATCTTTGGGGGAGGTGGGCCAGATGACTCCTGGGAGTGTACCACCACCGGCTGTGGATGCGGGTGAGGGTGTGCATTTTGCGCAGCGGGGTAATAGTCAAGCACATGAGGGTTTTGTTGTTGCAACTGCTGATGTTGCATTTGCTGCTGAATCTGGAGCTGTTGCTGCTGCTGCTGTTGTTGCTGCTGTATCTTTTGTTGTTGCTGCTCGTGCTGTATTTGTTGCTGCTGTAGCTGTTGCTGTACATGCTGTTGATGCTGAATGAGCTGTTGCTGCTGCATTTGATGGTGCTGCTGCTGGAATTGTTGCTGGATAATGTGGTGTTGCTGCTGTTGCTGGCGTTGGATTTGCTCTTGCTTCTGCAGCGGCTGCAGCGGGTGTGAGGGCTTTGCCTGTGTCGAGTAGTTAGGTGGGTTAGGGAGGGTTGCCCTATTGCCTTGAAAGCCCTGATAGTAGGCAGGTAAATGTTGCTTGGGCTGACCAAAGGCCAGCTGGAAGGGCTGCAGGACAGAGCTCCCTCCTGGGTGGGATGTGCTGTGCTGCTGCGTGTTCAGAGCCCCTGGTTTTAACGTCTCCTGAAAGGCCTGGGGCTGCTGTTGAGAAGAATCATGCATGGACTTCACAAATGCAGGTTGGGTTCTTGTTTCTGTTCCTCCGACATAATTTGCGAAGTTTTGCCCCCAGTTGGGCATGGCGGTCCACGTTGCCGCTCTCTGTTGCTGGGACAATGATGGCTGCTGCTGACTGGGCTCCTGGTGAGCCCACTTCATAGGCACAGTCTGCTGATAATGACCCCTACTCTGGTCACCCTTATCTGGGCTGAAGATAACAGAATTGAGGTACATATGAGTTCCCTCTGGATTTGAGGTCACAGTACTTGCAGCTTCGCTCTGTCCGGGATCTGCAGAACTGCCACCAGGGACGTAATAGGACCCTTCAGGGTGCTGAGGAGTTTCCTTCATTGCGGTGCTTTGATCGTTGAAAAATGTGATGCGTTTGCCTGTTCTTTTAGTGCTGGCTTTCTGCTGGGCTGGTACACTCATGACGTGCATGAATAAGCCGAGCCAGGTGTGTATCTTCAGTCTCTTAAATAATTCTCCACTGATTAAGTCAATCTGAAAATCTAGCCGAAAAACAAACAAAACGTATACCCTTTTATAGGGCAGTCACAGGTAAATGTAAACCAGTAAAACTACATTGATGACAATATCCTCTTCTCCTTTCGGCAGTCGTTTGTGATCCACTCAGAGGTTGCTGGTCTGGGGTGGGCAGATCCAAAGAAGTCTGTGTGTTTTTCCTCATTCATGGGAAACACCCTGTACAGAGAAAATGAGAGAGGTCACACATTGAGCCATCAGACTAAAGGGGTCCTCAGGGGGGGTGGGAGGTCTTATTATCACCCCCGCCTCAGTCATGTAAAAACCTGCTGTTTGCTTTTTCAACAATAGGCCTCTACTGAAAGGTATCATGTGTGAGAATGGGGGGGGTTAACAGTATCTATTATTCTCTGAGCTCACATGACACTGGGGTAAGTTCCTGCATGCAGGCAAACACTGATACTAATAACTAGGGCTGAGTACCAATACTTTTTTGATAATGACCAAATTTCTTAGATGGTGCTAAGTATCAAAAAATGTTTTTGCTTGATACCATATGTAAATATCATATCAGCCCAAGTTCATGCAGCATTTGTGCAAAGCTTTCATACAGTTATTAGTGGTATTATTTTAATAGATAAGTTATGTTAAGTAGGTTTATGTTTTATCTTGCAAGGCAGGTTTGAGTGGTAAAATGCTGAGATGCTGAAATTTAAAACCTCAGACAAGCAAATTAAGTCAAACTAAATCAGTCAGATTAAAGGAGCTTACTACTATTACAACAATAACACCTGATGACATCAAAAATCACAAAACGCTTATAAATGGTGTATATCTGATACTATCTTGAGTCTAAGTGCTGCCAAAGATGAGTTTGAGGAATAATACATTTTTGGTCAATAAACTTTGGCGGCTACATTTTTCTCAGATTCACTGACAGGGGCAGATGAAGTTAACTGGGGTTATACATTGTACAAGTTGTAACATTGTTTTGAGTGTGTAAAAAAAGATATCTGAAGCCAAGAAATAACACTATGCATATGCACTGTAATCTATAATGTAATATTTTTTGGTAAAATTGAAAATTAGTATTGAATGGAATGGGTATTCAGAAATTGTATTGATTTTTTAAAACAATATTCAGACCTATTAATAATAAAGAAGCATTCAGTATAGGAAGACAAGGCTTGGAAGGGTTAAAAGAGTTTGGGGGGGGGGAATCAATAACCCCTGACATTACTGTGCAACGTGACATCATCATCAAAACACAAGCTCCCACTGAAAAAAACAATTTCCATTGGGTACTTCATTAACAACTTCACCAAAGCAATCAAAAAACTTCAGAGCTCAGCTAAAATGAAACGGGGGGAGGGAGCTCTCTTTCCCGCCAAACTATCCAAAGAGACAGCAGGTTGAACGTGACACAAACGACTGAGTCATCAGAGGTGAAAAAAGGGAACCCGTGCCCTTTGAACCCTGGCTGCAGACTCAAACAGGAAGGACAACTGAAAGTGAGAAAGCATGAGTCATGAGGAAACAACCTATGCAAGGGAAAAGGCAGAGCAGTAAAAAGTAAAAAAAAAAAAAAAAGTGGTCATACAGGCTTCGGGAGGTTGCAGGGAATCTATTGCAACTATTGCTATGGGAACCCATTATGATTATCAAAAATATTACAAGATAGCCAGGTTTTAGAGCAGATTTTGACACAGTGTGGTCTGCCAAAATCCAAGATACACACAGATCCCGACTGTTTCTGTTAAGATTTCAATCCTTACTCCATCTGCATGAAACTGAATCTTGTCAAGACTCCAAACAGAGAAAACATTAAGTCTTCCTGCAGGTCACTGCATAGAAAGAAAAAAATAAAAACAAACAAAAACTACCTGCTGCTGCAGTCACATTACTTAAAGCTATTTGTCAGCATGATCATATAAATTAATATAAGGATCTCTGTAACACCGACTTGGCAGTGTTCATCGTTTACACATGTAAGGAAGGGTGACTGACAATTGTCACCCTTTACTCTGGTGGCCTAGTAAAACACACGCTTCTTAAAATAGACAGCTGCAGCTGTTCAGATCCTGCACTGGCTCAGGGGCACCGCTGACTGGGGAACTTGAATGACCACGCTGTGTGGCTACAAACAGAGACTGCAGCACCAATGCAATGCTGTCTTCCTCACTTCGTATGTACATAATGACCACTGACTAGCTAATAGTGTGGTCTATTGGCTCTTTATGTTTATTTATTTAGTCATTATAAAGGATTTACTAATGCCTCATTCTACAATAGTATATTCCAGCACTAACTAGGCCATTAACAGATTCAATAAGGCCCCATACTGAGCACAGCATCAAGATCATCTCCAGGCATATAAATAATTTGATTCTGATGTGATTTTAATACACCAACCATTTTGACTTCAATGCACTGAGCAGTGACAGTTTCAGGACTCCATGATGCACTTGTAAAAGTTGCTTAATAAGAGATCACCATTTGTATGGACTGGGGGATGTGAAATTCTCAGATAACACAAATGTTTCCATAAACAACTTGGCTGACAGCCCATGCAAATACTGGTGTTATGTTTTGCTTCTTTATTTTGTTTAATACAAAAACTGACTTAACTTTTTAAAAGTCTCTCAGCCCCACATTACAACATTTCTGACTCAGCACAGATAAACATTAAATGTCATCTATTTGATAATACCCACTATAGGCCAACATCGACGTTCAGCTAATATGTGTCTGTATCCTTTACAAACCACTTATAAGCATGCATCAAAATTCGAATTTTACATAGTGTCAAACTGCATTGACAGTGAAGTGGAGATATCTACCTTAGCAGAGATAATGTAAAGCTTCTGTATTTTACAATGATTCTGCAGTAATTACAGTGTTTAAGAAATTATGACTTCATGGCCTAATTAGTTGAATATGCTCACGCACAATACAATAACAATATTTACTCTATCATGATTAATAACAACCCAACATGTTGCCAAATTATATCTTAATAAACAGTTTGCTGATGATAAACATGTGTAAGTGAATTTAACAATTCAATTACACATGCACACACATACTACACTGACTACATAGTGAGTTGTTACATAATATCAAGCATCCTCTGACCAAAAGATGCACATAAATGAGGCGAAGTTTCCTTGCAGAGCTGCGGTGCATCAGAGCACAAACACAACTGCTGTTCTGAGCGCCCATGCTGTGTCTGTGTGTGAGCAGTCTCGTTAAACACTCATTGTGAGGTTGAGGGATCATCGTGACGCATCACCAGTGTGCAACCTTACACAAGCCTGGGGTTTAGCCCAATAAACAAGTAACACGTTAAATTGGCTTAGATAAATGTCAAGCGCAGTTAGCCGTCCTAATCCACCGCCGTTTCCTAATTTAATTCAGCCTGTGCGTCTGGCACGGCACGGCTCGCACACCGGGGGACAGCCGCGGCCTGTACTGTGTGCAAGACGCGACAAATAAAAGGAAAATGAGAAGACAAACATGCTGAGTCCTTCCACGACAAGCCTCTTCCTGGACCCCCTCCCTCCACTCCACATCACTGTGTATGGCCGGCCAGCTCAGCGCTATTTACCAGAACCCCCTTTGTTGCAGAAAACGGATTATCCATTCACTAATGCCATGTCCCACTGCTGCAAACAGTTAGCAACGCAGCCCGTGGGACATAAGTGCCGTGGTAAACATGTCAAACAAACCAAGTGGATCGATTCAACTTGTCAACAAGGCCAGTACGTCACATGGATGTGTGTGTCTGTGCAGTCGATCCGCTTTGATTGAGACGTTATTAACGTGCTCCACGAGCGCCATGAGTGCTCTGATCCACAGCGGTGCGCGCCCAGTCCGTTTCCGCGACGTAAACAAAACTTTGTCAGCGAGCCGCGGCCACAATAACACGCACCCTGGACCACCACCACTCTATAACAAGAGTCATCGGCACCTCGGCTCTCCCCCTCAGCTCCGATACTTACTGCGTTTGTCATGAAAGCTGCTACACAAAACGGCAGCTCAGCCCCACGCAGGATCGCACACTTCGCACCTCCGTGAGCCCGGTAGCGGCAGCAGCAGGCCCGCACGATATAGATCCGCGATGATGACTGCACACATCCCCAAGGTTGACTCATGCTATGCCGCTGACCTCACTCACTGGTACTTTTTCCCCCCACCCCCCCTCGCTGCTACAAAGTCAAAAAAGGGGGGTCGAAGTCGATGCGTAAACAGAGTCCCTTACTGGTCGGAAATGGAGCGCTAACGTGCAGAGACGCGGGAGCAATGCCGCCGCTGTCTGTTGCACATTATTGCACTAAGATTGCACAAAAAACTCCCTCTACCAATGCGGCCTATCGCTGTACGTACATCCACTCTCTCCGTGTCTGCTCGTCTTGTGATCCCCCCTCCTCCGCCACCAGTCTGCTGCTGGCCACACCCACTTCCATGACCATATAAGGTCTTCCTCTCACACGCAAGGCGCTGTAATTTACGGAGCAAGATCCCTCTCAGTCCATGCGGGAAATTCCAACACACACGGGAGGATAGTGGGGATGTTAGAGGAAGGGCGCACCCGGCCCTGCTCCACTCTTACATTCACTTTTCTTCCCATTTTACGCACTGCTTTTTCTTTCCCTGACATGATGAATCCACATGACACAACAAGAAGTAGGCTATCCTATTTATAGAAGCTGCACACACCCTGGAGACTTTAAAATCACATATTTCATTTTATATTTTGGGGGCTAGTGATGATTAGTTTCTCTGTGGTTGCATTTTTTAAATTTTATTATTTACCAATTTATTTTACATTTGTGTTGGGAGTTAAAGCTTTGTTTATTTAATAAAGCATATGTGTCTGTTTGTTGGCTAATCATTAATCACACTGTTTCTACATGTTTGTTTCACAATGAACAATTTTTAAACCCTCAATATGTAAGATTTAAGGGGATTAAGGAGGGTCTGATAGCACAAATGGAATATTCATTCATTCATTCATCTTCTGAACCTGCTTTATCCTTGACAGGTTCATGGGGGGCGCCGGAGCCTATCCGGGGTACACCCTGGACGAGTCACATGGCCGACATTAAGAGACGAACAACCAATCACTCTCACATTCACACCTATGGGCAATTTTTAGGTCGTCCAATTAACCTATCAGTGCATGTCTTTGGATGGTGGGAGGAAGCCGGAGTACCCGGAGAGAACCCACGCAAACACGGGGAGAACATGCAAACTCCACACAGAAAGGTCCCTGGTTGGAAGAAAATGGAATATAATATTCATAAATGTTTTATAGAGATGTACCAACAAATATTTAATATAACATTTTGACTGACAGCCAATGTTGATACAGATGTTATGTTATGTTTATTTTGTTATTTATCCTCCATTAACAAATAAATTTTCATTTCATAAATGTTAAACCAATTACTCTTTTAAAGTCTTTCAGCCCTTCATCACATCATCTTAGGTTAAAAACAGATTTATGAAAAAAACAACTTTAATATGACAATATTATTGTCGGCTGAAATCAGAAAATATCAATACTGATGTCTGGCCAATATGTCAGTGCATTTGTAATGTTTTAATTAGTGTAAAATAACCAGACAATGAGATGTGTTTTTATTATATATCTACTAGGGGTGCAATGGTATACAACGTATCGTCGTACCGATCGGTACACCCCTAGTGGTTCAATACGAGCATTAATTGTGGTACAGCTCATTTGACATTTTCAATTGACATTTCCGGACAACTCGCGTTTATATTAGAGCTTTGCAAGACGACTGACTTACAGAATTCTACTGTCATTGGTTGGAGCCGGCTGTGCGCTGCACCCAGCCCATTTGACTTAAAGGGAACTCGCATCCAGTTCCAAGTAAGGCTCTCCATCAGCTCCCAGGTACGTTTAACGCCCCAGGGCTCTGAGCCCTGGGCCTCGACACACAGCCAGGCTCCAGCCGGGCTCCGCATCCGAACCGTACCGTGAACCGTGACTCAAGAACCACAATATGTACCCTACCATGGATAACCTGTACTGTTGCATCCCTAATATCTACAGAGGAAGCAGGTCAAATATCTTGCCCAATAACTCAGAACATATTATCTATTCTTTTTTTCTCTATTTTACAGGAGGTGGGTTCCAGTGTTACCATGAGTCACTTACTATGCCTGTAGAGTTTACATCCACTGAACATCTGTTAAAGGAGTCAATCTGAACCTATTGACGTCCTTTTAATCAGTCATATGATTAGTTATAATGTTTACAAATAGGTGTGTTTCTCCTTCTCACCAGAAATGTGGACTATTCTTTGGAGCATGCATCTCTACCAGAGAGGATCTTTGTCTCTGCTCTAGCTGAGCATAAATAGGGCCATGTGTTGCAACTTGCGGTAAAACCCATAAATGAGACACATATTCCGAATGCACTGTGTCTATGCCCAAGTCATTCTCATGAAACCAGAATAATCTCAGCATATTGCCTGTCTTAATCAGAAAATGCTCCATTTGGAAAAGGGCTTATTAAAGAATATCTGTACAGAGCATGCCCTGTGGAACAATAGTGGAATATTAGTGTCCATGTTGCCATAAACAAGGGCTTTAACATTTTAGCAGATACTACTGGAGAGGGTTGGGGAAGTATAAAGTTGGATGCAATTTGCTATGTCACCACTAGATGATACTATGTATCATACACTGAACCTTTAATTTATTCAACAGCAAATCACCAAGGAGATACAAATCAACCCTGCAATATTTGGAGGAACTATGATTGTTGAGCACAATAAACAACTGCAAACAACTGTACGGTGATTTCAATGCTGCAACCTAAAACACATCCCTTTAGTCTGTAATAGGCCTCTTCTTGGCAGACATTTTGCCTTGTCACAGCAAGGAAAGTACAGGTAACTAATAACATTAATGACGGCTCTCATTAAAGTAAACCACTGTGCACCACACCAGCTCTCCTGACCTAACCTGGCACACCTCAACAGGATCATCAGCTATAGAACTGGCTCATACAGTATGTTTCTTTCTCTGACTGCGTACTTGAGCTGTCAGATACTAATGGATGACTGTGTTTACATGCAGAAATTAAACCACAGGTGTTCACAACACAGGTGGAGGGTTAAATATACATGCCTATGAGTTAAGGTAGCTAATATAAAAAACACCCCCCACCCTCAAACCCTTGCATATAAATGTGTCTCTAGGTGTATATTACCAAGCTGCAATATAATAGTGACACAACCGGCCTGCCTGGCAGATAATGTTGCATATGCTGCAATATCGAGGAATTCAACATGACCGAGCATGTGTTGCCACACACTGCAGGGCTGTCTGTAGTCTCCCTCTCCTGTTTTTCTTTTGGAAGTCTTGAAACATTCACTGAAGCTGCTGACAAGTACTCCAGTCAGCCCAACACGCCTGTCTCCCATGACACTGTCACTGCACACTGTCAACTGTGGCGAGAGGGGATTTCTCTTGGAAGGACCAACGGGTCTGTGATGCTGACACAGACAGTATGTCAACAGAAAATGAATCACCAGATGATATAGAATTAAATGATTATATTAGTCTTTTTGAAGCAACATTTCAAACATCAGATGATTCCAGCTTCTCAAAAGTAGGTATTTGTTTGCAGGACTGTTGCAGCATTCGACATAGGTGTTTTCTCACTAGTGACAGACTGATGTATCTGTTTGGCCAATTAATCCCTTAAAGTGAAACTTTACCTCTATTCTGAATCTAACTCCACACACTGCAGAATGTTAAAAAGTGCAACACAGTCATCAGGAGGCTGAGAGAAGGTGAGGACAGAGCTAGACTATAAGACCAAAAAATTACATTTCAATTATTTTCAATGTTATGGCTGAATTACAAGTTTAATCGATTGTTTTCTACTTATATAAACTGGAGACAAAACACCATTCAAAAATACTCTTTCCTCAAACTATAGTTAGTTTGGGTTTTTGTACTGCTTTACCATCTAAAATATCTTGATAGTCCTTTCCCACATAGAACTGAACCCCTGAAGTGCTCATCACATCAACCAGACTCATCCGACAGTAACAGCAGTTCTGTTGAACGTGACTGTGTTCAGATCCAAAGTGGAACAAACTAGGTGATTGAGCAGCAGTAAAAGACACGCATTTGCATGTTTTTTTTCTTTTCTTTTCAAATGAATGTTGTGGTTGTGAATAGAGGGAAGTAACTGCTTTAGTTCCCTATAGGAAAATGAATGAGGGTCGACAGACTCCCACTGAAGGACAGTTGGACTGAACACCTAGCATTAGAGGATGTTAGTATCAACGTTTTATACTGATTTCATGAAACATCAAAAGTGGTTGAAACTACATCAGCATCATAGTGGGGAGGCAGTTTGGCCGCTCCCATCTAGATTCTTTATGGTTAGTTTCATGCTCAATGTTTCAGATGTATTTTATATGTGTATTCATACGCTACCTTAAATATTCAGTTGAACAGTCAAAGGTAGTTTTATAACTGCATAGAAAATATGCATATAAGCAAGCAACATGTTTTTTTCTAAATGTATCGTAATGAAGTAAACATCAGTGTCACGTCTGGCTGAGCAAATGCTAATAGTGCACAGATCATGTTGATAAAAACGATTTGATGTGTTTTTCTACACGAGAGATCCGTTTACAACCGCTATTTGTGGCTACATGTATCAAAGCAACTCATATGACTACTTACACTGTCATAAAGCACACGTTACATTTAAACAATCAGCTGGACTTACATTAAACTCTGAAGTCCCATTGCACACAAGCCTGCATTTCCCTTTTGACGGTGCACTGCTGCAGCTAAAGTTGACGGTAAGCTAGTGTAACGGCAGCGAGATAAGAAGAAAATCCTCAAACTTTTCCTCGTCAGTTCCCGCCGTCTCTTCTTAACACTTCGCGCTAGCTTACGAAACTGCAAAAAAAACGGGTCTACATGATGTATAAGTGAAACTGAAATACTGTTGTTTGATTCACTGTTGGATGTACTCAATAGCTGCAGTGTTGATGAATTGCCATAATAACTAGGTTGTTGAGGCTGCGTTCCGTTTCTGATTTCATGCAGCTGCCTCAACGGATCGACGGCACCTACACAGAGAGCATCCTGTGACAAGATAGTAAACGTCTTCTACACCGGAACACCGGGTAATAAAGTTCCACATTAGGCTAGCCACGTCCAATGCTAACTGAGAGCAATTTAAAATTACTTACCATTAACAAACGATTTGTTAATATTAGCGTACTAATGTATTGGCTAAAAACATCAAACCGAATAAGAGCAAAATGACAAGCCATTTTATGAAGAAGAAGAATTTTACGTGAAGGTATACTGCTGCCTAATGAGATTTCACCGAAGACGGAAGTTGCTAACAGGGAGTATCTCAATTAGCGGTGTGCTGACTTCTGCTAGCTTACTCAGGCAGAGCATACCTTTTCGGTATTGTAAACACAGTTGTCAGAATAGGTTCTCTGAAGTGTTATGGATTGCCACGCGTTGTAACAATACTTTAGCTACACTCTATTAAAAAGTTGTGACCCTCTCTCGTGTAAAAACCCGACCGGTGTTGCCAGCTGTGGATATAAATACAGCGACCTTGAATATAATACTTGGTCTTCGACAATGCAGGCGCAGAGAGTCGTTCTCAACTCCCGACCTGGTGGGAACATGTCACTGCATTATCAGTGTTTCAAAAGATGACCTCATTTCTCGTATCACACTCTGTACCGTTGCTGCAGCCGTTTACGACACTACTGTGACTTTCCTCCACAAGGTACAGACGGGGTGCCAGTTCCTGAAAACTTCCGCCTGGAGGAGAAGACTTTAACACCAGACCTAAAGGATGGGGAAGTTCTCGTCCGGACGCTTTACCTCTCAGTCGACCCTTACATGGTATTGATACTACCAGAACTGACAGGATTTATTACTATCTTTTCACATTCATTTTATGATACCACTATCTGGTTGAAATTAGCACCAAAGCTACATACAGATTTGACTGCCGAAGTCATCCTCCTGACAACCAGCAATGCATTTTTGTTCTCTGTAGTGGACAAGTTTCACAGCTTTAAATAAATAAATAAATAAATAAATACTGTCCACTGCAAAGGACATTCCACAAAATTTTTTAAAATGCATCTGAAAAACCTGTTGCATCGTGCTGTTTCCAATAAAGGCAATTATGTAATGTAAAAAAAGCCAAAACTTGTACTTTCCTGGGTGGTCAGGAGGATAAACAGATAATATACATTAAAAGACTATTTTGCATGTCACACACCTTCTCATTATTTGTTATGTCTCTGGTGCATAGTATTTAATGTCCATAACGATTTCAAACTATGAAATGATGAAGTCCTCAACACAGATAAAAGTGAAATAAAAGGGGCTTTTCTGCAGAGTTTAACAAGGGACAAAGACCTCAACTCTAAAATGAAACCAGTACTTTCTCCCATAGACTTGCATTGATTGTCTCTAAAAATCCTGAGTCAATTTTTTTTTTTCAGGAGACATTCGTGTCTCATCCGTTTTATTTGCAGCTTTTAATGAATCATCTTTTATTGTTTTAGCAATGATCTGATTTCAGGTCAAATAGAAGTTTGGATGTCTGCCATGTCATTGTTGATTAACAGTTGCCAATGATGACTCATTCGCCTGCAGAGTCTGATTTTTAGATTTTCAAGTTAGATTAATAAAACATGTTTTTTCTGCCAGACAGCTCCAGTGTGGTTGTGGTTGACAGGTTCCATTACCAAGACTGTAGAATAACTTTGTTACTCAGTGCTTTATGAAGATTAAAGTTTTACCAAGTCAGTAAGATAGCGTGTAGCATTAGTTCACCTCTGACCCCACAGGCTCCTGTAATTCTGCCCCTTTTATGAAATATGGTCACATCTGGCACCAAAAACCATTATGGTCAAATCACAGACTCTTGCTACTATCGAACTATCTTCTGGGTTCTTTCCTCCTCTGTGACTATTGTAGTAATATATATATATATTTTTTTTTTTTTTGGGGGGGCACACATACCATTTATGACGAGAGTCTGTATGTGACTTAAAAGTAATACAGGACTCATGTAACGCATTACACTTGAGAAGGCAAGGAATTACGTTTAAATAACAGTAGTAAGTATTGTGTAATGGATTACAGTTTGGAAGTAACTCGCACAACAACCTTCAGCAGCAGTGGTTTTTGCCCTTTTGTTTTTCAGACCTTCACTGTTGTTTGATTTTATTGGTTGGCTTTAATGAAAAAGTGACAGAACACTGTTTCAGTGCACACTTAGGTGATGAACTGCCACTATTTAAAATCATATTAGATTGATGTGTCATGACTTGTGATGTATTATATATCACATACATAATAGATGAAATAATGTCCATATCTTCAATACAGTATTACCATAAAACATCACTTTCACAGACATATAAAATGCATACTCCCCAGTGGGATCCTGTTCTTCAGTCTTTCTATTATACACTTTACTCAAACACATCTCAGGCTGTATTTAATCATATTCCCTTATGTCCACATTCACTCACTGCACTCGGTAAACTTCTGGGGTCTCCGTGTTTCCAGTGTTCATGCTTGGACAGACACATGGAGGGCAGATTCGCCTCTGGCATGCTCACAGCAACAGCCAAGAATCTGCTCATTATTCTTCCCATACAACAAGTCACAAGTAGTGTGGCTCAGATTAGATCAGCACGCCTGGACAACAGTCTGAGCCCGGATCGCCTTCTGATCCGCACCGTGAACCTCGGCTGGAGGCTCACAGACAGAGGAGCCGCTCTGTGGTTTACACATCTGCAGGAAAATAATTACTACTGAATATGCGGTCCAGCCGTCCTCCTCTTCCTTGCAAAAGTCATCAATTCACTAACTGCGCACCAATATCACTACTTTCCCAATTCTCATGAGCACAAACTTAAAAAGATGTGCATTTCATGTTGTGGACTTGTTTTTGTGGAATAGAATGGAACTAAACATCAGTGTGAAAACCACAAAATTTAAGATGATGTGTAAAAATCTTTTTTTTCCAGAGATATAGTAACAAGAAACAGGAGTCCAGCAGTAACAGTTACAATGGTATGTGATTGTTTCTTCTCTTTTTTTTGTAATTCCATGACTGACCTATTCTTCGTTATGGACTGTATACATTAGCTGATTAACCAAGTCATTAAAAAATTGGGGTGTAATTGGGGTTTTCCGACATCAAGTATTGTTAAAGAGCCACGATGAAATAGTTACACATTGTATGACATTTGCTTTTCTTCTTTTGATTGATTTACTTCCATATATTGCAGTGTCCTGTCTAAATTGGTCATTTCTTTTGCCTACTTACAGTATGTTCCAAATAAAGTCAGTCTATCTATCTATCTATACTATACTATTATTTCACAATGTAAAACAACATAAAATTGGATATCTACATATATCTGTATATATATACATACTGTATATCTACATCTATATCTATCTGTATCTATATCTATTTGGTCTATATCTCTCTGTATCTATAGTAAAAAGAGAATGGAAGGAAGCAGAAGCCGACAGAAGAGCAGAATAACAGATCTGGATGAGCATTTCTAAATGAAACCACATACCATGCCTGCTTACACCTCATTGCTGTGTCATTATTCATGTCTTTTTTGGGACAGAAGTGCCACACCATTTCTTTCTATTGCTGAAACGTGGCACCAATCACAACTGCGTCTGCTGTATTAATCATTTGTCACATTAGATATGAATTTTATCGTGAGGCTCAGCTCGGCTCCGTCCGACATGTACAGTACGTGCTGCCGGCGTGACGCGATTCTTGAAAAATTAAACACCTGTGATTCTTTTCCTGGAGCTAAATCTCTTTCACTGATGTGTTCGAGATGGTGACATACTGTTTACGTTATCAAGAAAGATTTATTTAGCATTTGAATATGACTGCTTCAACAGGCAGATTTGAATAAAAATGCCTGCTCCCAATGATTCACAGGCACAACACAACGTTCATTTCTGCAGTGGGTTTTTTTTTTTAAGAAGAAAAGAAAAGAAAAAAAAAAAATCACACCCACACACACATAAGAGGAAATAAACATTTTAGAGCTTCCACACTTCTGATCAAATGTTGGTATCTCACAATGCAGTCTCACTGGTACTAACACCGCTTTCATCCCAGAATGTTTGTTCGACAGAAATTGTATGCTGCTGTAGCACTCTCAGCATTTCCAGTGATACAAATCCACCTGTAGCAGCTCCATCCAAGTAGAAATGAAGAAACAACAGCCCCTGCATTAAGCATTAAACACACAAACAACTGGCTGCTTTGCTTTTTGTGCTAAATAGAAGATACCAGGGAAAAAAAAACTGATCAGAGGTTCTTTTTCCACTCCCTCGCTTTTGTCCTGCTGTCCAGTATCGTCTAATAACCCACTGTTAACATCACTCATATTTCACATCCCTTAATTCACCTCCTACATCAGTAATAAACCACTTCGCCTTAGTAAGTTTGATGTGTCGGACCTTATTTCTTTCCTCACAGCACAGCTCTGCTCTGTTGACACATAATTGGCAGCTCTACACTATTAATACTGTCTTCACTGCCACCTAAATGTCTCACTTTCTCTTTGGTAACACACTTATGGATGAAACATGCCCAAGACAGCACAACAATTATTATATGTGGAGGACTGGTTTAAGCTAATGGTCATGTCTCATGTCCCTTTTCTGAAGCATCACAGAGAAAAGCTTCAGAATTACAGAAAAAATAAATACAACTACTTCCAACGTCCCTGTTCTATCCAGAATCAACACCAAGTTGAATTTGTGAGGTTGTCCAGTTCTGTTCTATGTTAGTGTGGTCCTGATGCAGGAGATCAGCCTCCCAATAGTAGTGGGTGGTACTTTCACTGGAGCAGAACTCAACTCATTCAACCCAAGTCCATATATGACTTCTATCAGTGATCAATAGGAACTAGACTGATCTGTGGAACCATGGACATGTTCTAAACCATCCAAATATGGACCATTACAAGTGAACTACAGGACACAGGACGAGTAGTAATTTAAATACATCTATATAATTTCATTTCAAAGACATTATTGCATTTTAATGCACCCCTTATGTTTTAATGCACCCCTATGGACCAGCTGTTACTGTTGACTATATCAAATGATCAACAGCAGGAAAAATGAGCACATCCAGACATTCTGCCTCAACTTTAATACTTAAAACATTATTATAATGTAATTTAACTTTTTTCCACTGTTATTATTTCACTGGTCTGATCCACTTCAGGTCATATTGGGCTGATGTGGAACCTGAACTAAAAGGAGCTACTTCAAAAGATGAAAATCTCAGTAGAATGCACTGTCAACTAGATCTACATAGTCTGCACTTGAACTATTTAATAGTAAATTATGGAGCAGCATTGTACCGAATCATAGAATCAATCAGGGGAATTATACTCATGAAGTCAGACTCCTGAAATTATAAGGTGGTGTAGACAATTTCAAGAGGCCATTCTGTTTAAACTGAGCAAGCAAACGTTATGAATGAATATGATGGTAGTGGAATTAAATAGGGCAGCATGTTAAATGGAAACGCACTGTGTTACTGCAACAGTTTATGGTTCAGTCTCAGAGTCTAATTCGACAATTTCAGTCAGTCTATCACATGAGAAACTACTAGGTATTCTCAAATTCTTACATGTGTCTAAGGCAGATGTCAACAACAGGACCTGTGTGTAAGTTCTCTTTTGCCCAGGTCATCGTTCTTCTTGGCAGTTCTAGGTTCAGCTGGACTGGATCCAAGAGACTTCTTCAGTTCCAATACCAGCTATTAAAACTGAAGACGTCTCCTGGACGAGGAGTCAAACACGTCCAGCTGAACCTCCAACAAGACCTACCAAGGACGACAACAGAATCCTTCTCTTCATGGACAGACAGTAGTGTCCAATTTGGTGGAATGGATTCTGATAACCAGAAAGACCGGCTGGCCCCCTGTAGTTCTGGTTCCACTGACCCACTGTTAAGGACATGACTGGCCTCAGCCTCTGGGTCCAGCTCTTCTTCTGGTGTTCTGACTAGACCACTGTAGACCGTTTTCCTGCAGTGATGGGATCATTTTGTAATTTTCTCAGCTCAAACGATGTGATTGAAATCTAAGGCCAGATGTCAAACTGTACAATGGACTCAAAAATGTCACATTGTACAGATTTTTAATCCAGACTAACAGGTCAGTTTTAGTACATAGTCCACCTGTTTGCCCAACATTAAAACCATGTACATAGAGGTTCATTTTCCTCTCAATGCCCCTGACCACTAATGTGAGCTATGTACTAATGCTAATTGCTAATACCAGCACTGTGTGTGTATTAGGATGGACAAAATGCAGAGACAAGCCGTAACGTAGCCCCATGCAGAATACAGTCTGAGGGTCCGTCCATTACCACCTCAGACTGCTGTCAACCCTTGAGTTGATTCACCACTAAATGACAGTGATTCCAGGTTGTTTTATAACATTCAGCTAATAAAAAAAAACAACAAAAAAACCCCACTTTTTCTGTTTTGATATAACCTTTGATTTTACTCTGAGCTTTTATGAACATCTACATGATCAGTAAATTAAACATAGGAAACTGCAGAGGATAGTAATCTAATAAAGAGTGATAAAACTCTTAGGAGATGTGGAGAAAAATTAATTTGAATGCCATGACAATAATAGCCAAAAGTCTTTACCGATTAATGTTTGTCTACATTTAGATTAATCTAGTTGACACAGTACAGAAAAAGAAAAAGAAAAAAAATACAGATAAAACACTAGAAGAAAACAACGTGTGAGAACAGCATTGCTGTCATCAGCCATTATTTAGCACCAGGAGGCTGATCAGATGTAGTTAACGTCTGGTACAGTGAACATGAACATGACATTCATTAAACCAACTATCGCTCCATTTCCACTGATGTGAAACATCAACAGATCCAACCTCTCTTGTGGGAAATTCCCAAGGCTCTTCGGCCCCGACCATTTAGCTGACCGACCCCTCAGCCCTGAGCCTGTACTGGTGAGCCACTGCACTTCAAGAAACACCTTTCAATGGTACAAGATATACGCAGAACAGAAACCTCCAATCAAACTCTGCTCAATAATTCACTAGCGCCGTCCCACCGTCACGTCCCCCACTCCCACAGCTGAACCACTGTCCTGACACCCATGGACACTGGTGTGGAGCTTGTGCAGATAAGAACAACTTAAGCCTGGGCGATATATCGATTTTATCGATTAATTCAAGTTTTTTGTTGCAGGCGATTTAAAAAATAAAAAGTTTGAGTTTTTTTCTCCTCTTGCTACAGTGTGCCTTTTGCCCTCAGGAGCTTCCGTAGCCCCCACCCCCCCAGAGAC
>JAPQRQ010000016.1:3955699-3989235 GCA_037367365.1 Apogon talboti
TAGATAGATAGATAGATAGATAGATAGATAGATAGATAGATAGATAGATAGATAGATAGATAGATAGATAGATTTGGGACCCAGAATAGGTTGCAGAATAGTTTTCACTAGGTTGCCAGTTGTCACAGTGAAATAACAATCAGGGAATACGGTAATATAACATTTGAATTAATTTTCCACATGATAATAGAAGAATTATGTATATTTTGATTTTACTGAAGCCACATGAAAAACAGAGGAGAGATCGGAATGTCACAATGTAAAAACAAAAAGTATCACACTATTTTGATAGCAGAAGGTCAATAAATACTATATTTTACATTATGGACTTTCATTATGCTTTTATATGAATTTGCAGATGTAGTAGTGATTGTTAGGGTCTTAGATTAGAAGCCACTGTTGTGGTTTCTTTTGATATCTGAATAACATACAGAAGACGTGATTTCATGCATAGGTTAATAAAAAAGAAATTGAAATACAAAATAGTGTTTTTAATGTCTTTCATCTCTGTTTAAGTGATGAAAAGGATCCAAATATATAATTTGAGCTGTTTGTTACACATATGAGGCTTGTTTAAGGGAAATAATGAATCTGCATATCTTATAGACACAAAGGTCACTCAGATATAATATTTAAGAAAAAACTGACAGGGACCATTGTACTGTTTTACTTGTACTTTTCACTCGGCATTTTGCTGATGTTACTTTCACACTTTTACTAAGGGCAAATCGGGATTCGTCCAGTTAAATATCCACATAAAATGCATCTGTGGCGTAATGTTGCCCCCTAGCGGTCATTATCAGAAGTGTATTTCCCCTGTGGCCGCGTTCCCATCAGCCTGTGTCCTTTCACAAAGTGGCCTCCATTCTTAAGCTTCATTTGACATTATAATATTTGGGATTTTTTTTACATTTTCACCCAAAAGTTACAGTGATTATCAAAAGCGCAGCAGCTCGACGTGACTCTTTACATTCTAAACCAACTAATCCGCGAACGAGCTTTAAAGACCCCGTTGCGCGCTCCCGAGCTGTTGCGAGGGGCGATCGGATCGGGGGCGCGCGCGCAGGGAAAAGGCTGACGATCATCACACAGAGTCGTCACGTCACGGATCCGCAGCGACCGATAAGAGATGCTGAGGTGACAGGCAGGCAGAAGAAGGAGAAAGGGGACGATCACACACACGCAGACAGATTTCTCCACGCCACGTCTATCTCTAATCCCCGTTCCGCTTCCTGTGGACGCTTCGCTATGGGATTCAGCTCCATGTTGTCCCCGCCGCCGCCGCCTCCAAACGGAGAGGATTTTTTGTAACCACACCCGGCGGCTCTTCTTCTGTGGCTCAAGGATTGGCAGCGAAAGACCCGAGGTAAGAAGGATCCACCGTCCACGCATAGGCCGTGGCATGCTTCGCCCCCAAACCATTTTTTTCTTTCATCATAAACACCCTCGTTTGATTTTCCTGCTTCGCAGCTGCACGGATTCACTGTGTTATCCCTGCATGTTGTCAGAGCTTATAAGCCCTCTCCACTCCACGCCAGACAGGCCGTGGACGCTTAATGTGCGTGGACGCGCCTGAGTAAATCTGCTGTGGCAACCAACTCGCCTATGCAACAGCTCTCCACAGCAGAACCAGCCAGACAGCCCACTGCAGGAGAGGAGTGGATGACTGGTTTTACAGACCCAGTATGACAGCCGACTGGAATATGTATGACTGCAGCCGGTTACATCCCAATGAAAACAATTCACAATGTATTGGTTTTCCGTCCTTTTACATGGAGGACTTGAACTGTTAATTGACAACAATGACAGAAATCAAGTGCTCAGTGGTTAAAATGGTCCCTTATTGGCAAACTGGAGCCATTCTGCCGTAGGAGACATGAAGGTAGCCAGAGTGTGTGGTGGTGTGTGGGGTGGAGGGCCTCCCCCAGTGTTGGCTCCTCTCCAGTCAGGGCTCATCCTGCATACACACATTTGTCAAGACACCAATTTTTCCCAACAGCAGCTCGACACGTGTCCCGCATCCTGCCACCAAACCAGGCCACACTTGGATTAAACAGGAAACGAAGCAGATGTTTGATTTCCACTCAACTTTTGCGGCCACGTGCCAGTGCACTGGCATGCAGAGACAGACGGATGCCCCATGGGGTCAGAGCTCATTGTGTTGATCAACATTTATGACTTAAAAGAGGAGGAGCTTAAGGAATCCTCATTGACACCTCATGTAGTTTTATCCTTCTGTAAACTCCCAGGTTCCAAAAGAAAAGTAGAAAAGGGCAGATTAGGCCACAAGAGCTACAGTCAGCAGGTGAAAACGGCATTGTACTCTGGTCGCCACAGAGACACCAGGGTCATGATGAAACCTGGAGCTGGTTGTCGTAGATTGGTTTAATTTTTTGGTCTGAAGTCCCAGAGGATGAGGAAGAGGAGGAGAAGAAGCTGTGACTGTGGGAGAGGTGTGAGATGAGCCACAGTGTGAGCCCTTCTGGCTCCTACATAGGTGTGTGTGCATGTATGCAGTTGTGTTTAAGCTTGTCCTTTGCAGTAATAGAATCCCATCTTTCGCCCATTCCTGGCAGATGGACAAGACTCAGACTGGTGTTGACTCTGTGACCCATAAGAATAACGTAGGTTAGGATCTGAAAACATCCACCCATGTGTGTCTGTAGGTTTCAGGAAAAGGCTCCTGTTCCCTTCCCCTAAGCTGAAGCGTCATCTTTCTGTTAATGAATGTCATTACTTACTCATCCCACTCTACTCATTATGGAAGCTCTGATATGATGAGGAAAAATGTTTTTCCACCCATCAGAGAACATTCTTGACGGAAAGTACTTGAGCATGGATTGACCTTGAAGTTTTGACACAGGACATTTCACTGCTGATGTTCTTGAATCTCAGTGTTTACAGCACTTCTCATCCCACTGTGTACACCATGTCTCTTTTAGGCTTCAACTTAATTTAATTATTTTTCTCCTACTTTTGTCTGTATCTTTGAAACCTAAAGTAAATAACCCAAAGTTTAAGTTGTAGTTCGATATTTTCAGCACCTAGTCTTCATTAAAGGCAAAGTGTGTAAGATTTAGATGGATTTAGAATGATCTAATTGCAGAAATGGAATATAATATTCAGTTTTTTTATAAGTGCACAATTACACAAAAATGAGAATTGTGTTTTCATTATGTTGGTGAGTGAGCTGTTTGTATCTACAGAAGGAGCATGTCACTTGTTCATGGAGTCCACCATGTTGTTCTATCACATTTCTACAGCAGCTCAGAATAAACTTCCTCCTCTTTTTTCTGTTATATGGTGCCGCTTTTCTACTGTCAGTATCACCTCAACTTGCCTTAACTCGGCATGGTTTGGCACAGTTTGGCACAGCACATTTCCACAGCAATTATAGTACTCTGTAACTGAGGATGGTCATCATAGCAACAAAACATAAACTATTGTGAGGCTGTTTTCAGCATGACTGCAGCTATAAGCAATACTCAATGGAGGAGGAAACTTCAACTGTAAATTATAATTTTCTTAGAAAAAAAGTGATATTAAGGGTTTTTAGGAGAATATATAATTTTTTAGACTCAAACTTGTGGCTGAATCATCAAGAAAGAAGACGGTGAAAAATTTGACCTGATTACAAATTTCCTTTTGGAAATTTAACGTTAGCCCTGGCTTCAGGTCCCATGTTGTAACACGATGACACACGCATACATGTTGATGCAATAACAAGTGTGGATGGACTGATCTGTAATCAGCATGATTTAATGTCATTTTAGTATCACTTTGGCTCAGTTGGTAAAGGTGATAATATAAAGACTGTTTGCTGGTACCAGATGGTCTCTGAAACACCACAAAGCTGTGTCAAGTCCAGCTGATACAGGCAGCAGAAAAGTGACATGTATTTGAGTCAACATCCCCTTCACTAAAAAGCCCAGAGTGGAGGTTTTTTGTGGAAAAGGGTAATTGTGGGGTTGGAAGGATTCATTTGATTGCAATCCACATATTTACAGCTGGATGTTACTAAATATCATGCACTGAATCTTTAAATTATTAGGATGATGTCTAATTTACAGGCTTTTAAATCCAATTGTACAGTGGATCAGGGCTGAACCAGTAAACAAAATATTTCTACAATATGGCCACGTGCAGTGTCCAAATCTATACTTAAATATATGACAGCATGGCTACAGAGATGTCTTGGCCTACAAATTGTGTCCTTCAGATAGAAGGAAACATGGTTGTTTGGTACAGACCACAGCAGATGTCACATCGTCATATTCCCTATTTTTGTCAGTGAATATGAAGCACAAACACTATCATTCATACTAAGATCCTGAGTCATATCATATGATTAGTGTTTTTTTTTTTTTCATTCAGTTGTAGCATGGGTGGCTGTCCACAGCTGTCGTGACCTCATTTGGAAGTTGAACATTATCCTTTTATCCCCTGTAGGTACAGTAGCACTGTGTCACAAGTAGAGGATGTCAGGTTTAAATAGTCTGTCAGTGATTATCTATCAGGGAAACGTTCTGTTTGAACTGATAATAATTCTATTAATGCCATTTCATAGTAATAAACCCATACATTGCGATAGGCAAGGCTAGTTAATTAGTAACTAGGATAAAATACGAGTACAGTTTAAGGTATAACAGTAATGGTACGTCTTTAGCAGAGATGTATGACATTCAGCCATTTGACCTGTAGTATCCTCGGTGCGGTGGAGCGTTGCAGCCACACCAAGGCCACCTTACTCTACTTTAACCCAGGGTTAAGTTACATGCTCATCATTTTCACTGTTATGTAGTCTTACCACGCTTTGCCCTCATCCATCTCCTAACCTCATCCCGGTGCACGATGGGATTGATTGCCTCCTTGATGTCAGAATCATGCCCTGTAACCAAATAGTGTTTTGAAGGCTCGTTGCATAACCAGATGCCTGTGTGCAGCGTGTGCAGAATGACGAGCTGAAGTCGGGCTTGATATGGGCGTTTGAAGCCAGACTAAAGGAAGTTGCCAGCTTGTGCTCCCCAGAGGGATGCTTATCTGTGACACAGATGTTGTATAACACAGGAGTATAGTCACAGCCCTTCCACGGGAAACTCCACTGAACCTTATTGTACTGACAACCTGTTTTATTATGCAGTGAAAGCTGCTGCTACATATAAATAAATGCATCCACCATTTACATAGGGTTTTACAAATTGTTACTCATAGCTTTATTGATATAATGAATAATTTGATAGCCAATTATAAGCCATAAATGGACATTTTGCTTTATCTGTTTAGCCTCTATATCCATTAACTTTCTGCAAAACAGATGCTCATAATGTGGACCCAATTGAATTTATTCTCAATTTATCACTGTAAACTTCAGCTGATAGCTTCTTAAAAAGTGTGGAACACACAAATATTTGTTAATATAATTTGCAATACAATACAGTACAATTTATTGTCATCCTCAAAGGCTAAAACATTGTTTTTGTGTATTGGCATCCATGGTTAAATCTTTTACTCAAGCAACAATGTCTGGGGGTGAGAAGAGAAACCAACACCACAGCTTCGAATTGCATTTCCTCTAATGTCCACTTGAGACTGGCTCCAAAAGTGAGGAAAACAGTTTTGGTCTCCATAGCTAATGTCCTTAGTCATGATAAATGTACAGAGAGTAATGTTCTATCAGTCAATCCAATCACATTTTATTTATACAGCGCCAAATCACAACAAAAGTTGTCTCATGACACTTTACATATAAACCTGGTCCAAACCAGACTCTCATTATGTGACACCAGTTGAAATGATATTAAGGCTTCAATGGTCATTTGACAGGTGAATGATGTCCATGTGGGCTTTGATTGACAGCTAACTCAGCTGCAGAGTCAGACATTCAGAGCACATATTTATCAAATAACATTAAATTGCTGTAGTTTAGGAACTTACTCTAATAAGACCAGGAAAGGATTCTGTCATGAAATTCTCTGCTACCACCTTGTAATATAACTGCTAATGTTACCTTTAATCCTTATTGGATTGCATGGGCTATTAGCTAGCCTGCTAGTCAAGCCGGCTAGGACTGATTAATGGGGTTGACATTCTGTGAAGTGGATACCGCTGTTATCAGTTATGACTGAATGAGTTAACATTTATTAAGTAGCTTAAAATATTTGGTGGTATTTTAATGTGACAGTCTTAGTTAGTGTGGCTGTTGTTTTCATTAATTTAGTGTTAGCTTGATGTGGAGCCAGGTCATCCGTCCATCCGTTCATCCGTCCGTCCATCCGTCCGTCCATCCATCCATCCGTCCACCCACACATACATTCATACATAATTGATTGTTTTGTTAGTATTTATTTCTATGTGAATTCAAGACAGAACATGACTCAAAAATTCTTTCTTTGCCAAATTTACAGTATATATCCTATCAAACTGGAGAAACACATTCACAATTAGTATATTACACAAAGAAAACAGGTTTAGTTGACCAAGAAAGGTCTCCAGAAGAATACTCTCAATTTGGAAATGTATACATTGCATTTTAAAAGCAAAATGTGAATTAATTGAATTTCTACATCCACATATGGGCACATACTGTGTATCCAAAAAATCAATAAGGTGAGGACCACGTGGAAGTTTAACAGTCCATAAACCAATTTTTACATACAGTCTGTGCTATTTCCCATTTGTAAGGGTTGACTTTATTATCATTTATAAATGCATCAAAAACTTTTAAGAAGGTCAGGTAGTAAGTCAGAAAATGACACCAAGTCATTACTCTAACAGACTCACTATACTATAAGGTTTATTGTGTTTACACTGCCAGCTAAAACCTTTCCAAATATTTGGATGTTTGACTTAATTTCACTTATGCATATTACTGTTAAACATTGTATTTGTTTTAATAGTTGCTCCAGTGTTTGCCATGTTGAAACAACTACCCATCTCTGTCGTCTTCTACATAGTTTTGGTTTTGCATCTTTTATGTAGTTTTCATCTTGTTCCATTTTTTTACATTTTTGTTTTGACATCATTTTCATCATGTTGCATGTTTTATGTTGTTTTTGTCCCATTGCTACATATTTTTAGCCATTTTTTTAACTAAGAACTGATATGTCATATATCATAATAGTTATCCATATTGACTGATTACACCATACTTGATTAATGCAATAAACAGAAAAAGGCAAAAAAATTTAAATCTAATTAGAAGCTGACTAAATTAAATGAATTCATAAACACTAATGTGTATGACCACACATTTAGTTTTCATTCTAATCCTTTTTGATACCCTTGATCTTTATGGCCTCTAATAGTGAGTCATCATTTCATTGCAGTGTGAAAGCGTAGACTCTCATTGTGGTCCATGGCCGCAGTAGATCTGATTAAACTTGCAGCACTTTTTCATAATAACTGCTCCTTGACTGTCATACACAGAAGATTAATGGTGGCGGAAAACTGATACTTGGATAAAGCCATGTGTAATTTAAGACATGAGAGTTTTGTGTGCGAGTTGCCTGGCTGAGTTTGTTCAGAGACAGCTGCAGGAGGCAGGTGTGGCAGCTGCAGCGATGGTCAAGTATCTGAAAGTTGCAGCTACTAAGTCAGGGCTTCAGTGGAGTCTCAGCGGGGGAGACTTCCAATATCACATCTGTTTTTCTGTGATGTTTTTGCAGCTGACTTACTGTGGTCGCTTTCATATTCGCTCCATGTTTACAACCCAGATAATATTGACTCAGGCTGGCCTGACTACGTTCAGATTATCCTACCTACAGCATGTAGAATAAGACTGATGGTTGCACTGTCTACAGATGCAAATTGGGTATTGTTTTCACTACCACATTAATCTTAAAGTTGAAGAACTGGTGTCTGAAAATCCACAGTTTTTCCCGTAAGGCTCCTCTGTTCAAACTCAACACACACACTTCCTGTAAGCATTTCAAAGTAAAGGCCCTCTAATGTTTCAATGGACAGATGTCCTTGAGTGTTGTATTTTAAAGAACTGTGTTGTGGAAAGCAGTGGTGTTAACTAACCCAAACACAGATTTTTAAGAACTTCAATGTATTTTTAACTATAGATTGGCAGATGAAACAGTTTGACCAGCGAATTGTTTTTATCATCCCAGATGGACCCTGTAGGTGCAGGCTGTGGCTAATATCAGGTTCTGCAATTGGAATTACAGACTTGACTTGACTAAGGGGAAAATAATGGCTCAAAAATAGTTAGTTTGTAGTTCATGATTCAAAATTATTAGATTATTATATATTAATTAGACATAGAGGTTGGCAAATAGTGTATTTTTAAGGGCTGGTATAATAATAAGTTGCTAAGAGCAAAAGGCTAATTAATCATATAATAATAATAATAATAATAATAATGATAATGATGATAATAATAATAACAACAATAATGATAATAATAATAATAATAATAATAATAATAATAATAATAATAATAATAATAATAATCCACTGATATTACTTCTGTCATGAAAAACAACCAACATCTGAAATCAACTACTTTTTACTTTATTGACAACCAGATAACTGTTGAACTCGAACACCTAATTCAGAGTAACTTAATAAGTTCCAAAATGAATGAATAACTCAGTCATTCTATTTCTCTCACTCTGAATCTGAACATCAAACTAACTGCAAAAATGCAGGTGAGTCTAAGTGTGTTTTTTATTATTTGAAGTATTGTTTTCTCCTCAAAATCAGTAATTCCATTTCAGAAACTTGATGTTAATCATTATCCGATATCAGAAACAAGATCCACTCATACAGATAGTCTGTAGAATGTTAAACAGTATACCCATAGAGTTAATTTTAAGCAATATTGTCAGAATAATTAATGTGCCTTTTCATAGTCCAAACTATTGTTCTAATACTGGCTGTTAAAATCCATTACGGGTTGACCTCTACAGCTTGGCGTTACTTGTGAACTCGCTGGTCCGCGGCTTCTGGAACTGTGAGTTCACTGTGTGCTTCAGTGAATGAACTGCTGAACACGCATCGTTCCCTCACAGTGTGTCCTCTCAGACAGGTCAGCTGGACGTTTGAAGCCTGTATTTACTGGAAGTCAGTTAAAGCAAAATGAAATTGAAGGTGTGTTCATGTGGCTTTGTTGACTGTAACGGTGATTACAGGGGGGTTTGTATCCTCTCCGATGCATTTTTCCATGTCTTTTGTGGAGAAGGGGTGGGATTAAATAAGTTACACTTCCTCCCACTCCTTTTCAAATATGCGAATGAAGTCATATTTTGTTTTCATGTATATGTATAAATTTTTATGCTCTTGAAATCTGTTTTATTTCTGGTCACGAAAGTAGGATTATTTTATTTGTTGTATTGCATATTCAAAATAAACAGAACGTATTCCTGAGCTTCCTCTTGTGTCTCTCATGGACGTCTGTGCAGGGTTCTCTGTCGGGGTCTCAGATGCCTGGCCCAGTCTAAGGTGCAGGTGGGAGGAAGCAGCGAGGACAGCGTCCCTGGTCCGCAGACGGGATGAGCGGGGGAGCGGAGCAAGCTGACATACTAAGCGTGCTCTCCCTGGTCAAGGAACGATGGAAAGTGGTAAGTGGCGCGCTATTGGGTGACAATAGGCAGCATGTTCATCCAGCCCTGGCACTACCAGCCTCTGTCTCGGTCACACTCTGTCCCTTTCACCACACCCACTACAAACAACAGGCCAACACAAGCCTCAGACAATGCTTCCTTTGCCCACAGTACCCTCCTTATTTCTCTACAGTATATCTCACCTGTGGCTTGGATAGTTTGGGGTCGTGTCTCTCAGTCCACATAAAGCTACTGCAGTATAGAGGATCCAAAAATAGCCTGAATAAGCTATTTGTGGCAGTGAAGTGTGCTATAGGCAGCAGCAGCAGTGTTCCCTGAGCGGCCCATGTTTCTCACTGCTCTGCCAGCCTGGGTGCCATGTGAGGCTGTTATTCCTAACTGGCGGGCTGGCTTCCACTTCCTGTCTTCTAAGGAGCTGAGTTACATAACAATGCTGCAGCTCATCCCACGACTTTTATCTCCTACAGTAGTGCGACATAAGACTCTGTGGATGTGTGTGTGCTGAGGACAGTGAAGGACACACGGGAGATTAAGGCAAATTAACACAGTAGTTGTATAGAATGGGTGGGAAAATAGCACTAATGTGAACTAAATCTGAAAGTGCAAATAAAGAAGTTAGTTTTATGGAGAGCAGTGTGCTTATGTTTCAGACTGTGTCTGTACAAACAAATAAACATCCCCATTATGTTTATGTAAAAAAAAAAAAAAGAGAATAGGGAATGATCTAGGCTAACAGTACATGTCCACTAAGCCTCCAACATTCCAATATTTCCTGAATCTCCTTCAGAAAGGTTACATACTTTTACTTTAGGATTATAGTTGTGATAATGTATACATATAGTTCTGCATTCCCCTTCTCATACACAACATGAGTCAATACCTACAACAGTTATTATGTGAATATTATGTAAATCTACACGTGGCTGAGAGTTTCTTTGTTATATTTTAAATGAATTTATTTCATCATTTAATATGTCATAGTTGGCTTAAGCCTTGTATTTTTATTACCGCAAATCACTTATCCTTGTTTATATTCTAAATAAAGTACTTTTTGTAGGACGTCATGTTTATATTCTCTACATGGATCAAACACGAGGCAAGTACACAAGTACGATTTTAAAGTCATATAATAATAATAATAATAATAATAATAATAATAATAATAATAATGAAATCATTATTTTAGCAATGATTTGAATGAAACATAATGTATTTACAAATTTATATGTGTTAATTTGTCACTTAAAGATAATAAATAAGGCTTTTCAGTATTTTGTAGTAATATAAATATAGTGTTTAATCAAACAGTGAGAGAGGAGAAATTTAAAATAGGGATTTGTGATGATCAGAAAACAGTTAATTGAGGAAGACCTGGAATGAGGAATAATTAAATTTATTTCTTGAAAAGATAAAGAAAATAAAGACTTGACTGGGTCACTTTTGATCCATGCTTGATGCAAAAGGGTTTTGCATTGTACTACCAGATTTCTATGGAGGTAAGGCAGTACCATATATACTACAAGATTTCAGTACTCCAATCAAAAGATCTGCATCAACGTCATTAAAAGTATTATTAGCAAAATGGACATGAAGTGTGAAAAGTCAGTACAGGCACTGTGCAGTAAAATCAGCCAGTATTTTACTTTAATATATTTTAAGCATTAGATTATCACCCATGGATTAATGTAGAATTAGGATTTTGTTATTGTACTTGGCTGAGGTGGTGGGTTTTGTATTGAAATGCAACTGTACCTCACAAATAGTTGTGGTCATATAATTGCATAGACAGACAGTCTGTGTCTGATGAAATTTTTATACTAGTAAAGTTTACGTGTTTGAGTTGGAAAAAATATAAGGTTTCCAACATCAGTAATCAGTGGATTTTCCTTGAAATCTCAATGTTCACAATAATCGTATTAGTTGCAGCCCTAGAATGCAACTAATGGTTGGATTATGAAAAGTTCAAAATTTCAAAGTTATATTTCGTGTCAAAATATATTCAAACGATTTATCATATTTGAGATGCTGGACCCAATAAAGGAAATATTTTTTCATGAAAAATATTTTCCACTTAGTTTTCTAGCAATTAAATTTCATGTTTTATGAGCGTGAATGTTGGTATCCAATGTTTTCTGTACAAATCTTAATTTGTGATGTCATCAGTACACTGCCAGAGAAATGCAGTAGGATAAAAAGTATGAACAAAATGGAAATACTCAAGTATCTTTGCTTCAGTAAAAGTACTGCAGACCTATGGCTAAGCTGCTCACTCGACTCTAACAAGGCAGATTCCCCATTAATTCCCATTTTCACATTTGTAATATGTCTCTAAATGTGTTATTTTTTTGTCATGAGCTTCTGTAAAGATAGTTGTTTCTGATTGTTTGTCTCTAGGTGAAGAAGATCGGGGGTGGTGGTTTTGGGGAGATCTACGAGGCGTTGGACCTGCTGACACGGGTCAGCGTGGCGCTGAAGGTTGAGTCTGCTCAGCAGCCCAAACAGGTGCTCAAGATGGAGGTCGCTGTGCTCAAGAAGCTCCAGGGTGAGTTGAAATGGATTCAGTGGATTCAGTTTCATTTCTGGAATTGATTAATCTCCTCCTTGGCACAATGACCTATTGAGCCATCCCTAAAACAGGATACTCTGTGTGCTATTAGCATTCATAGCACGAAAACCGTCATCCTGGATTGGTGGAAACGTGCAAACATTCTAACCAGCTAGTCTGACAAATGTCATGTCTAGTAGAAAATGCTGGGATAGCCTGTCTGCATTGATTGTCCAGTAGACAAATCTGACCCTTTGAGACCAGGTATAGATCATCTGACTCATCTGAAAACACATTTTAGCCCCAGCTTCAGCTCAGTTTACTCCAGTGTCTACAGTGCAAAACAAACCAGACACTCCCAGTTTCTCATCAGTGTGAACAGGGGCACCTAGTTTTTCCTTTTTTCTTCTTTTTTATAAAACGTGTCTCGTCCCTCCTTTCTTCCTTCCTGGCTTTTAACCACAAGGTCTTTTTTTCTTTCTCCCCTCTGAGAGGAAAATCAATGGCTTAGGATCATGTTTGCTGTCTAATGGCTGTGGCCTGGATCATCCTAGTTCTGTTGCTTCCTGAGGGAACCTGCATGTAACATGAGATGGGTTCAGCCCCAGCCACCCCCAAAACATTCTGACCCACCCAGCTGTTAGAATAAACATCAACCCCAACAGATTCACAAGTATACTAATGGATCGCACCAACCTAATAATAGCTTGTGTTGTTTTCCATTTAGACTCCAAATGGACTTATTTAGATTCGCTGTGCACTTGGATAACATTTGCTGAGTGTAGTTTTAAGACTGACACGTTTTAAATATCAAATCAAGTAGCAAATTAAAACAACAGTCCTTAACAATGATATAGATATATTTATATTTACATGTACTTTAAAAGACCTATACCTACACATTACAAAATTAGAACAGATCCCCCATGTGAGCTCTGCTGCCATTGTCCCATGTTTCTTACTCGGTATCTCTGGTCGTTATATTAACTGCAATAGATCATTATAAGCACCAACACATGTAATGATATTGTGTTGAAGTCGGTATTGTATAAAGAATACACTCACAGCTGAATAATATGTTAGGTCCACAGTGTCTGCAGTTTAAAGTCAGGTTTGTCAAAGTGTAGCTTGCACAGAACTTCATCATTTGGTTTCACAAGTTTGCTGACTACTGACCAAAATCTGAAGCATGAAGCAAACAGGGCTTTATAGGGTCTTTATAGGGTCTTTGAAAAGCAAATCCTTCATTCTGTGGCAAAGTTGGGCTGTGAACTGTGCCATCATTCATGCAAGGCTTATATTTCAAGATAAGATACAGGAAAACAAAATGCAGAAGACAGGTATTAGTTTGATTATGTTCATTTTGCTGTTTGCTACAAGTATTATTTAAACATTTGCAATAATATACAGTACATACATGTCATTTACATATTTGCAATAATTGAATATCTGTTTTTGTTTACAATTCAAATATATAATGAAATTTTGAATATTTGTCAACATCCCTAATGTTAATTGTTGTGGTGTGTTCTGGGACAATTATGTTCAGATTCAAGGTTCATAAAATAAAGTGTTTGTAATAAAGGAACCAGACTTTCAAGCTTTTTCAAGCTTTCAAGATATTTTCAATTAGCTGAAAGTCTGAGATGAGCCCCAAACCCACCATACTTCCACAGAGTCCACTATTAATGCACTATCATTTAAGTGTCACAAACTCTTAACGGAGTGCGTGAGGATTGAGCTTGTGTTCAGTTAACACCAACTTTATGCAGGAGCGTAGAACCAGCCTAACTCTGGTAATTTGCACTGGTCTTTTGTATATTGGACAATTTTTGCAGCAAAGCTTTTTTTAATGTATAAAGTGATAATTTTACACCAAGGGGATGCATATTCCCTAAGTTACATGCGTTCAAATGACCCAGCACATTATGACACACTCCAGGCTTTTTCCTTAGTTTTTTTTTTTGTTTTGTTTTGGTTTTTTTCCCATTTGCACCAGTTCAGCTGCTGCAAAAGCCATGCAGTCCTTTTATTGATCTCGCTCTATTATTTTATGTGCATATTTTCAACTTCATCTTTATGTATCTGATAATTTTTTTGTTCCCAAATACATACAAATGGCAAAGAGAATTTTTTTACATTCTTTTGCATTAATTTGATATAGTTGTAAAATATGTAATGAGCTTTTTTCTTCTTAGTTTATACTATGTGCTGAAAGACTTCAGGGTGTGGCAGCGGTTAGGCTGTCGCAGCAGCAATGTCCTTTAAGACCAGGTCACATACATGCTCTTCATGCACAAACACACAAACATACAAGGCATTCATGCACATGTGCAATGCTCTGGTGTGCCATGCCATATAAATCAGCAGGATAGTCTTACAGAGAGGCTGGAGATGGGACAGCAGTGAGTTAGTGATTGGAGAGGGAAGGCCGGGGAAATATGGAGACGCATTATTATGATTCATCATGAGTACAATAAACTGATGTCAGGTGACTGAAGTGACTTCATTGTCCCCCCTGAAAGTATCCTAAAGTTCTTTTGTCCTTCATTTCTTAGGCAAAGACCACGTATGTCGCTTTGTTGGTTGTGGCCGCAATGACCGCTTCAACTACGTTGTGATGGAGCTTCAGGTTTGTCTCATTTCAAAGGCCTGAATATCTTACAAGCTATTTTTCAAGCTAGGTCGAGTTTATCATTTATGCCAAAAATGTCAAACACACATACAGTATAACTCCATTTCTCTGTCTTATACACTTTTAAATGAAACAACAATGCATTGTGGATAGTCAGTTGGAAAATAGAGTTCATGTTATTTGTAGTTCAATGCCCTGAACATGATTTGCCTTTGGAACAATGTGTGTTACTTGTGTGTTCTGTTCTTGTCATGAAGTAGGTTAAAAGAAACCAAGCAATTAATAACAAGGATTTTAAATAAATGATAAACAAAAATGTAAGAATAGGGCCATATGTCAATAATTTTGCTTCATCTATTATTTAGATAGATGTATAACTATACATTAAATATTTGAGCTGGTTCACTCTCTAGATATACAGCATGACTCCACATAAAGGTAGACTGAAAAGCAGAAGCCTTATTCTGAGTTTGGAGATTCTGGCAGCACTATTGCTATATGTTTTAAAACACAGACACATTAGATGAGTTTTAGTTATTGGATCTAGTACTTGAAGCTATGGTGCCAAGTCAGCCCCATGAATTCACTTTCTTTAATGTGATAGATGGGTGTTGAAAGTGTGGTCTATCTGGCTGGGATTTACACAACCATAACTACAGGGATGATACAATTTCATGTACTGCACTGCACAGTATGGATGCTGCTCATTACTGGTTTGTTTTTCCCTGTCCACATAAAACGTTTTCTATTATTTGTCAGACTACTTTTTGAAGGTCTTGGTCTCGGCCATATTTACACTCTGTCTTGTTTCAGCCTCAGTTAAAGACTGACGCAAGATCACAACTTTAGCCATATCAATCATGTTACATTACACGCCTGTGTAATGTCTGATTTATTTATTAACGTCATTACTGTGCCGTACCGTACCGTATTCCTCCACTTATCCGGGTCCAGGTCGCGGGGCCAGCAGCCTCAGCAGAGAAGCCCAGACAGCCCTCTCCCCAGCCACTTCCACTAGCACTTCCGGGGGAATCCTTAGGTGTTCCCAGGTCAGGTCAGCCAAGAGATATAATCCTTCCAGCATGTCCTGGGTCGGCCCCGAGGTCTCCCTGATGGACATGCCTGAAACACCTCCCAGGGAGGCATCTGGGAGGCATCCTCACTATATACCCAAACCACCTCAACTGGCTCATCTCAACATTGAGGAGCAGCGACTCTACTCTGAGTCCCTCTCGAATGTCTGAGCTCCTCACCCTATCTCTAAGGCAGAGCCCTGCCACTGGGATCACTGCAGATGCCGCCCTGATCAGCCTGTCGATCTCCCACTCCATTGTACCCTCACTAGTGAACAAGTTCCCGAGATACTTAAATTCCTCCACCTGCAGTAGGACTTCCTCCCTGACCTGGAGTGGGCACTCCACCCTTTTCCGGCTGAGGACCAGGGACTCAAACTTAGAGGTGCTGATCTGTATCCCAGCCACTTCACACTCAGCTGTGAACCGCCCCAGTGAGAGCTGGAGGTTGCTGCTCCATAAAGCTAAGAGGACCACATCATCCGCAAAAAGCAGAGATGAGATCCTTCCGCCACCGAACTCAACCCGCTCCACCACCCCTGCTACGCCTAGAAATTCTATCCATCAAGTTATGAACAGAACTGGCGTTCCCAGCAGACCCGCACTACTCGTTTGGGTCTACCAGGTCTGCACTGCATCTTCCCCCACCACCTGATCCAACTCACAAACGGGTAGTGGTCAGTTGACAGCTCTGCACCTCTCTTCACCCGAGTGTCCAGAACACACGGCTGCAGGTCTGATGATACAACTACAAAGTCGATCATTGACCAGCGACCTAGGATGTCCTGGTACCAAGTGCAACGATGGGCATCCTTATGCTCGAACATGGTGTTAGTTATGGCCAAACTGCAACTTGCACAGAAGTCCAATAACTGAGCATCACTTGGGTTCAGATCAAGCACACTGTTACTCCCCACCATGCCGCTCCAGGTCACGCTGTCGTTCCCCATGTGGGCATTGAAGTCCCCCAGTAGGACAGTGGTATCCCCTTTTGGGTGCTTTCAGGCACCCGTCCCAGTGATTCCAAAAAGGGCAGGTAGTCTGAGCTGTTGTTCGGTGCATAAGCACTGACAACAGTCAGAACCCGTTCCCTGACCAGAAGGCGCAGGGAAGCAACTCTTTCGTCCACCGGGGTAAACTCCAACATGTAGGCAGAGAGCCTGGGGGCTATCAAAAAGCCCACCCCTGCCCTCTGCCTCTCCCCCAGGGCAACTCCAGCAAAAGAGATAGTCGAACCCCTCTCCATGGCTTGGATTCCAGAGTTGTGTTGAGGTGAGGCCGACTATCTAGCCGGTAACGCTCAACCTCTTCCACAAGCTCCCGCTCATTACCAGCCAGAGAGGTGACTTTCCATGTTCCAACAGCCAGTTTCCATAGCCGATGTTTGGACCACCTCGGCCCTTGCCTTGGTCTCATGTCCAATCCACAATGCACTGGGTTGTGCCCACAAAGCGATGAGCTCATGTCTCCAGTTCCAGCTGGGCCTGGCAGACCCCATGAGCAAGGCCCTGGCACCAGGCGCTTGAACACGGGCCCCAGCCCCAGGCCTGACTCAAGGGCGGAGCCCCGGTAACCCTCCGGGCTGGGTACACAGTCTCTTGTTATTACCGAACATCAAGGATCTTCTGAACCGTTCTTCGTCTGGCCCTTCGCCTAGGACCAATGTGCCATGGGAGACCCTATCAGGGGCAAAATGCCCCCCGACAACATTGCTCCTAGGGTCATTAGGGCTCTCAAACTCCTCCACCAGGGTAAGGTGACGGTTCAAGGAGGAGGAGTCATTACTGTGATTTTACATAAAACATCCTGCTTCAAATGCAACCAATAACTTCAGCCATTTCTAAATAATTTTTTTGGAAAGACACACACACACACACACACACACACACAAACACAAACTAACTCTGTGTCAGCTACATTCCTCTATGTATGCTAACAAAATTAGACACCTGTTCAAGTAGCTAAGTGGCAAATAATTGGTGAACAACTGGTAAGAGGTTTCTGAAACATACAAAGACAATAAAAAGTATTGTTACTGACTGAAGCCAGTTCCTAATATTAGCTGTGAACTGTATGCTTCAGAACACTAGTTTCAGTTGTTTGCCAGTTATTTGCCACTTTGCTAGGTGCCCTGGCTACATAATTGAGTTGGCATATAGTGATGGATGTAACGGTGGCTATTGCAGTGTTAACACTATGAGAGACTGGACAGGACAAGTAGTAACAAATTGTTTTTTTCTATATTACTTTTTTTTTTCTCTACAATTTTTTACAAATCCACAAGCTATGTAGCTAATAGGTTATGTTACATCAACATTAACTAATCCTAGCTGTGGCTTACTCCATCTTTCCCACACTGCATGTTAGCTAGATTCTTAAAAGTCAAATACAAATGTACTCCGATTAAAATCACATTAAATGTTATTTCAGCGTTACGGCAAGAAAATTAACTTGTTTAACCCTATAATTTCATACTAGTTATATTCTTGTCTAAAACTACACTTTTGGTCATGACTTGGTCTTGGTTTCATTGGTTTTGACTACTACACTACCAAACATTACTGCCAAATTGGAAAACCAAACATATAAAAAGATATGAAAGTTGGTATTTGTCAGACATTGTGGCATTTAGAGGCCTGTTGTTTTTTTTCATCCGGTTTATGGTCCTCCACAGGGCCGTAACCTGGCTGACCTGAGGAGGAGTATGACCCGGGGGACTTTTAGCATCAGCACCACGCTGCGTCTGGGTCGCCAAATCCTGGAGGCCATAGAGAGCATCCACTCTGTGGGGTTCTTGCATCGTGACATCAAACCGGTGAGTCACAGGGAGCTGGCTGCAGCCCCCGATATTTACTGCTTTGTTGTCTTTTTATTACCTAGCAGTTTTGTTCTTTCTATATATTACTGGCACTTGGGAATATTTTATTTCTATTTTTGCTGGATAGTGTTTGTTTGCACTTTTTATTATTGGCTGCTGGTATTATTGCTGATCAAGTAATTCACTTTTTTATCTGTTGTGCTTTACAGTAAGCTGGGTTAGTTTTGGCTGAATGCCTGAAATATAATGGACTGTAAATATCCCCTGCCTTTCTGGCTGTAGTAAATTATAATCACAGGAAAGAGAATGAATCTCACGGTGTTAATGTAGATAAATGAATATTAAATTTTATCACGGTTACATTTCATGCCTAATCGATTTAATTTTTTCCAAAACGGTGTCTCTCGTTTCTGCTTCAGTCCAATTTTGCCATGGGTCGCTTTCCAAGTACTTGTCGAACCTGCTACATGCTGGACTTCGGTTTAGCTCGGCAGTTCACCAACTCTTGTCAGGAGGTCCGACCTGTGAGTGCCCCCCTTCCTTTTTTAATTTACCTGGAGTCAGTTAATACAGAAATTATTATTTGTCAACTTAGCAATTGTCTCTGTTAGCAATGTAGCAAATATTGTCAATTTGTTGTTTAGGTTTGAACTTACCAGCTGTAATTGAAAAGCTGTACTATGTTCACTCTAAACTACATGCTGATATCATCGGTCTAACGTCTCTGCATTTGCTTGATGACAGGACATTAGTAAACACATCTTCATAAGGTGTTAATATGGTGAAGTATGTTCAAAGCACATTTCACTAATGCTACATGATAAGAAAAATCATGGTTCAATGAACAATTTGATCTGATAACATATACCCTCAGGGGTTATGTTTAGATGTTAAATTACAAAAAATGTAAAAATATGTGTATGTATTTTTTGGTTGTGGCACATAATCTTTGAATTCAACAGATTTACCCAATAAACATGTGATGCTGTTTGTGTTTTTGTTCGTAAGCCCCGTCCAGTTGCAGGGTTCAGAGGAACTGTCCGCTATGCATCTGTCAATGCGCATAAGAATAAAGTCAGTATTTATCTGCCTGATTCTTTCTATATGCAACATACACTCCCAATTTTTTGACACACAAACAACCAACTTAACTCAATTCCAAACTAATGTGAATCTACAGGAGATGGGGCGTCATGATGACCTGTGGTCCCTCTTCTACATGCTGGTTGAGTTCTTGGTCGGTCAGTTGCCGTGGAGGAAGATCAAGGACAAAGTAAGGACATTCAGTAACTGCTGTCCTGATGTTGAGGTCACTGCGAGTGATGAGAAGTGACAGATATGAGTTTGTTCTTTCGCAGGAGCATGTGGGGAAACTGAAGGACACCTATGACCATCGTCTGATGCTCAAACACCTGCCGGCTGAGTTTGGCGTGTTCTTGGAACACATCTCCAGCCTCGACTACTTCACCAAACCTGACTACCAGGTGACAGGGATTAGTAAACAGCACAAGTTTGTCAGACTTCAATAAAGCAATGTGTCATCCAAAAGAGACTCATATGATGGGCTTCAATAACATTTTTACATTAATAGATGACATTATTTTATTATCATAATAAAATATTTTTTCTACACTTTTAAATATAGTTCACAAGGAATTTTTTTTAGCACCAATGTTTAATTTAACACTGAATAGAAAACAGACGTCTGGTGACAGAGTGAACAAAGCATTACGTAATTTAAAAATACAGTCCAATTACATTATATTGAAGAACATCATTGAGCATCACTAATTTCGTTAAAATAACAGCCATCAGGATGATTAAAAAAGGTGTTACAATGTATTTGAAATAATTAAAAGGTGATATCACTAACAGTATTATTAATGACATTCTGTAAATGTAATTATAACTCAGCGTGTTTATGCCCTGAGGCACCATCTCATTCATTGTCTTCCATACTATGTCCTTTATTTTTTGATAACTCTAAATTGCTTAATAATGCATTCATAACAGCTCATTTATATTTGGTTCTCAGCTTTACTATACTGTACTATACTATACTATACTATATACTGTATACTTCCATGACTCAGTGCATTTAACTTGAAGACACACAAAACCCAACCTGTGTAAACAAATAAAGATGAACAAACATACAGTACTTGTTATTTGTCATTTATCAATGTTTCAGGACTAAACAGTAACAAGATTGATATTGACATGTACAATTCACAAATCGGTGTATGCTTACAAATTGAGAGACATTGCAGTGATATTCATAAGGTGGTGTTAATCATGGTTAATGAGACCTTTTCAGATGTTTCTCACTGAAGACATTAGGTGGGTTTCTATCCAAACATATGTAGTTTTCTTTCGTGGATTGTCAGAAAATCTGAAAACATGTAACTGACTTTAGCTTTTCTCCCCAGAACTGAACCTATGGTCTGGATCATATAACATGTTAAAACCCTTGTTGTTAGAGCCTTTATCTAACATTTGTTTCCACTGTTCGTCATACACTGTAGCATTTCACTGCTGTTTTTATTTAATATGACATTTGTAATTTGTTGTATTAATACAGTAATTGTTGCAAGCTCCTCATCAGTCCACACATGCAGACACATTTTATTTACTAATTATGTTTTCATTGCACTCAAATGCTAAAACTCAAATTTTAGCTGATTGGAAACAGATCTAATGTGTATACATACTGTAAAGGTAGATTGTTCATGTTTTATTAATATTTATTTTTGTGTTCTTGTAGCTGCTGATGTCAGTGTTTGACAACAGCATGAAAACTTACAATGTTGTTGAGAATGACCCCTATGACTGGGAGCGGACCGGCACAGATGGTACCCTGACAATCAGCGCCAGTGCCACTACACCCCAGCATCACACCCGCCTCACTCCAGTGCACATGGGGTAAGTTTTTAATTGATTATTTTTTTAGTTAAAGTTGGTTAATTTTTTTTGCTGTTTTCATTGTGTTTATCCCTGACTGATAACCTGGGTTTCATAACCCAACCATAAAATGAATACATGTTTTATTATACTAGTATGGCCAATGCCTCTCTGATCCCTGGTGACCTGATGAGGGAGAACACAGATGAGGTTCTGCAGGATGAGCAGCTCAGCGACGTGGAGAACAATCCTGCTCCTGAGCGCCTGCCAGGCTCTCCCATCCATCATCACCGCAACCAGGAGGCCGATGTCTGGGAGGAGCTGGATCGTAACCGCAATCGCATCAGGACTGCAGTCTGGAAGGTAGACCAGACGTGGGAACACACAAAGCAGTTGTTTTATCTCCACAGAGTTAATATCTGACAAGACATTAATCTGTGACTGATTCCCACAGGCTGGAACGGAGGAGGAACATAGCAACCAGGGAAACCAAGGACAACAGAGCCCCTATGCCGGGCCAAGTCTGGGCTCCCCAGTTAAACTGCACTCAGAGGCTGTGGCTTCAGATCGAGATGGCCCTCTGCTGAGGAAGCTTCGCAACATCCACAGCTTTGAGCTGGAGAGGAGGCTGGGCTTGGAGTCTAAGCCCAGTCCAGAGCACTTCCTAGAGGCCTGGTACGACTAGGATCTAGTTCCCCAGTTCAACTGAGTTCTTATTGTTTTGAAATTTTCATTACTTTTTATTTTCATTTGGTGTTTCAGGTTTTTTGTTTTGTTTTGTTTTTTTCCAGTTTAGTTTTAGTTACTGTTAGTTTTCCAGGTATTATGATTAAAGAAGCTGAAAAAGGATGAGGATGAGAGAATGCATGACATCGAATATAGTCTGTAAAGCTAGTCTAAAATGAAAACAAAGCTGATTTGTTATTCACTTTGGTTGTGTTTGATTAAAAAATATAGTTTCTGTAATTTTTATCTTTTAGTTAATTACAATTATTTTTTCACTGCTAGTTGTAGTTATTGTTAAATATACCCTATAGTTCAACTATCCCTCTAACTAACTTTTTCTTTCTGTCCAGCACTACCAAGCAGCAGCTTGGATCTCAGCAGCAGGAGAAAGAGACTGATGGGGCTGCAATTATCCCAGTAACTCAGGGTCAAGCTGTTCCTGCTGGAGAGCGCCCTGATCGGGTCTGGCACTACGACGAGGAGTTCCTGTCAGGTGGCGGTTCACCTAAGCCAGCATCCCCTGGATCTCTGGAGCAGAGAGAGGGGGCAGCCAGCAGTGGGGGCTTTGTGGCCCTTAATCTGAGTTCTGGGAGGCAGGACATTGACTCAAGGGAGTGGGTAATGGTGGAACGGCCCAATGGTTCAGCGGGGGCGAAGGCTACCACCAGCCCATCTGAGGAGGGTGAGGAGGAGCCAGAGATGCTCCAGCCGGGAGAAAAGTCTCCTGGGTGGGAAAAGGGCAGTCCGAGCCCAAGCTCTGGAAAAGGTAAACAAGAAAGCCTGGCTTCCTCCAAGGGGAGTGCAAAAGTGGACAAGCTGGAGCTTAGCGTGGGTCCTGCAGGGGTTCTACCCCCTGTCACTCCCACCAGTCCAGCTGAAGCTCTGGCTGAGGGAGTTCTCACTCAGGTAAGCCCTGTGCATTTTAATGTGACATCTCATAACATGACATACATGATACTGACTATAGTCAGCATTTTACACAGTTAAAAAGCTGCACAGTCAGAGTTCTAGCTCTAGAACTTCAATGCAAGTATCATATACTCAGAAAATCACCAGCTGCATCTTGCTCTAGTATGAGGCTAAATGTTACTGCTTTATGTCTGCTCGCTTCTTGGCGTGTGTATATTGTGTTAGAAAATGTTAATTACTGTCACAGTTATATACTTATTCTATCACAGCATGGGAGTAAGGAGAGCTTATGGCTTTGATCTGGCATTTACTTTGCTTTTGGAGTCATGCATATTTTATCTCATTTGCAGAAATTTGCTATATGTTTGGTTTTGTTGACTTCAAAATGGTTCTTTTACAAAATCTGCTTTTATTTACTTAGTTTGCACAGCTATTTTGCTTCTTTGCCAATCAACCTACCCAATGAGGGACATTTTACGTCCATCATAAAGCACTTTGAGCGGCTCGTTCCACTGAAAGAAGAATGAATGTGCTGTCCCCTCACTCTCTCCTACAAGCAGAACCACAGCCTCCAAGATGAAAATTTACACTATCTCCCAAAAAGTACCTACCTTGCCTTTTTCTTCTTCCCACATCCCCAAAGATTTAATTAGAATCTTCCCGTCGCTTTACCCGTTTAAAGCAACTCTCCATCGTGCTCCCCACTCATGCAGGGCTGCTTGACCTACCTCACCATAGTTCCGCCATCTTCTCACTCCCTCACCACTTTTCCTCCACCTCCCAATTCTCTCCTTCCCCTCTCTTAGTTCCCCACTTCTCCTCCGTCACTGCCCGAGGAGGTTGCAGCCCGGATGTCCAGTCCCATCCCTCTACGTTCTCCCAGCCCTCACACTCTCCTGACCACCCTGTCGGACCCGCTGCACCAACGCCAACTGCCGGGCATAAGGCGCAGCCAATCTGCCGACCATCAGCAGCAAGAACGCCCCTCCTCTTCCTCTTCCTGCCACGCCTCCCTACCACTACCACCAAACCCCACCCCCGGCACCCGCTCACCCAGTCGTAGGAAACTTCCAGCCATCCCAGCGGGTGCTTCCAACACCAAGTTTCCCTCAGTCATACGTATCACTCGTGCCCAGCTTCAGCAGGTGATGAGCCCATCATGATCCCGCAAACTGAACCCTCCTCCATTGAGCTTCCTCTTGTTTAGCACTAGGCCAGCTGTCAACATTTTTGTTCTTTCCTTTTTTCTGTTTGAGTTGCTTATTTTTTTGGCTTCTTTGTTTAGTTGGCGTTGTTATTGTGTTGTTGTCAGGCAGCTCTCTCCAGAAACCATGAAGGGCATTGTGCAGGCCAGACAGAGCATGGGTCAGATGTGTCCTTGTCTGGATGTTCTTGTGATCTGAATAGGGGTGTGTGTTTGTCTGATTGTGGCATGTGTGTTTGGAATGTCGAGTCATGACTACAGGTTGCATGATCTCTTTTGTTTCAGATCGTCTTTGTCCTCTCTATCTTCCTCTTTCTCTCTCTCTCCCTGTATTTGTTCCTCACCCTCTCTTCGCTGAAGCCCCCTGCGAAGTTGCGTGAACGTTTCCTGTCCTACTTGCTGGTTTAGTACTCACAGCTTGACTGACACTGCCATAGCACTTGTGTGTTTCGGTCTGATAATGGTAGCTATGGTATTGCATGCTGTTGCCAAACTAATCACCATTTATTACCCCATATTACATACTGTATATCCTCTCTTTTACAAACATCTGAATCAGGCTCTTGCTACAGAACTACAGCACTACTCGACATGTTGTAGTCTATCAGCAACAGGCCCTTGACAATTAGCATATTATTCCCATTTTTGTGGGTGTCTGCTTCTATAATAACACCTGTGTTTCTCTCTTCCCTCCCATGTCTCCACCTCCCCCTCCCCTACAGCTGACAGCTCAGCGTCCCTCTGTGCTGTCCTCACAGTCAGGATCAGACAGTGCTCCACAGTGCCTCCTTCTGGAGAGGCGTGGTGAAGCTGAGGCTGAAACTCAGCACATCCAGGAGCACACAGTGGACATCAACTCCCCCCAGGACCAACTGCCCACCCTTCCAGGGACTCCCACAGACCCCTTGGCTGAGACGCTGGTCAATGGAGACAGCCACACTAAAGCTCAGAGCCCTGTGCCGAGCCGGGTGTCTTCTCCCCGTTCTCCCCGCTCGCCACGCTCACCTCCACCACGCTCGCCTTCCTCTCCACGCTCCCCTCGCACTCCTCGTTCCCCCCGCAGCCCTTTGTTCGCCAATGGTGACCTCTCTCCCCTGATTGACAGCCAAAAGGAATTAACTGATTTCCCCAAGCTGAAAGATGCTGCGAAGGATTCTGCCCCCTGTGCAACTGAGCCGCAACTAAAGGAGGAACACATTGGAGAAGTTAACCATGTTTCAGAGCAGTGCACTGGTCCAGCCTCCTCTCCTCCTCCTGCCCCCCGCAAAGACCCCAGCCGCAGACAAAGTCGCATACCTGTGCTTGAGCCTTCTAGCCTACTGGAGATCCCTCCTCCAGGCTCTGCCAAGGAGAAACTCCTGCAGAAGAAAGCCAGCCACCATGGCCCGGTCCCTTCTCCCACTGCATCACCATCCCTTTCTGACAGGCGTGGTCCCATGGTGGCCTCTCTTGCTAGGGACCCGCTGTCCTCCAACTCTGATCGCTCTCAGGAAGAGGACTCCCTTATGGGCTCCCGTTCTGACCGGCAGGGCGATGATGCTCCATCCCTCTCCTCCTCCTCTAGCCCACTGTCCCGCAAGAGCCGGATCCCTCGTCCGGTCCATCCCGCTTCTTCTGCTGAGCAGCTGGCTGCGCAATTCCTGCCACGCCCACCGCCTGGAAAGCCACCTTGCCGCCCCACAGTGGAGGGCAGGTAACTTGCAACTGCAAATTAGAAATAGCTGTGTGGTACTCAAAGCATTAATACTGTGAAAGAGTGGGCACGAAGACTTAAAAAATACAGCTCTGGAAAAAATAAAGAGGTTGTTCCAAATTTCCAGACCTGACCTGTTGACAATCTCTGATCAAGCCATTAGCAGGAGTTCTAAACCTTAACTCCAAAATACTTTAGACCTATTTCATAGTGATATTAAAGGTACATTCTCTCATAGTTGAGCTTTCAGAAAATGAAGAGTAAACTCAAACTAAATACCGACATTTCAAATTAGAAAAGCACTTGGACAGCGTAGACCTCCACCAAGGCAGCTCAGTTCCCCACCATGCTGCTGTAACATATAATACCCTTGAAGTGGGTCACCTAGCAACAGATAAACAATAGGGCCACGTTGACATGGTGTCAAATGTCATGTGCAGAAGCAGACATGCCAGCTGAGAGGTTATTCAACTGAAAATGCCATAAAGCAATCCTGGATCACCCCCAAAATCGACTCGCCTGTTCCTTGTCCCATTTTGGACATTTCCTTAAAATTTCGTTAAAATCCGTCAATAACTTTTTGCGTTATGTTGCTAAAACACAGACAGACAAACAGACAGTCAAACCCTGGTGAATACGTTAACCTCCTTGGCGGAGGTAATGATCATACTTAAGTTGATTTAGAGTCAATTCTTCAGCTTCAACATTAGGAACTTACTATTGTTAAAATCTTTGATAGAAAGCTGAAAAAATTATGACAGAAGTTATCACAACACTGCACAGCACATAGTCATTAAACATATTAGTTCAGAAATATTTCTCCATGCTTGCCAGCTAGCTAGGGGACTAATAAGCATTAATGACTGATTGATGTGATGTGTCATAATCATAGTGGAGTTTCTAGTGGCTCAGAAGTAATGTGGGTGTGAGTAATGGACACAATATGCTTGTGCTGTGGAGACAAATGGATTGCCATCTGTAGATATGCACTTGGAATGATAGAGCATTAATTCACACAGAGGTCTCCACAGGTTTCTGAGTGGTTTAGGTACTACAGTACAGTCCCACTCAGAGCTGTCAATGTGTGTTTGACTGTAGCCATTATCATTACAATAAGTATTAAAAAAAACATTCATTCATCTTCTGAACCACTTTATCCTTGAGAGGGTCATGGGGATCCTGGAACCTATGCTAGCTAAGTTTCAGGCAAAGGTGGAGTACACCCTGGGCGTGTTGCCAGTTCATGGCAGGGCTGAAGTATAGAGATGAACAACCAGTCACCCTCACATTCACACCTATGGGTAATTTAGATTTACCAATTAACCTATTAAGTGCTTGTCTTTGGACGGTGGGAGGAAGCCGGAGTACCCGGAGAGAACCCACACAATCACGGGGAAAACATGCAAACTCAAAAAAAACCCATTAAAGTTGTAAATTTCACATTACAGTTGTGTGATGCAGTTGTGTTTTGTGTGTGTGCGTGGATACAGAAGTGGTGGTCTCTTAATTTTTTCCAGAGCTCTCTATATGAAAACAAATTTAATTTTGTGGTTGTTATGAATTTTGCTTTTCTACATAGTTCACAAATGACTTCATTATGTGTTCATCATGAATTCATAACCTGGCCTCTTTGTACCCATTCAGACTTAGGCGCTACCGCATTCGGGCCAGCAGCACCAGTGACTCAGACCTCCTGACATGCCTTGCGCAGCTGGTGCACGGCTCCCGTGGCTCCCCGCTTCACCACCGCTCCTCAGCCCAGCACGGGGGCTCCAGGATGGGCATCTGCAGCCTGACCAGCTCTCCACACCACCACCGCAGCTCTAGTGCTTCCCCACGTAGCTCCTCCTCCCTGCAGCGCTCTGTCAGCTCTTCTCCCTCCCGCCACGAGCACCGTAGCGGTGGAGGAGGGGGGGGCTGCCTGGGCCGCAGCCGCTCCCCTCCCAGCTTCTCTGGTTCGCCGCCGTCCCGCCGCTTCTACCCACACCATCAGGAGACTTGCTGCAGCCGCCAAGCCCGCACCGGCCCCTTCCACCTGTCTAGGGGAAAAGGCTGCAGTCGAGAGGGCAAGTACTCCAGCAAGCTAAGCAGATAGTCACCCACCAGCCCACAGCAGAGGATGGGAAGACTCCAATCAGGATAGGGTGAAAAGCCTGAGTCTTCCTGTTTTAACTATTATATAATGAAGTCCCATTCTTTTACTGTTATGTCTGAACACGTAGGGCTGGGCGATATGACGAAACACATGATTATAGTAAGAATTTTTTCTACAATGATCAATACTGATATTTAGAACTATACAATTTGAGAAGGCTGCCATCTTAATAATGCCTGAAAGCTGGAGCTTGGCTAAACTTCAGAATAACTTCAGAAGGGAGGTTTTTGTTTTTTTTATCCTCTTGGTATGATGACAGATGTAGATCTAGATGGATCTGAACTTCCATTTTTGAAACAACGATTGTGGCCATTTGAGTATAGATCTCTGAACTTTCAAGCTGTACAAAGCAACATTTAGTCTCTCAGCACCAAGTGGAAACCAAGTGTCAGAAAGTTCCTAGAGTGTCCATTGTGACCTGGCTCCAAAACTGAATCAATCCCCTCAGACCTCAATATTTAAACGTCCAATTAAATTACAACAGAGATAAACGAAAAACAATTTTGGCCTGTACAGCTAATTTCCCTGTTCATGACAACTGTATGGCAGGTGAATTTTTATGTAACTCACCAGTTAAATCATACCAAGGCTTAAATTTCTATACAAGTGTCTGCTGTGTGGGCTTTGATAGACAGTTTGACAGTTTCTGAGTTTCTGTTTTTTGAAATAATCACAGATTTACTCACCAAATGAAAAGTCAAACAGCATGTGAGATAGGATGTTAGATCTGTCCCTATCAAGTAAAAATGCTCAAAGGTTAACATTGTTCTCCTGTTTTGAGATTGCGTTATCGCTCAGCTCTACTTATATAGCTTTTCCTCTGTTTAACACTTACAATCTTCATTCATCTGTGCCCACCTTTGTGACATGCCAGCATCCTCAATTTATATTGTGTATATATTAACATGTTATACAGTGAAATAGGTAGTTTTCACTTTCAACACTGGCTTCTCAACGCAGGAACTATTGTAATACATTTATCAGTAGTTAGTTGGGCCTGTGGGCACAAAATAAGTCAATTTCCTGTTTCTGTTGCCCATCCTGCACTATGATATATAGTAACTTATTTATCCCCGGTATTAATGCACTTGGAATTAACTGATTGAATGTCAGTACATTAATCACAACTTGATCAAAGTTTGGCCTGGGATTAACTTGGTTATCTCCTCTCTGTGTGGAGATTGCAGGCAGGGTATATTTCTTTAAATGTAAATGCAAAAACCCTAAATCTGTGTACAGCTGTATTTATTGAGATATTTATTTTGATGCTTATCAGTGCTTACAACTTCTGCCCTCTTCTGTCTGATGTTTGTTGTATGGTTCTATGTCACTTATATTTATGTTCAGTGTAAATGAAAGGGATTCCTCCGTAGAGACCCTTAATACAATCATGTAAAGTCTGCGAGGACACACCTTTTTGTGCCTACTGTGTTGCTAAGAGGGAACTAATGTCACACTGTATGACGAGATCGCAGGACAGAATTGTGAAACTCCTTTAAGATCTAAAGACGTCAATGGAACATGAGTTTCTAGTAGTAGTAGTAATAGTTGTGGTAGCAGTAGCAGTAGTAAAATTAAACTACACAAGCTATGTTACTGATCAGTAATATACAGACAACAGATGTTTGTCTCAGTGAGTGCCTTGGCACTTTGGGCAGCTTGAGGATTCACTCTGCTGTGTTTGTAATGAGAAAAAAGGAGCCAAAACAAGACTTGCATCAATTGTGCCAGCAGTAACTGTACAAGACGACCTTTTTCAACAGTATTCTTTAATGTAGAAAAGGTAGCAACACAAATGTTTGTTAGTCAAACAGAATTAAAGCAACAGTTTACTTGAAGACAGACAGTAGCTATTATTTCTAATGACAAAAGGAAACATTTCAAGTGAACGCTGTTTTAAGTGTCCAGCGTGTAAAAGGTCAGTAACAGTAACTTAAATTACCATGAAACTTTGAACAAATGTGAATTTCAGACCTCAAAAACATTTTGTCAAGTGTTATAATAAAATGGAGGCCATATGTACATATAGTTGTCACACCAAAATGACGTTCCATGCCTTCATGTACAAGAATGTGATTTAGTTCTGTTCCTCCTGCACTGGGGAGTATCTTTTATATAACGACATACAGTATGTTTGTGCACAACGCATAGAAACTATTGTATTATTTGAAAACCACAGTCTAATTGAAGTAATCACCAAATTTCTCCTCTACAACCTCTTCCCACTCCTCTGCTTGTAAGATACTGTAAAATAACTCCAGCTTATTTCCAGTGCTACTCTTTGCATGCTTAACAGACAAAAGAAGAAAAAATTGGGAATCACTACTGAATAAAAGGCTGCATACCACTTTCTGTTACACAGCATTTGTCTCGTGAAGATTTGACAGCAGCAGGGACTTCATTACCTATTGATCGAGATATCTTTTAAGTTCCTGTGAACCTGTATATTTTCCTCTGCCTCGTCTTCAATATTCTACTTACTGTGTTTGAAAAAAGATGATGTATGGCACTAGTTTTATCTGCGCTACCTGCACTAACTTGGGAGGATTGTGTTAGTGGAGTATGAACAACCATATTTTTTAACAGTGCAACTGACTGGCATAATGCACAAAACCTGAAAAATGTAAAGGAGAATAGACTTTTGCTGTATTTAAAGCACTTGTATTGTAGAAACAATATGTGTCAATATACTGATGGCATCCATAGCCTCTATGAGGTATGGCTGCATGTGAACAAAGAAAAATCACATTGCCAAATCATACGACACATTTTGCAGATGTGGTTTGAATAGAGACATTGGTGCCACTTTACTATAAAAGTACCCTTATAAAGGATTTATAAATGGTTAACAATTAGGTATTAATAAACACTTCATAAGTCATTTTGAAGCGCTTCTAAATACTATTTTCACTGCTATCATGTTCGATCTCCCATATTTAGTTAAGTTACAGTAGCTTAGCATTGTTAGGTCAATACAGCACATGCCATACAGGACCATGTAACTCAAATGGCACACATTAAATAAAACACTAATAAATAATAATATAAAAATTTAATAAAACATTAAACTTTAAGGTCTTAATATGAGTTGCTTTTGTTGTCATTACACTAACTATAATAACTATATAAGAGCTCTGTTAATGTGACATTTTTAAGAATTGGAGATATGCTATTGAAATAAAAGTAAAATTGTTGTAACACATTAAGGAATCCCAAATGATGCTGACAAGGATAACTGGTGCTGAGAATCTCAGTATCTCACATTAAATGTAATGTTGGCTCACTATCTGGCAAGTAACTGGCCAGTGTTGCCCTAGTTGTGTAATGCTATCAGCTTCTCGATGCTTTATAAAATGATTACAGGCTAATTACACACCATTTACAAATGCATTGTGAGGGTAATGCTTATGATAAAATGGTACCGAGATACTGTATGACGGATATGGCAGTGTGTTGTGTGCGTAGAGACTGAATGGACACATTTCTTTGTCAATATAAAATGTGCTGTTTTGTTTGACTCATGCAGATCTTGCAGGTAGCTACGCAAGTCTCACAGAGCAGCTATGACTCATCCTGAAGGCAGACAGCGTTCAGTCAGTCAGCCGCCTTAATGTTTCTCTTCTCTGCCCCTCTGTGCGTAGCGAGGGATGACTGAGCCTTGTCTGTGTTGGAAATCATTCCACTATTAGGCCCGAGCCTTCTGTCTCTTAAACTTATCTGTCTGTTAATGGCACTTGCTACCATGCCTGTCAGCGCGGTCCATGTATCACATATTAATATTGGTGCCGTCAGAATGATATTCTTGTGCTTACGAAGCCGTGCTTACACTACAGGTGGACTCCCTGTTTAACTATGAGAATGTGTGGACCGCTTGTCGACTGATTGGTGGAGGAGATTGGAACACTATCAGGGAGCAGTGTCATAGGTCTGTTTGTTAGCATGACAACTGCTCTTATACAGGAGTGTGTGCAGTTTCTACACATCATCACTAATTGATCTCTGAATTTTCCCTATTTCAGGCTCAAATACTCATCAGATTTCATGCTTTTGAAGTTCAGAATGCAATTGTGAAGACTTTTAATATATACCTGTTAAATATACAATTTAATTATATGATTACTTATATGCTAACAAGCTTCAGTGTAAGGGAGGAACAGACACTTAACAGTGCTGCTGCTGGTTTTAAAAGATAATCAGATTTCTTCTCATGCTTTTTATTATTATTGCACATAAGTGGTGTGTAGTTGTAGTACTAGTGTTACTTTCCAGATGCGAGTTTATTTGTCACTTTTCTTAGTGACCTGCAGATAGAAAGGTATCGTATTTATAGAAGTTCGCTGGTGTTTGTGGTGGCAAATACCCCATAGGCCAACGGAACAAACCCAGCTGTTTCCTTTTATTTTCCAAGTGAGACAGAAACTAATAAAAGCTTTTAGTGTACAAATGTACACTTTTCATGTCATAACATTTAATTACTTGTTAATAACGTATACATACTTGACAGAAATTATTTATTGTGACATTGCTAATTTGCCCATCCATCATTTTGACTTCAATTGTTGAGATTTTTTAATGGTTGATATTTTTGTGTTGTAATGTTTGTCATGGTTTTGAAATGTAACTGTACAGGAAAGAATGTAATAAGTGGGAGTTTTGCATTGTATATATCTGTAATTATTTATGTTTATTCTATCATTTGTATCATATCAATGCCTTGTACAGTGTTTTTTTGTTTCTTTTTGTTTTAAGATTATTTTGTATTTTATTTTTATAAACTGGTTATAAATAAAATACTCATTCCGCATGCAGACAGAATCTTGTAACAGTTTTCTGTTTTTGGTTCTAGAAATCATTGTTATCTACAGTTGAATGTTTTACTAAAGTCAATATCTGCTATTAACAATCAGACAAAATACATCATTCATCATATCAAGGAATGTACCAGTTTTATAGACATTCAGCTTGTTTATGAATCATGTTTCTGAAGTGATATTGACTTTTTGTATTGAATATTATGAACAAAAACAGATATTCATCTTACAGACATAAGAATATGAATATATTATGAATGCAAATAAATGTACACAGGTGATGGACAACCAAAAACAATTCTTACCTCAATATCATATTGTGTGCATTTTGTTAGTGCTAAATAATCAGTTTATATGTAATTCCTTAAACCCTATACTAAACTTTGTACTACTAATACTAATCTTGGTTCCATGTGTGTGGGATCGATCTATCTATCTATCTATCTATCTATCTATCTATCTATCTATCTATCTATCTATCTATCTATCTATCTATC
>JAPQRQ010000016.1:4036031-4051730 GCA_037367365.1 Apogon talboti
TCCCTCTGCAGCCAAAAGAAACTGCTGCCATCATACGATTTCTTATATCGGACAACAGGTAACACACAGATATATATAAAAAAAACAAAAACATAAATACAACAATGCAGAAAAGCTAAAGAGTGTATAACACTGAATCAGACAAATTGGGATGATGTGGAAAATGTGCATGAAAAATGAAAAAACAGATCCTCCAAGACCAGAGAGGACAAATTAAAACTCAGTATAGTAGACAGAACAGTATCCCATAGGTGGAGAACATGGACACATATCTTTCCTACACATCCTCGGCCCATCTTTGCTCCTGAATGTCTATACATTTCCTAGATAATCCTTTTTGGTATTAAGTCATGTGAAAAAAAAAAAGTCCTGACAACAGCCTTAGAAACTACTGCTCTTTATTTTCATGTGAATCTTCCATATCATCCAAACTGTAACAGTAACAGTAAACATTGTATTTCCCTGACTTTTCACACATTAGTTAAAGTTGTCTCTGCTGTGTTCTTGAAAATAGTGATTAATGTAGACGTAATTGCGATTTTCAGGGAAGAAGTCAATGACTATCTGCATGAGATTTACTTTCTTCCTGACCATCCTGAGCTCAAAGACATCCACACTGTTCTGCAGAACTATAAGAAGGTCAGTCAGAAGAACTACAATGATGACGGTGATAAAAATCTAATTAAAGTTTGTAGATAATGACAAGGACATGTCCAAAGAGTCACTGCGTTGTATTGTTTGGCTTTAAGCTGACAGCCAGCAGCAGTGACCTGGCTGCGGCGCTGCAGCTCTCTATGAGGGCCGTCCAACATGAAAACGTTGACGTCAGGATCCATGCACTGACCAGCCTCAGGGACATGATGCACAGCAATCAGGTGTGTATACACACAGTCACATGTTGTCAGATGAGAAGAGGTGAACAGGATACAATGCCTTAAAGCTGTAATATGTAACACTTCCACATGAAATACCTGAAAACAACTATGTCTGTGTTTTACATTTGTGGACAGGAGTGTTTATTTACATTTTATCACATTTCCAACATTGTTCAAATTCAGACAAATCTATCATTTTATTCAGTCAAATATCATATTGCTTTTACAAGGAAACACTGTAAACACTAGATAAAACTTCAGAGTTTAATTCAAGTAATATAGAATAAGTAATAATAGGAATGCAGCAGTTTTTGACCTTCGGTGCCGACTGTTTTATTAGTTCATTTCCCTTTTGCAACAGAACAGCAACAAGAAACAAGAGCTAATTTCTTGATATATTTCAGTATCGATCCAACTTAGTGTGATGCTAAAATACATGGTAAAGAAATATGTAATGGCTTATTATTAAATGTTTGTTAAATGTTTCATACCTAGTCAGAGGCAGGGACCACACACAGATTGTTCTTTACTTGTGACTGCTGTCAGAATGAACAATTAACTTCAGTATCAGTGTCAGCATTTACATTCTTTTTACTGTAAAACAAGTCGATGGACAAGTGAAACTTAATTTTTTGTATGGTGTATATTTTGCACTTCTACTGTTTTAAACTGAAAGTTGTTTTCAAAAAAGCACCAGAGTTTCATCTCTTTGCTTCTAAACTCTGATCTTAGCATGAAATAGAATAGAATAATCTTTATTGTCACTGTTACAGGAGCAATGAAAATCAATTAGCAGCTCTGTTCTGTTTAGTAGCAGTTTTTTTAAAGTGTAAAAACCTAAATAAACCTAATAAAATAAAACGTAATATTACATTAGCTAATGCTACTCAGAACGAAATGATATAATGGATAAAAATGTTAATACATTAACTCTTCAAGTCATGGCTGATATGTTTTCTGCAATGGAGGTGAAAACAACAACTCCCATGATCCTACACTACTTCCCAATGTCATCATACTACATGCTTTGTTTTTGTCTTAAAATTTCATTGGAGTCAAATCCCAGTGTGTTTAACTGCTGTGGTTTACCTCCAGTTGATTATATATTTACCAAATACATGTTTATTTCATTTTGCACCTCGACATCGCCCACAGCACTGACACTGGTTTACTGTGTGTGTGTGTGTAATTGTACTGTGTGTGTGGACTACAGGAGTGGCTGCTGAGGCAGGTTTGTGCGAGTGAGGCGGTGGAGCCTGTTATCTCCAGTTTGGTGGCGGTGCTGCTGAAGGGCTGCCAGGACTCGTCTCCAGAGGCCAGGCTCCTCTGTGGGGAGTGTCTGGGGGAGCTGGGGGCGGTGGATCCCGGACGACTGGACCTGTCACACACACACACTAGTGGGGACCGCAACACCTTTGTGGTAGGCTGGACTTAAACATGTGCATTATAAAATATATATACACAATGAGCCTCATTTAGTTTTCAAATGTAACTGTTGCTGATGTAATGACAACGACAAAGGCCCAAAATACTTTAACAGAACAAATAAGAAAAAATTAAAATGCTTTGAAATGACGACAACAATGCATAATCCGTCATGCCCAATGCCGTTAAAGTCTACAACACTTAAATCTGACAACTCAAGGAATGATAATTATTCATTCATTTAATCTGTTTTGTTTGGTTTTATCTCTTTCCTTATTTATATTGAGCTGCTGAAAAAAAGTGAGTTTCCCCCCTGGGATCAGTAAAGTTAATCAGTATCTGTATAAAACAAAGGAAACTTCAGGGTACAAACAGACACTTAGATGTCTTTTAACCATGACTTTAAATGAATTTGAAATGAACAATATGTGTCACAGTCTCAAATAAGCGATGTGTGTGAGCAGCTCTTACTGGCAATGCTGACTGATAACATAATAAAACATAACGTGACAACAGCAAACAAAAAAGAAAATGTATTCATTAGCAGGGGGTCCATAAAGTGTCTTTACAATTTAACAAATTTATTACAAAAGCAAATGAATAGACAAATTTGTGAACATTATGACAAAATGAAAAATAGATATTGAAGGTTTTTTTTCCTCATTTAATCCACCTCTGTATGGGACCATTAGACGGTACTGGATTCCATGTTGTCTGTATCATAGACTCATCAGTGGTGTCAATGACATCAGTGATCTTTTACTTCAGGTCATTGATGTCGCATATCTTTGTTCGATACACGGTATCTTGAACATAACCCCATAGAAATAAATCCAGGGCAGTGATATCTGGTGATCAGGTGTCCAGGGCATTGGACCATCCCTTCCAATCCACCGGTCTGGAAATGTTGGATTTAGGAACCCACCAACATGCAGTCCCCAGTGTGGTGGTGCACCATCTACCTGGAAGATGATGGTTGGTAGAAGGTCATCCAGTTGTGGTGACACATGTATTCAGTCAAAAGGTCAAAGGTCAACATTTGCAGATTTGATTGCACATGATCCCACAATGTGATTAAAAACTTTGAACCACTGAGTCCATAGAACAAATCTGATTAATGTATCTCATCAGTTGCTTTTGTAATAAATGTTTTAAATTGTAAAGAGACTTTGTGGACACCCTGTATGTTGTACAGGGCCTTTTCTGTTTACCACCAAACAGACATGAATGCTTTTATTTTTTAATTATTTTGATAGGATGGCTGAATACTTTTCTAAAAAAAATTGTTTGTATTTGTGACAGAGTGGCGTTGATGATCCTAAATTCGCCTACGACCTCTTGACGGAACTGATTCGAACATTTTTGGCCTATGCTGATGACGTGAGAGCACAGGACTCTGCTGCTTATGCAATTCAGGTATCCACTGCATATATATACTTTTATACATATATATTTTTAACCCTTTTGAGTATAAAACATACTAACTGCGTGTTGCACATGTTGCGTAGGAGCTGCTGTCCATTTTTGAGTGTCGAGAGGGTCGAAGTGACTCGCCTGGTCGCCGTCTGTGGAGAAGATTCCCAGAGCAAATGCAAGAAATACTTGAACCTCACCTCAGCAGCAGGTATTTATGGAACTGAGATACAGGCACCAGTTTTCTGCCAGTTTGACTGATAAAAACTAAAAGCAGAAGTGAAATCTCCTCTTCACCTTTTCCTCTCTTCATTCAACTCATTTTTCACTCTTTCTTGGTTTCAACTGAATCCTTCTTCTCATCATCTCTATCTCTACTTGCAGATATAAGAGCAGTCAGAAGGAGGTGAACTGGTCAAAACTGAAGAAGCCGGTCTATCTAAGCAGCAGAGGCAGTAAATTCTCTGATTGGTCAGCCACATGGGCCGGATATCTTATCAGCAAGGTCAGCGACGATGTCCCGCTCTGCTTCTTTATAGTTGATGCGTGAATAGATAAGCTGCAGGGACGGTGTTCTCTGATTGGTTGTTAGGCTGGTAGCCACTATGGAATTGACAGGCAAGGTTATGCCTGTATGTGTTAGATATGTTTGAGAAAGCAGTTGTTTTCTACCACTCAACATATTTGAATCAAACAATTGAAAAATGAAGCGTGATTCATATGTTAAATACGACACAATTTGTATCACTAGATTTTAGTGACTTAGGCCCAATCCCAATTCACCCCTTACCCCTCCCCCTTTGCCCTAGCACTTGGCACTACCCCTTGAAACAGAGTTGCAAGCAGTAGGGGTTGAAATATTCCCCTACGAAATGCGACAACCCTTTGAGACCTGTTGCATCATCAGCAGTCATCAATGCCGCTATAAACAGATGCGACAACTTTGTTTGTGAAAGAATTCACCATGCCGTCAGCAGCTGTAAACGTCTCTGTTGCATGGGCTTTGGGCATTTTTTTGCGGCTATCAACCGCAAACTGCAGAAATGTATTAAAACAGCATTAAACGGTCGATCAAATGATTAAGTTATTATGAAAAAAATACTTATGTGTGTTTCTTTCATCACACTGCTGCACTCTTTATCTGTGTTTACTTCCATCTTACAGATGATTCGAACAGAATTATGGGAAATTTCTCATACCCCTCCGTTTGTAGTGTGGTCCTGAAAAATCGTCTGTTTTTTATCATCTGTGTGGTATATTTTGTTCTACTTCATCAACATGTGTAAACGATGCAAAGTATGTTTAGAATTTGCAGTATTAGGATACATTTCATTGTGGTAGTATGTAATGAATCCGTCACAGCTGCAGAAACTACAGAACAGAGTAGAACGTCCATACGTCCAGGCATTATCCTTTTACAGACAGCTTTCTGAAGATTGATTGTCTTGATTTGGTTTAATGTGTTCCAGGTGAGACATGAGCTGGCCAGTAAGGTGTTCACATGCTGTAGTTTTATCATCAAACATGACTACAAGGTCACCATCTACCTGCTGCCTCACATTCTGCTGTACATGCTACTGGGCTGCACCCCGTCAGAGCAGCAGGAGGTAAGAACACACCCCCAACACCCAGAAGACCAATGACACGACAGACAGGAGAGGAATACAGCGACATAACCACATGTCTCTTCTGCAGGTTACAGAGGAAATGCTGGCCGTGCTGACAGAAGGTGATGGGCGAGGAGGGGGGCGGGGTCAGGAGACTGCCTCCAGCCTATCACAGCTCAGCACGCAGACTGTGTTCAGCATGTTGTCTCACCTCACACAGTGGAGTCGCCACGTCCTGTACTCAAAGCCAAAACATAACGGTAAGTGGACAGGTTTCAAGGTAACAATTATTCATCAGTAGCTGTAGGATGAACCTCACGACAGTGTGGACAAGAAATTAACTGTGTGTTATATGTCATGTTTTAATCACAACCACAGTTGAAGTGTGATCTTTGTTTTTGAAGTGGACTGTAGAACACAAAGAGAACAATCAGCTGATAAAGTTTTCCTTTTGTGCATTTAACACACTATATTGCCTTGAAGATACCACTAGATCCATGGTTTGGTATTTAATTTGATTAGTTATTTGAGTCAGTTTAATTATTAATTAACTCAAGATTAATTATTTGAGTTAAAGATTTAATAAAGTTTTGTAATAGGCAGTTTATGGTAACTTAATAATAACACTTCAAATTCAAGTGTTGTTCTTTTAAAACAGCATTTCAGCATCCAGTTGTGAAGTTGGCAAATTCTGACTCTTAATTTCCCTGCAGTCTTCTGTTGTCATGTCCTCTTAACTAAAAGGCAGCAGATGGAAGTACTGGGGAAGTCTAAAATCTGGCATGATGTATTGGAGATCTGTTTTTTGTTTGAGCTGGAGGAATTCATCAATGAATTGATTACCAGACATCACTTAATTGTTTGTTTTTTTTTTGGCAAACATTTTTATGATTCCAGCCTTTTAAATTAGAGTATTTTCAGTTGTTTTTGTTTTTTTTTTCCAAAACAAATAAGTCATTTGCAGGTATCATTCTGGACTTTGAGAAACACCATTTAATATTTTTCACCATTTTCTGAGATTTCATAGGCCAAACAACCATATGATTTACTGAGAAAACAATCATCAGACTAACTGGCAGTGAAAACAATCATCACTCCTACCTCTAGTTTTGAATAAAATTAAAAGTGACTGGTTGAAATTAGAGACTGTGGACGTGTGTAAAAACTATCACAATCACCCACTCCATAAAGCCACTGATTAGTTCAGACTCACGTCTCAGTTTCATTAACCGTTGTGTTAATTTGTTTCCAGACCCGTTTACTTATGTTTAACTGAACGTCTGTGATGTTCACTGCAGAGAGTGGGGATTATCAGCGTGTGGTGGCCTTCCTAAAGGGTATCCCACAAGATGTTCTGGCCAAAGCGTCTCTGCGATCTAAAGCCTACACTCGTGCTGTCATGCACTTTGAAGCTTACATCCTAGAAAACAAGGAGAACATTCAGGACCATCTCACTTTCCTGCAGGTAAATGTATTTACTTTTGCTCTTGTTCAGAGACAAACCAGTTGTTAGATTCTCGGCTCATCATTTATTTATTTATTTTTTTACTTACTGTAGAGGCTGTATGCCGCGATGCATGAGCCTGATGGCGTGAGGGGAGTCAATGCCTTGAGGAGGGAGGAGCCGTCGTTACGGGAACAGATACTTGAGCATGAGAGCATCGGTCTTCTCCGGGATGCAACTGCCTGCTACGACCGAGCCATACAGCTGGAGTCAGACCAGGTACATGTACACATAGTCCACACACAGTAGCATATATGCAGACACTTAGATTCAGCTCCAGGTCAAGGTAATGCTGTGCTTTGCTGTTGTTTCCACAGATCGGTCACTATCATGGGGTGATGACCTCTATGCTTGGCCTGGGGCAGCTCTCCACAGTCATCACCCAAGTTAACGGAGTCTTGGCCAATAAGTAAGACACACACACAGGGGAAAACAACTCACCAAGGCCCTCTCAGTTTACATCATTGATTAAAAAAATATAAATCTTCTATTAAATTCATGGATTGAGCTCTTGTGTAAATACTTTATAACAAATTAGTTAAGTTTGATCCTTTTGATCATTTTTTCATTATTTGTACATGTCTCTGTTCAATTGAGTCAGAATTTCACATCCAAGAAAGACTAAGGATCATGTACTTGTTTTATTCTTTTAAGTAGCATTTGCTGGATATTTATAGGAATGAACAGCTGTACTTTATCTTTAGTATTGATGTTTAGTACACATTTCACTTCAGTCTGGTGGAAAAATAATTGGATAAAATGGTCACATTTAACAAAAATCATAATTAACCAGTGTTCTGACCAGAGTTTTAAGATTTTGCATGACTTTTACATGAATTTTACATGAATTTTGTCAAAAAAACAAAAACAAAAAAACAACGCACCATAAATTGGGAAAAGCTTTGAAATGTATGTGATTTTGGATGGAATCGTGCTCAAAATCAACAAATACACACTGGCCACTTTATTAGGTACACGAGGCAAGTACTTGGTCTTCCTCATAACATGGCCGGTAAGCGTATGTTCTGTTGCTGTAGCCCGTCTGCTTCAATGGTTGACATGTTGTGATTCAGAGATGCTCTTTTTCATTCTTGTTTGTTGTAACCAGTGGTTATTTCAGGTGTTTTTGTCTTCCTATCAAACTACTCTGACTATTCTCCCCTGACCTCTGGCATCAACAAGGAAAACTGTCACTCCCTGCACATTTACTCTTTTTTAGACCAGACTCTATTAACGATAGAGATGGTTGTGTGTGAAAATCCCAGTGGATCAGCAATTTCTGAAATACTGATAAAGTCACTTCAGTCCGCTTTCTTCCCCATTCTGATGCTCAGGTTGAACAGATTAGTTCATTTCATCTCTAAATGCATTGATTGCTCCCATGTGATTGGCTTATTAGTTATTTGTGTTAATGTGCAGTTTCTAGGTGTACCTAATGGACTGGCCAGTGAGTGTATAATAATAAATAGTTTAACTGAATGAATTAATTGTGGGTTTTTATGATAAAATTGCACCCTCACCACTTAACTAACACTCTCTATGCATTAATTAGTTTGTTTAATCTAAAATATCATTATCTAATTGTTGCCTACGGTCAAAATACATACACTTAACCGGACTTGAATTGTTCTTGTCAATGAACATAACAGACATTTGCATATTACTTCATTCAGGCCTCAGTGGAAGTCAGAGCTGAACACTTACAGAGTGGAAGCAGCCTGGAAGCTTGGACAGTGGGACCTGCTCGAGGATTATTTAAGTTCAGGTGAGAAAGCCCCTGTATAGGTCAACAAATGTATCATATTTAACATCAAGCAATCAATCAAATTTTATTCACATGGAGCCACATCATAACAAAAGTTACCTCATGACACTTAGAGCTGGTCTAAACCAGAGTCTTAATAATCCGATGCACAGACACTAGGGTCAAACCTCCAGGGTCAAACACTTGATGACATTGGCAGGGAAAACTACCTTTTAACAGACAGAAACCTGTAGCAGACCCCAGCTCTGGAGGATGGTCGTCTGCCTTGATCAGTTGGGGTCAAAGAAGCAACAAAGAATTGAAAATTCAACTTGGGCCAAACTGATTGCTCTGTGCCGATGCTTAGCTGTAAGCTAGTTATCCTTACTCACTCAACTAGACCTTTTGCACTACCACTTCATTTCCAGATGGCCTGTCCAGTACCTGGGGCATACGACTCAGTCAGTTGCTGCTCGCTGCTAAAAAGCAGGACACCAACACGTTTTACGAGAAGCTGAAAGTGGTGAGGAAGGAGCAGGTGGTTCCTCTGTCTGCCGCCAGCTACGAGTGTGGAACCTACCAGAGGGGATACGAGTACATCATCAGGTACAGTCCAGTGGTTTTATGGTATTTATCATAATTAGTAGAAATCATGTGTTAATGTAAAACCTTGTCTGTGCTCAGGCTCCATATGCTCAGTGAGTTGGAGCACACCTTCACTGAGCTGCAGAGGCAGAAGGACGGTTCGGTCCCCAGCCTCAGCCAACAGACTCTACACTGGTCCGAGAGACTGGAGATGACCCAGAACTCTTTCAGGGCTAAGGAGCCAATCCTGGCTCTCCGTCGTGCCTTGCTCAGCCTGGGATCACAGTAAGAATGCAACTGCTCGGTACAGGCAAAACTGATCATATCTCAATTTCACATACAGCCAATAATTCAAACTTCAGAATGTATCAAAGCACACCCACCTTGAGTTTCAACATGACATGTAGTCTCTTCTGTCACAAAACCGGTACTTCTAGAAGTAATTTACAATTGCTTATTATTAAGTTACTTTGATCAAAGGCAGGCAGGAGCATGTGGTCAGTGATTAGTAATTATGCCTGTCAATCATGTCTTTAACCCTCCTATGTCTTTGAGAATGCCTGTGATTAGAAAAAAAGCTGCATAAATGGTATAGATTTCCTACAGCCTTCAAACATATGCAAACATGAGTTTCATGTCATCTCAGACCACTTGTTTTTCAATGTGCTGAAAGAATTGTGGAATTTTTGCCCAACGACATAAATAATTTCTAATGCAACTTTAATATGTAATAATAATAATATTAATAATAATGATTATATAAGGTAAATCAAAACATGATCAGTGTTGACCATCATCATGTTAATGATCATCATTGTCCAGACCATATCATAAATGCAGGCGTTGTGTTTGCTGTGGAGGCCTGCGTTTCAGGAGCTGGTGGGGGAGTGCTGGTTGCAGAGTGCGCGGGTGGCCAGGAAGGCAGGACACCACCAGACGGCCTTTAATGCTCTACTGAACGCAGAGAACACTCATCTTGCTGAGCTGGTCACTGAGAAAGCCAAGTGGCTCTGGTCCAAGGTACAGAAGTAACTTTTACATTCACTTGAAATTGTTCTGAAAAAATGCATACAGTACAATGAAAAAGTGTTACGATAGCATTAGGTTTGTTGATTTACTAATGTTAACATGACTATACATATAGACATACAGATCAACTGTATTATCCAGAGCAAAATCAGTGTCCATTAGCACAAGAAAATGAAAGAAAGCAAAATAAAACAATGATTGAACTATTTACAGAACATGTATTTTCAGTTTGCTCTCCCTTTACACTCAACAAGTCCTGAACTCTTTTGGACTGATCATAAGATTACTTAGGAAATCTTCCAGACAACTGACCCAAAAGAGTCCAAGACGTACTAAGTCCTAACAAGTTATCTCACCGACCGATAGGCCATGAACCATTATGAAGGCGCTGTGTCCGGGGACGTCATCGTCTTTTTCAGCAATTTCTTCAAACATCCTCTCCAAACAAAACTACTGGTTGGATTCATTAAATTTTTATTTGTATCTTCCTTGGGACAATGTCTACAAAGTCTGTACACAGGTTTGAAAGTTAGATTTTTGAATTTTTGACAAATTTTTGAAATATTAAAAATTTGCCTTTACTTATAATGGTCCATATTTTGATGTTGTATAACATGGAAATGGTTAGAGATCTCAATATAGTTACTATTGAGCACTGATAGGAAGGCATTTATAGACTTTAATTTAATTAGTTGAGTTCTCCTCCAGTGAAAGTACCACCCACTTCTATTGGGATCTCCTGCATTAAGACCACAGGACTCTAACATAGACAGAACCTGACAACCTCTCAAATTCAACTTGTTATTGATTCTTGATAGAACATGTGCGTGAGATACAGGGCCATTGGTCGTATTTTTCTAACATATCTAACACCGTAACAACCCTCTGTGTGGATCAGGGCGACGTGCACCAGTCCCTGATTGTCCTGCAGAAGGGCGTGGCCCAGTGTTTCCCTGACGACCAGCCCCTGTCAGATCCTCGCCGTCTGCAGACCAAGGGGAAGGCCATGCTGCTGGTGGGACGCTTTATGGAGGAGACGGCCAACTTTGAGTCTAATGCCATCATGAAGGCGTACAAGGTACCAACTCTCATACTTCAACCTCCAAATGACAAATAGGCAAAGGTTCTGTAAGTCACACAAATACAATAAAGAAATATTACACAGTACCAGTTAATGTTTCCACCATTTAATAAAACTAAAGCAATGGCTGTGTTGGTGTTTTTCAGGATGTGACTACTCTTCTGCCTGAATGGGAGGATGGAAACTTCTACCTCGCAAAGTACTATGACAAAGTAATGCCAATGGTGACTGATAACAAGCTGGAGAAACAGGGCAACCTCATCCGCTACATCGTCACATACTTTGGAAAGTAAGAAGAAAGAGATACCCACTTCTTTAATCTGTTATTACGTAACTGGAGCAAATGTTGTACAAGTGCCTAGAAAACATGTCAGCGCTTTACTCCAGCGTATACATACTGTAATTTATGACAGTTTTAGGGCCACACCAAACAGAAATATGTGATATCATTACAGTCAATATATATTTTTCAGAAACAAAAACATTGAAAAAAGGATGAATGTTATCAGAATAAAATCATAATAATTCATTCAATTTGCAATTGTCTGGAGGGTTTCAATATAAACAACAGCCTTCAAAACAAATGAGCCTTATCAGACATGGAGGTGGTTCACCCAGGGCGAGGCTCCACTGTTGTACTCTGGTTTGCCACTGCATCATTTCTGGAAGTGGAGGACTGCTTTCACACTCTCCCTGATTTTATTTTTGTGCAAATTTCTCTGTCAGTGGATGAATGAAGGATTATCTTATGTTGTCTTAAAATGGAGCAAAATACAGAGAAATGGGCCAACAGGGAAATGTAGGCTTTATTGAGCCGATATATGATGAGGAATTCCAACATGGTTTAGATGCACTAAAGTAAAACACTGAATTCTGCTTTTCCTTTCAACGTAATGAACATCCTCCACAACATGAAGCAATTCAAAAAGTAGGTTAAACAGAATTACAAAAAAATAAAAGATCACAGCAACCAAAGTGGTTTAGATTGAGAAAAAAACTAAAGTGGTATGATATATTATTACAAAGGAGTCAGTAATTATGGGATCATATTTATTAAGAAATCATTTATAATATGAAAAAAGAAAATACAACTATGAGAAGAATTTGAAAATAATATAATGCAATAATATGATAACCATACTATTACAAGATATTTCTTAATATAAATTCAGGAAATCATGTACTGTCATAGAACATAATGAAACTGTAAATCTGTGGTGAAACTGTAACAAAATACAAACGGCAGTGGTTGGACATTCAGCTCTGAGCTCAGCAGAGAAGTTTGACAATATTTTTCACAACATTTTTATAAAGAAAACCTCTTTCTAATTCTTGAAATGTTTTGATATTTTCTCAAAAAATGTAATATATACATATAATTTTTTAATTTTTTTTTCAAAATAATTACTATTCTTCAAATATTGACTCAGTTCTTATAATATGACTTTTTTTTCCAAATATCACTATATCGTCACATATGATTGATCTACTTTACGACCCTCTCCACTTCCTCCCAGAGCGTTGCAGTTTGGAAACCAGTACATCTACCAGGCGATGCCTCGCATGCTGTCTCTCTGGTTGGATTTTGGAGCCAAAGTTTGCGAGTGTGAGAAAGGTATGAATGCACTGCCCTGTCAGCTCAATGAAAACAACAACACGTGATGTAGATGAATCCATTGTCTGATTGACATGTTACTGAATCCATTAAAAAGGCCTGTGTTGACTGTTAAACCACAGCTGGCCGAGCGGACAGGCAGATGCGACAGGAGTTGGCTAAAATTAACATGGCGGTGAGCGAGCACTGTTCCAACCTGGCCCCGTACCAGTTCCTGACCGCCTTCTCTCAGCTCATCTCCAGAGTCTGCCACTCCAGTGACGAGGTCTTCTCTGTCCTTGTCACCATCGTGGCTAAAGTGTTCCTAGCGTACCCCCAGCAGGCCATGTGGTTGATGACCGCCGTGTCCAAGGTGTGTGTTTCAGTCTCCTTCATTAGCTTATGGAATTAGTCATTACAGTTCAGTCAGGATGCATCAGTATGTTGGCAAAATAACAGTGGTGTCTGCCAGTATCTGCCTTGATGATTCCTATTATATGATATGCACCAGTGACATTTGTTGATTTTTGTTGTGTTGGAGATAAAATGAAAAACAAAAAAAAAACCCATCATGCTTCTGGCCATATTGATATTTTAAAAATCACTACAGGCATCTTCTCTGAATTTCATCGAACTCCCATAGTTTATTTGTACAGGCTGGCCAAGAACAACAGCTGCTGCATAATGATGCTACTCAGATTTGGACAGACACCAACAAATGTGATGTTGTTGCCCCTGAGCCAGCCAACGTACACTGTCTGCCCATGTCAGTCTGTGTTGATTCTAAACTTTTATTGATCACTTTTAAAGCCTGGAACGGCCTCACTCTGAATTACATTAAAATATACTGACTGCCCTTTGTGCCTGGTTGTTCTCTGAGATCTCTGCCAGATCCCAGTGTACATCATTAGCATCATTTAAAGGAAAGGTGTGTAAGATTCACATGACTTTAGGAGGATAGACCATAGTATTCATAATCATGCTTTCATTAGTGTATAATTATCTAAATCATTTATATCATCTATGCCTGGGATGTCAAACTAATTTTCTTTCAGGGGCTCCACACAGCCCAGTATGATCTCCAGTCATTCAGACCAGTAAAATAAAAGCATAATAACGTATAAATAATGACAACTCCAAGTTTTTCTCTTTGTTATAGTGCAAAAAACCCCATTAAATTATGAAAAATGTACATTTAGAAACTAACAACACAGAAAGAAGATGTGAATAATCTGAAAAAAATGAAATTTCTTAAGAAAGGTAAGTAAAGTTTTAACAATATTATGCCTCAACTTATCATTTATACATGTGCATTACAGATCAGATCTAGAAAGGCATAAAACATTTAGTAACAGGCATTATATTGTTAAAATTGCAATTAATTTTCTTTTGACTTTTCAGGTTCATATTTGTTCAGGTTATTCACATTTTATTGTTAAAGGATAGTTTGTTAATTTTCATAATTTAATGTTTGTTTTTTTGCACTAAAACAGAAAAATTTGGAGTTGTCATTATTTATAGGCATAATGTCATATTTTATTTTTCACACTAAACCAAAGAGAAAATTTGGAGTCATTATTTATAGGTTATCATGTTATTATTTTACTTAAGATCACATTGGTCTGAATGTGGAACCTGAACTTAAACATTCTTGACTGTTAATATCTTCAGTGTAATGTTTACACTTTACAAATTCATCCCGCGGGCCGGATTGGAACCTTTGGCGGACCGGCTCTGGCCCGCGGGCCACATGTTTGACAACCCTGATCTATACTAAGTGAACGGTGAAGGTATTTAGTATTTAATTTGTTTTATCTGCTGTTGTCTGTTTTGGTTTTACCTCTAATGTTGTTTGCTGTTCTTTGTTTTTTCCCTGTATGGTGCAGTGTAACCTCGTTAAGAAAAGTGCTACATAATGCAATTTCTTACTTTTAACGTAACTTAATATCGTGATTCCTAACTTCATTTTTGTTCTCTTTGACTCTAGTCGTCCTACCCGATGCGTATGAACCGCTGTAGTCAGATCCTTAAAAAAGCCATCAGTCTTAAACAGTCCCTGGAGAAATTCATTGGAGACGCGAACAGACTGACGGACAAACTGCTGGAACTGTGCAATAAGCCGGTAAACGTACATCTACGGCATCCACTGGGTGAAGCACGCATCATAGTACCGGAAATGCAGAATTACCAGTCAGTGTGTGTTTTTTCAGGTGGACGGTAACAGCACCACCCTCAGTATGAGCGTCCACTTCAAGCAGCTGAAACGTCTGGTGGAGGAGCCGACCTTCAGCCAGATCCTCATCCCGCTGCAGTCGGTCCTGATCCCTACGCTGCCCTCTACTGGTGGGGCCAACACACAGCACGACGCCTTCCCCGGGCACTGGGCCTACCTGGACGGCTTCGAGGACTCTGTAAGACACCTGTGGAGGGACCTATGCAGGGTTTCTGCACATTTAACAATGTAAAGACGTTTTTTATCAGTTAAAGACCTATTGGCAGGAAAAGGAACAAAGACATAAAGGGTGACTTTTGGTGGTGGTCATGAGTTAAAGGAGTTCACACTGGTGCAGAGTTTGTTCTGGTCACATCAGACTCATGTGAATACTCATATGAGGCAACATTTTGGCCTCTGACATTTGCGACAGAGACATGTTTAACTTTTACAAACACATGCTCTGGGACTGGATAAATAATCCTTAACCATTTATTGGGCAAGTGACTATTTTTGGTCATTTCCGCATACATTACAAGACAGTGACAGCAATAGTTCCAGTGAGTCAACAATCTCAGGTCCAATGTGGTCTACAGGGTCTGTAAGGTCCACCTCTGCATGAACAGTGAG
>JAPQRQ010000016.1:4054298-4072832 GCA_037367365.1 Apogon talboti
TTGAACTACTATAATTTATGAGCAATTTAAAAAAGTTGGGGTGTCGAAACACCCCAGGTGACTAACGTAGGGTTAACATTGTAGATGGTAGGAGTTTATATTGTATGTTTTGAGCGTATGTGGGTTTTAGCAACATTAAATAAATTCCAAACATTCCAAAGAGCAGGATGTCTGGCAGTTACAAGGGTTAGGGTTTCAAGTTTTACTTAACAGGTCAATGTTCAAATTTCAGTTTTCCTAGTGATATTCCCATTGTTTTCCCATTTTTTGTTTTTGATGAGAACAAAACAATAGACAGGGTATTTTAGGAGATAATTTCTGTTCCTGTCCCCTAAGACCATTCAGTTACTGTTCATACACCAAGAAATAAAATAATGTTCTCAAAAAGAAAAAAAGAAAGGAAAAACACACACGCATATCAGACAGACAGCACTGAATTAAAATGAACAAAATACGCATTAAATCGTGGAGATTACACCTGTGTTTTTGTCTTGTCAGTTATATCTTTTACATCACTTTTGTCTTGCACCTCTTTGAGGTTTTGTCTTGTGTCTTTTATGCCATTTTTGATAGATTGTGTCTGTTACAACATGTTGTTTTGTTTGTTTTTTGGTCTCATTTTGTTGTTTATGCTTTTGTCTTGTGTCATGTATGACATTTTTGTCTTGTGTCTTCTCTGTTTTTATCTTGATACATTTCATACACCATTTAAATCCTGTGTCTTTTAATAAAAACACAAAAATCTACTTTATCAACCAAAATTCAGTGTAAACTGGAAATAAATATTTTGTGAAGAAACAGAGGTTCACTTTTATTGTCCCTGTACGTTATAACGTTAGGTGTAGATTTGACATTTATTGTTATAGGTAATGACTGACATAATTTTTTTTTTTATTTTGATGATGTGTTTTGCCCACCTCTATGTGTATTTTTGCTTTTTTTATGTATTTAGTGCCTTCGTAAAGATGCCGAGTCAAGACGGAGGGAGCTCCATATCCGTACCTACGCTGTGATTCCCCTCAATGAAGAGTGCGGCATCATCGAATGGGTGAACAACACCAGCGGACTACGACATATACTCACCAAGCTCTACAAGGAGAGAGGTATCCCCACTCTGACGGACATTTTTAATAAACTAATCATAAGCATAGAAAGCCTGTTGGTCTGATAACATTTGGTTGTGTAACTTTGTCTTTTCTAGGCATCTACTTGTCAGGTAAAGAACTCAGGAAGCTGATTCTACCTAAGACAGCTCCGTTTGAGGAGAAACTACGAATCCACAAGGAGGTGCTGTGTGCTCGACATCCCCCCGTCTTCTACGAATGGTTTCTCCGGACCTTTCCTGACCCCACATCGTGGTATGACCTACTTTACAAGAACCATCAGTCCCATCAGCAGTGTAGACAACCATATATTAATGTGTTAGTGTCTAATCACATGTATGTTTGCAGTTCAGGATTTTTTTAGTTTTTGTATCACTATATGTTAGAAAAGGGATACACAATCAAGAATATTTATTTATTTATTTATTTATTTATTTATTTATTTCCCATTGTTTTCCCATTTTTTGTTTTTGATGAGAACAAAACAATAGACAGTCGGGGTATTATTTTAGGAGATAATTTCTGTTCCCGTCCCCTAAAACAATTCAGCTACTGTTCATACACCAAGAAATAAAATAATGTTCTCAAAAAGAAAAAAGAAAGGAAAAATACACACGCATATCAGACAGATTTCATGTTCAAACAAGATTTCCAATTTTTGTAGTGTGTTTCATATTTTTTTGTCATGTCTCAGTGGAAAACGTCAGTTGTTCTATACCGTAGTTTCCTGTTTCTATCCATTCAGTGACTTTTGGTGCCGCTTTACTCAACCATTTTTACTCTCTGTAAATAGTATTTGCAATAAGCAGTGTTTTTTCATCCATATAAAACTGTTTTAGGGCACTCAGATAAAACCTGTTGATTTTTAGAGTTGTTTCTCCATATAAATTCCTGACACAACCCAGAGCTAGAAGCTGTGTGTATTTTCAGGTACAGTAGTCGCTCTGCATACTGCCGCTCCACTGCTGTGATGTCCATGGTGGGCTACATCCTGGGTCTGGGGGATCGCCACGGAGAAAACATCTTGTTTGACTCTTTCACTGGAGAATGTGTTCATGTTGACTTCAACTGCCTCTTCAACAAGGTTTGTTGTACTACTATTGAAAAGTATTTTGTTGTTTAATGTTTTACTGGTCCTTTCATGCCTGTTCTCTGCTGTCCCACTAGGGGGAGACATTTGATGTGCCGGAGGTGGTTCCTTTCCGTCTTACCCAAAACATGGTCCACGCCATGGGACCCATGGGGACCGAGGGTCTCTTCAGACAGGCCTGTGAGGTCACCCTGAGACTGATGAGGGACCAGAGGGAGCCACTCACTAGGTACACACACTGAAATATAACACGTGTATTTTTAGATGCTTCACACACCTCCAGATGAAAGATTATCTGTTGGTCAGTCTCCATTACACTAAAAAAACAGGAACAGGGAGGCAGGATATCTTCAAATCTGGACTCAAAGATGAACTGAAAAGATGCTGGTGGATCAAAGTAAAAGATCAAGGTTGATGTTTAATTGGAATTGAGAGAACTGTGAACATACAAGGAAAGCGGATGATTCGCCTCTTGTTGTTCATTCTGCATTAGTTATAGAAAAATCAGTGACAACGTGTGAACAACAGCATTATTATGGAGCATCAGTGACACCATCCTGCATTTAGTACGATGCAAAGACTGGCCAAACAACCCTGATAACTTTGACCCTTATTCCAGAATGATAGTGGAGGGTGTAGATCTGCATATGCAAGACTAGATGTGAACATATAAGTCACAGTAATAAATGTCTAAATAGAGCAATTTTTATGTTTCATGCTATTTCCCCTAAAAGTCAGGATATTCAATTGAACAATTTTAACTTTATTTTATGTTTCCTGTGTAGGTTTGTTTGTGTCATCTGCTACTGTCTCTTTTAGTTTATCCTCTTTTTTTTCTGCGTGACACTGTAATTTTGTTAAAACTTTTACATAATGCAGTTTCTTATAAGTCCTTTTAAATGGGATTCCTGACTACATTTTTGTTTTGTTTGATTGTTGTTGTGCAACGCAATGTGCATGAACGGCTGTAATCAGATTAGATTACCATGGTTAATGAAAACAAAGAATAAAACCACAGGTACATGTTGAAGAGTATTCTTGAATATTAATTCACATGTAAGCATGGGCATTAAAAAATGGACATTAAAAATAAGTAGAAACTACACTCAACAGAACAACAAACTATAACATGGTCAAAATCAGTAAAAAATCAGTTTTGTTTTCATTTCCGTCCTTGATTTGCACTATTTTGCTAAACAACTTTGCCCAAATAGCAAGTGACTAATATAATAATAAGTGAATACATTGACAGAATAGCACAATTAAAAAAAGAAAGTGTTTTTTAAAATCTTATTCAGTCGCATGCATTTTTTCATCCTATCTGTTATCAGCTACAATACCTGAATAACTAAAAAATAAATGAAAACTAAACCAAAACTAGTCAATTCAACTACCTGTGCATTCACTATATGATTAAAACAAAATCCAAATTATGTCCAGTGAAAAGAATGAAATATGAAACACATTTGGAAATGAGTCCCTTCTTTCTTTCTTTCTTTCTTTCTTTCTTTTTCCTGAATAAGTGTGCTGAAGACTTTCCTTCATGACCCACTGGTGGAGTGGAGCAAACAAGCAAAAGGACTTTCCAAAGCTCAGGCCAATGAGACAGGAGAGATCGTCAATGAAAAGGCGAGTGTGTCCATGTGTTTTTCTCATCTGTTTGTAGATGCTTTACACACATTTACATGGTATCTTTATTACTGTGTTGTCGTCTCTCTGCTCCATCAGGCCAAAACTCATGTTTGCGACATTGAGCAGCGTGTACAGGGAGTGATAAAGAGCAGGAATAAAGTGCTGGGTCTACCTCTGTCCATCGAAGGCCACGTCCACTACCTCATACAGGAAGCCACAGATGACAAACTGCTGTGTCAGATGTACCTGGGCTGGGGGCCGTATCTGTAAAAAAAAATACACCCTGACAGGAAACACATGTGGAAAACAATTCAGCTGATTTGGATGTCTTCTCTAGAATTAAATGATGACTTAAAACAGGTTAGACTGGAATCAACATCCAGACCGGGAGCCGAGAGTGAAGAGACTGACTCGGAGACAGACAGCAAGAGCTCTGCTTCATCGAGTCCAAGCAACTGATGCTTAAAAAAAAAGAAAAGAAAAAAAAAAGCACTAGAAAGTTTGAGACAGTTTGTCCGTGTTTATAACTTAGTTATATTAAATGATGACTTAAAACAGACTCTCACTACTTTCACAAAAGTACATTTTTGTTTTAAAACGCGTTTGTTTTGCAACATTTACATCTAGCATCCACAGTATTCCAGGAATTGTGTTAATGATCCTGTATTGGTTTGTAAACTCAATGGATGCTTTGTAATGGAGACACACAGAAGTGTATACCTTTGGAAAAACTGATGCAGACACCCGTTTTCGCCACCTCTGATTTTTCACACTCCTGTCACTTGATTATTTAGAGGCATCAGCTTTAACAACCAGCTCTGAACATCAATACTAAATTAGAGCTCTTTCTGTTCTTGTCTCTGTTAGCAGCCATTTTGTTGTTAAATTTAGCTTTTCATTGCACTGCTCTCACAACATTCATGGCAGGAAAGCTGTTTTTTGCTCCAGTTCCTGTGTTCAGCATCATTATCAGCTTCATGTCGTGTGTAGCACCGGTGTTAGAACAGGCAGGTTAATTCTTAGCCAAAATTACTGTGTGAACAGAGATCAGATTCATGTTAAAATGAAAATGTATGTGTGGATGGTAAATCTTTCAAATGGAAGGAAATAATTGCACTAATATATAAAAGTGTTCCCTGTTTGGGTAAAAGTTCAAAATAATGTTGATTTGTTCAGTGTCTACAGTTTCCTGTTTTCTGGAAATATATTTTTCTACCATTGCTTTCCATTCTCTTGTAATAAAGAGCGAATTTTGCAAATCTGTTTTTCTTGTTGAACCTGTCTGTAAGAAGTGTGTCGACCTAATCTCCTTAGGTTCACTGAAGCGGCCACGCTGTCAGATGGTTGCTTTAATCCTCTCTCTCTGTTTCTCTTCCTCGTTCATCCCCAGCGGTCCAATCAGCTCACATTTTCAAGCACAAGCACCAATTACAGCCAAGTGCGAGTCTGTGAAAGCCCTGAAAAGACACAGTGAGAAGAGGAGTGTGAAGTGCTGTAGGTCATGTGGAGAATGACTTCTGTTATCCAGTCATGAGCTCAAACACACAGCAAGTTACTGTATTTCTGATCATAACTTTGCTCATTTTCATTAATGCCTGGCTGCTGCTACAGGTTGCTTTTGGATAAGAGGAGGAGGTGAGTTAGTGTTTTATTATATTTTCCTGCACATAGGTAACACTGGCTAGTGGCAGATATTTGTCTTAAGATTTTCCAGCTTGGCAGGATCATATTCACATTGTGGAGCATCTTTTTGCAGAAATAGAGTAGAAACATGAGCACTGAATAATGCTCTTAATTTGAAAATCTTCCTTAGAGTTTAATGATATTTTGCTTGTATGTTATAATTTGCATATTTTAAAGCTCTTATTAGAACTCTTATAACCAATGAAAACTTCGGAAACACGGTACTATACTTTACTTTTTAAAATTAAGTCGATCATTGGTTTGTTTCCAAAAAACAAGGCTTTATTCTGAAAATCATGGCCGGATGTTGTATGCTGTGTATCTGTCAACGTTTCACTTTATTCCTTAATTGAATTATCTGTATTACTCTAAGTCTTTCATTTCTGACTTAAATTAAACATTGCGGAGGAGAAATAGCGCGAAAGTAACAAAATTCTGCTTCGTGGCGTAAAAATTGTGTGGAGATGTATGTAAAACAGTGCTAATGCTAACCAGCCGACTAGTGAGATCAGTGAAGTTAGCATGTCTACCGGAAGAACCGACAATTACAGCCGTAACAGTAGCAGGTGTGCGCACTTGCGCCGTCCTCTTCAGATCTGCAGGTCGGTAAGGTGGACTGTAATGTGACTAACAGAGGAGAGGAGTCACCGATGGAGGCTATGGCTGGGTCAGCCGCTTGTTGTCGGGTGCTAGCTACATCTTTTCAGAGCTAACACTAGCTTAGCCGTCGACCGTCAGCATCCCGTCGGACCACCGCGACCTTGGGGGCGTTGTCATGGATCTGACCCGGTTGGCTGTGGATGCTGGTCAGTTCATCAACCGGGCTGTTCAGGTAAAAAACAAAACAAAAAAAACCGCCTCAGATTAAATCACTTCAAGTCAATGTATTGTAGAATGAGCTAATAAAGGATCTGTAGTTGTAGTAATGAGGGCTGAGGTCAGAGACGTGAAGCCTAACCGGTACAGGAATAAAACGTCAATAACATGGTCCGAGCATTTGTTTATTTCAAGTGATCGACTATAAATGTTCTTTTGTTTAGTACACGGAGGAGGCTCTTGGTCAGGCTGACAGAACAGAGCTGGATCCGGGCCTGGAGGAGCTCCTGAACAGGGCAGACGCCACCAAGACGTGGACGGACCAGATAATCAGTCAGACGGAAGTTTTACTGCAGCCCAATGCCGGTTAGACCCCCAGACCTGGTCTACATGACCTCTCACTGTGTGTCCAGGAGTCCTAGGAATAGATTTCACTCAGAATTGACCAAAATAAATTATTTTAGCTCGATCCATTAGATGATTTAGTATTAATGAAGATAAGAAAAGATGGTTTATTTGCCATTTGTACACATATAGGTACATAGGCATTATTATGCAGAGGTCTCTTAGAGTACAAGTATAAAAAATTAAAACATACAATCAGTATAAAAACAATTAAAAGACAATAACACAGTGACTTGCAATAAATATCTTAAAAAATATAAAAATAAATACTCTCCACAACGGAAAGTAACCATGTACTTTTATTCAAGTGCAAGTACAGATTTGAGGTACACTATATGGACAAAAGTATTGGAACACATTGAATTCAGGTGTTTCTTTTCTAACAGCAGTCTGGGATACAAAACAATAATGACAAATGTCATAATATAGTTTTATATTGCGATAAATATCATTGTACTGCATTGGTTAGTTTTGTTCAAATTGTGATATTTGCTTCCAAAATGCCTGAGATATTTTTTATTTAATTTCTCTCAACATTGATTCTGTTTTTTATCCATGACTATGATTTGTGACTGTGGTATCTCAAATCAGCATGAACAGGACATCTTAGGACTGTAGCCATGATGTGTCCCAATATGTTTGTCCGTATAGTTTATAAACATCAATATTTACGTAAAGTTAAATGGGAGATTTGGGGAGATGTGAAGAATTAGATGGTTAGTTGTGTAGAAAATGATTATTTACAGTCAGAGCATGAAAAATATTTTAGAAATTTAGGGGTAGAACATTGAAAATCATAGACATGGATAAAAAAATAAATCATTGTTGAGAGAAATTAAGTAAAAATCATCTCTGAGGCATTTTGGAAACAAAGATCACATCCACATCCATATAGTGAACCTAACTGGAGTATTTCCACTCATCTCAGGACCAAAAGTTGCTACTAGTTCTGACAGCTTTAGTTATTTTCCACATTACAATTTTTCATCCCTTTAATTTCCGGTGATAACCATCTCCAAATGTGTTTACTTTGAATGATGGTGATGATCTGAATGACTAAGTGGGTTTACACAATTCTCATCCTTCTTAAACTAAATAAATTCTCTAAAGCCCCTCTTGGATTCTCTTGAAAATGCATTGTCACAGCTGAAAAAAGGCCTGTTTTTCTGAGCTCATGAAAAATTGACTTGTAATAGATCAGTGGTTCTCACTGGGCAACAATGCTACATTTCTGATGATCGTATAGAATATGATGCATTACTATAAAACACCTCACTGTATATAAAGAAGTTCACGTGAGTTCAACCTAAATGTGTACAGCAGTAAAATGCAAAATACTGTTGTTAGAGGGAAGTCCTGTATCAGAATGCTGCCCCTGCCATTAACACTAGAGCTCCACGAATAAATATATAAAGTCTGAAATTCGTTGTTTACGCACATCTGTATTATGTATCATTAAGGTTTCGTCTTCAACACAAAAATTCAGTCTGCCGAAATTACATTGCGTCTTAGAAATTTCACATGCTGCATCAGCTGATGGTTTATGTTATAGCTCTGTTAGCTTATGCCTCGGTCATAAATGCCCTTACGAATGGCTACGAACACTGGGCAAACAATTTCTGGACTATTTTGTACAACCTTCTCAAGGCGGCCTTATAAGAATGGAGAGGCCATAGACCATTCCTAAGTTTGTAGGCAGGTGGATAATCTTACAAACGTGCTATGAATTCCCTTTTGTAGGGTGCCCTAATGAGTGCCTTAACAACACCCTAAGAGCAACGCACAACATTCGCAGATTATTTAAGATCAGGAGGCCATTCCAGAACCTCATGCTCCTACAGTGGCTGCAAGTAGATCGAAAGAAAACATTATGTTCTCTTTAGGGGCTCCTTATGGAATTCACATGAAGGGACGTACAGACAGAGATTAGCACAGCGTTCTTAAGGTGGACATAAGGTGTTCCTAATAGGCAGTAGTAAGTCATTTCTGTGGCATTCGTGGCATTCTTAGATGGGGTCATATACAAATCTTCATTCTGGAGATTTCTAGAGTCAAAAAACATTCTTCGCTTTATTCTTATACCTTCTACTTCAGATTTCTTCATTTGATGTCTTATTATGACTCCTAATTTTTATTTTATTTAACAGTGCAGGTCATTGTTTTCCCCACATATTCTCTACAAGAGTGTGTAATTCAGCACCATGGACAGCGCATGATCCCCAACACATAAAACATATGCTGGGTCATCTTTTGACTTGACATCACATTACTTCATATATCAATGTTCCTCCTACTTCTACCTTATTACTTAAATCTCTTACCTACAGAAAAGTAACAAGAGGGTAGTGATGAGTCAGGTCTTAGGTTTACAGAGTCTCATACTGTTCATAAAGGTGCCGCCTCTGTATCCATGGCCGCACCCACCAATGTCTCTGACTTCTCTGCATCTTCTTCTGCTGCTGTCGGACCAAAACAGTGGCCACAGCCACTTGATCTTCCTCCTCTTCATCGTGCAGCTGGTGCCATAGCAGTTTCAGTCTTGTGGGTATTATTGCCATCTTGAATGCGATGATCATGACACAGGACTTTTAATAGAGTACACAGCCACTGTTTATATACCGACCTAAATATTCCGAAAAAGTGTAAGATCTTCCTACCAACGAATTGAGAGTGCCGTGAGTTGCATGTAGGGGTGCCGTATGGCCACCTTACAACAAAAAAATTTGTGATGTGGCCATAGGTATGACGGTCCCAAGGCACCCTTACGAGGAACATAAAACTCTACGGTCATCGTACGACAGAAAATCATGTCAAAAATCACGTCATTTTCTCACAAAGGCCTCAAGTTGCTCTTGCGATTTGAACAGCAGCCAAGCCATCTTCGTAAGACGGCTGTAAGAAACTAATGCTCCCTTCATGAATGTCTACGACCTCCAGATATCATAGGAACTGGGAGATTCGTACAAACCCATCGTTCGTAAGGACATTTGTGACCGAGGCATTGGCTATACTAAAGATCTGTTTTGAATTGTCCAAAGGTCAGAACTGTCCTGTCCTGAACTGAGCCTGAACTCCTCTGAAGCTCAAAATGACAAAGATAGCTAACATAATAACATAATGTAGCATCTTTATACCTTCATAATAAAACTCACCGCCATTTCAACATCAAACTTCATCCTTTTACTTAAGAGACGATGGCAATGGTTGTAATTTTTTTACCACTTTGTCACTTTCTTTGACACTGAAAGTTTTTTCTCATGAGTTCTCATCTCACCTGGGCCTTGGTATCAGAGACCAGCGGACCCAAGTCCATAATAACTCAGTTTTCCTTCTAGCGGTCATATACATTGTCAGTGACGTCCGTCCGTGGGTCTGGAATACAATACACTGACATCTGTGACACAACGTCAGAGGTTTTTATTCTAAACACTCTAAAGATACATTGAATCATTATTGTATAGTTTACAGTAAAAATACTACGTATTGCTCCTTTAATGCAGCAGTAACATGAATCCAGAAACATCATATACAATAGTAAAAACATCACTGATGTTTGTGCTAACCCATAGCCCTTTACAGGAACCAGTAAGTGTCTGTTGGCCATAGTGGTTTATTTAAACCCACTAAATGATGACGTTAGCTGAGGGACATCATAGCTCCTCTGTGTTTGCCCTTGTTCTACAGCGTCTCCCATGTGGCCCTCTGTCCCTTTGACTGTAATTGGTCTGTAAAGATGAATAAGATCGGTGATTCTTTTGCCTATTTGAATCCAGTTACCTCAGTGAATCCAATTATACGTGGACGTGGTCTGCACTTTATCAAATAAGGAAACCATTCAGATGACAGAAATAATAACCCTTCATAAAGAGGCACATTCAGCATCAGCATGTACCTTTAAATCATGCCTTGGTTCTCACAAACAAGGGCAACTGCATTCTGTTTATATTAAGAATATACTTTAACTATGACAAACCCGCACTTCCCCATGTTTTTAGTACTTGTTTCAAGGTTAAACAGTGGTTCGTGAGTTGTTTCTTTTTGTACATTTGTCATAGCATTTTTTTACAGCTTTCTTCTTAATTTCGTGATTGCCTGGGCACTATTCCAACTATAGGCTATTATAAAACTCTACACAATAACCAAAAACCTTGCACAAAAGCAGCAAAACATGATATGATGCATGTCTTGGAAATGCAAACAATTCGTGCTCATCAAAAAAAAAAAAAATCTTTGCAGCTATAGAGTACACGCAAACATAAGACTGTACAAATGAAAAACACCTGTGGTTTTTGCCTTTAGTCTGTGCAGGTCTTTAATACATGCAAACACACATATGAGGGGACTTCACAGAGTTTTGTGGAAAAAGGGTAGTTGGAAAAAGGGGTTTAAGTTATGATGTTTATTTTTCAACATATGCTCCATCTAGGTCAATACACTTCTGCAAGTGTTGATACCAGCCTTTAAGTCCATCTGTGTAGAACTGAGAGCCATGTGATTTAAAACCATGTCAAAGCTATGTTCTTTTTCCTCCAACTTTTTGAACCCCCCTCGTACAGATGTGTGACGTATGGATGTGTATTCCTAATACAACATTTTTACAAAAAGCAACACTCCACAAGCAGCAAAAGTGTAGAAGAAGTAAACAAACCGTTGGTTCCAGACAAAGACAGATCTCCTCTCCCCCTCCACTCCAGACCTCGTACTCTCTGTCCAGTTCTGGCCCCCACTGATATTTACCTGTGGTCTATGTAAAGTGCTTGAGCTCGGATGTGTAATTATGATTACCTAAAAGCATTTTAGTATTTATCAGTGTGGAAAAGCAATAACTGACAAAAAGTGTATAGCAGTATATAGAGTAAAATTGCAAATTTTAGTGTAAAGCAGCGAAGTGCATTCAGTTTTTCACACTAAATGCATTGGCTAAAAGTGATACTGGTTTCATAGATAGAGTATCTAGAATCACCTTTAAGTACTCAGAATAACAACAGTGGTATCGATAACCTGACATGGGTAACTGTTCTGTGATGCCCAGGAGCCCGTTTGGAGGACCGGCTGTATGAGCAACTGGACTGGCATGCCCCACCTCGGCCCCGCACCCATGAAGTACTGGGAGAGCAGCTGACCCACGCTGGGCTGGAACTGGGGTCCACCACACCTTATGGTGAGTGGGTATTTTGAACCAAACTCATGTGTTTTTCATGTTGTTAATGAGGTTGATAATTACTTTTGTAAAATTGTAAACACTTTTCTATAACAGGGTCTGTGTAAAACTGCAAACTCTCACAAACTGAACTGTACAGATATTGTGGCTAAAGGTGGAGGCTGTGGTGAACTGGCCACATGTACTGCAGAAACAAGATTTTGGACCGGAACTTTATGATGAAAACTTAACACAAATATGTTAGGCTAATAGGATGTGATGATGTTTTATATCCGAAAGACCAAAGATCAGCTTCATTCAGTGAACATGACATCTCAGGTTCACATTAAGAGATATTTTACATACTTGACACAAACATTCATTTGGATCCATGTATGTGTAGTTTCCATTTTGGTGGTCAAGGGTCAAAGTCAGTGTGACCTCACTCCTAACAGCTTATAACTGAGTGAACTTTATGAACAGATTACTCTGTGATGAGATATATATTTGCAATAATTTAATTTATATTTATGCATACTTTTATCCATGTTTTAATTATTAGTCTTTGTTTTCATTTTAGATGGAAATAATTTTGTGTGTGTAAATTAGAGAACTTCCATTGTTAGGGGAGTAATCCTTGAAAAGAAATAGGATGTTCTATGGTTCTTCTTTGGAAAGGAGTAGAAGAATGTTGGATGTGGGGACAGCTTGTCTCATGCTGTGTTTTTACCCACAACCCTCATTTAGTTTCCATAGCACCGGTTGGCCTCCAACCAAGCCAAAAGCATTAGTGTTGCGTTATAATATGAGGACAGCGGACACATGTGATTGCACTTACAGATCTTGCGACATAGTTCTGTTGTTGAACTGTAGTGTTTTTCATTTGTTTTAGGATCTGCACTGGTCAGGTGTGGAGAGGCTCAGAGGCAGCTGGGTGCGGCAGAGAGAAAGTTTGTGCAAAGCACTAACATCCACTTTCTTACTCCTCTGCGGAGTTTCACTGAGGGCCAGTACAGAGCCATACAGGTCACACATTCTCATGCATTGCTTTGCTAGATTATCTGTTTAGTCTAGTTTTTATGTTCAGTATTTTTTACATCATATTCATCTGTTTGTGTGTTTGTTAACAGGAGGAGCGCAAGATGTTGGTTAATAAGCGATTGGACTTGGACATAGCAAAGAGCAGGCTGAGGAAAGCCCACGAGGCCGACAGAGAGTCCACAGTGAGTTCCACTGGTGTTGTTAAAGGGTACCTGTATTGAGTTTTCATTACTAGCTATTTCAAAAGATCACGTATAATACTAGCGGTTCAGGTAACTAATGTTATAGACCGTTGTCAAGTACATGTGAGTACTAAGTCACTGCTCTGTTAGTAGGTCATGGTCAGTGAGATGTTTCCTCCTTCACCAGTAGTGATGCAGTAAGGCTGTATTGTCTGATTACCTGGGCTGTGATGGACTGGTCACTGACCCCATGCAGCAGACACCAGTCTTAGATGACACATTATCGTCCAGTGCTGGGTCGCGTCTCTAGGACAATGGTGGAGTGCAGAGCTTACGGCTGCACAAACAACAGGTGCAAACTTGTGCTTTCCACTCAATCTCCCTCACTGACTGTAGCTTGTTTACTCGCACTCCATCACCCGGAATCAACGCTGGTCACCACTGGTCAGCAATGGCCGCTCCCATAGGTTCTGCTCCCGTCTGTAATTCATATAATAAAAAGGTCCAATGTGGTGCATATATGGCGATTTTTTATTTTTTATTTTTTTTTACTGAATTTGCGCCTCTCTTGCTTATAAGTAAAGCACAATTACTGTGGTTAGCATGACCAGTACAGGTACACTTTAAACACACGTTGGTAATTTAGAACCATAATGTTTACTGCCCTAGTCATGGAGAAAATACACCCCGTTACCCATTCCTGTTCCCTTTCCCTGGTCCCTTTTCCCTTTTCCTTTTTCCCTTTTCCCTTTTCCCTTATCTCTTTTCCCTTTTCCCTTTTCCCTTATCTCTTTTCCCTTTTCCCTTTTCTGTTCCTTTGTCAGAATCTAAATATGAACCCGTTGCAGGACGACTACGTGGCTCATGTCTCCTACATGTTCAGCTTCTTACGCGTTAAATGGCTCAAGGTCAGTGTTGGTTTCATGGGGTGTAAACATCAGCGGAGACAGTTGGGTTTTTTGTCCTCATTGTCCTCATCTGTGTCTCTCCTTTTATCAGATGTGGGCTCAGGAAATCTCTCAGGTGAGTGCATGTTTATCTCTAAGTCCACACAGCATCGTATATCTGAGTCTGATGGACCGAAACACTGGTTTACCACTGTCAGCAGTTATAGAATTTACTATCAATATGTTTGTAGTCTTCATAGTTTTCTTTCTATTGTTGTATTGTTTAGTTCATTTGGGGGATTTGGTGTCGGATTGTGTTTCTGCTAATGGGAAATTTTCAGACACAATACTGGTAATAAAAAAGGCAGATTCAAAGACAATAATAATATTGTGTTTGTGTGTGTGTTTGTAGGCAGAGATGGAGCTGAGAATCTGTCAGAGCCTGTTCGATCGACAGTCTGAAAATACAAAACAGCTTCTGGGCGGTCTCAGCAACACACATGTGAGTGTAGAAACACATAAATATCAAATCGATACACTATTCTGTTATATAATATTCAATTTGGTGCGAGGAGCATGTTTGAACATCTTACAAAAATAGATTTCAGATTATATGGATTTGTTTTCTCTTCTCTCATCTGTGTATCAGACCAACCACATGCGCAGCCTGGTGGACTTCGTGGAGGCTCAGGCCTGTTACTTTGCCCAGTGTAACCAACATGCTCAGGAGCTGCAGAAACAGCTGGCCAGGTCTGTACAGTCTGTTTACTATATCTACTATACTGTCATTTATTTTACTTTTTTTTAGCAATATAATGTTGGATTTAAATTTTTTCTTTTTTTATTTATATGTTTTAAATTGAGCATTAAATGTGTTAAGAACAGAATTAAAATGATGAGTAATATTTAAAAGCATTGCATTCTAAATTAAAGCTAATCAGAGCTAAGCTAATAGAGGAAAACTGGTCAGAGAGCTGTTTTGGGTCACCATTTGGCAGAGGAAAATATATCGCAGTAATACGATGTGTGGATTCATTTTCTTAATTAAAACAGAGGAACAGATTAGAAATGTTGACCTCAACAAAGGCGTTTGAAATACAGGAGAGACCTCAGTAAAACAGGAAACAAGATTAAAAGGACGTAGAAAAGATGCAACAAAAGTAAATAACAAGACAGATGTGACGTGAAAGACAAAAAGACTGAGACTGAGGAGACACCAAGTCACAGGGTGGGAACCACTGCTTTACATGAACGACACTTGTCATGGGTGACACCAACTGCAGGATCCATGGACAGTGTCTCTAAAACCATTTATCAGTGGAAACTTTGTACATGAAGAAGTGAGTGGTATTAAATTGACTAATTCCACACAAAAAGTATATATAGTATATGTGTGTTTTTTTTAAATAATTTAAGTATTATTCCAATAGAGTATGAGAGAACAGCTATATTTTCTAACTGCTTACATGTACAAACTTCTTCGTCTGTAGATATGAACAACTCATTCAGAGATTCAAAAACACACCAACTTTTATTTTGACATGGCTATAGTATTTAATGTCTTCCCTTAAATCCACTGAATTCTATGTCACACTTAATAATAATTATCTGAGCATATGTCAGATGTTACCACAGAGACGAAAACACCTTGAATGTTTGGCTTGTTGGGAAAATGTCCAGGTGAACTCACTAATTTACACAAACCTACATAATGATTTTTTCTTCTCGTTGCAGTATTCCTACTGTCCTCTGCTCCAATAACTGGCAGTCAGGAATTACTAATGCACTTAATCAGCCATCGACCAGTGACGAGCCCATCAGGTTAGACCAGGTCCGTCCAGCTCCCGTTGTCCTTCACCGACTTCCAGACTTCGACCAAGACTCGTGGACTGCACATCCTCCGACTGGAAAAGACACGACACAGGGGTCCTCTGTAAACACATCACGGCCTGACAACACAAATACCAACAATAACAATAACACCTCCTCTACTGACAGCCACTGTTCATCAGCCGACAGCCACTCTGCAGCCAAGGAAACATCCAATCACATCTGTACGTCGGACTCAGACAGTCCACCCACAGATCAGCTCTCAGCCAGTACAGGGATGATGACGGAAAGAGGTTCAGCTGAGAGGCTCTGTGAAGCAGCATCAGGACCCGCTGGTGCAGGCGGCAGTCGCACCGTAGAGCTGAAGGGAGCCACAGTTCAGCCTCAGAGGGAAAATACATCTGATGATAAGGAGACAGGGACAGGGTCTAATGACACGGCTGCTGAGCCTCTAACAGCTGATGACAGCAGTGGGCGAGGCGCCCACCAGCACTGACGAAGACGTCCAGGAGACTTCATCAGTCACACAGGAGATTCAGAGACAAGAATAGGCCGAGGAATGTGTTCACGCAGCTTGTTTTTTTATTTGAACAACAGAAAAAGGAAAACAGAGCAGGGATTTTTTACAGTTTTATTATCAGAATCAAACATCTTAAAACTAGAAAATTAAACTCAAAAATCAGTCTTTTTTTTCTGAGATGAAAATGAGTGACACAAAACTTTATGCAAATGCGGAATTTGTGCCAGAATAATGATCAACAAACAAGGAAGCACTCAGAGAACACACACCTTCAGCACAGCCACTGAATTACAACAACAGTAAGGTCTACTGTCACCTTGACCTTTAACCTTTCAAACATTTTGTAACACTACACCATGACACTCTACATGTATGTGGTAAATTAGAATCAAATGTCTTCTGATGAAGATATGAGATTTGGGGGAAGTTTGGGACGTTTTTCCTGACCTTTGACCTTTGGCCAGTAGTCTGTAGTAACTTTCATCAGGAACTCAAAAAAAAAAGAAATCATTGTGTGTAAAAATGTGGAAGCTACTATATAAACACCAGTAAAAACATTACTTCCTCAGCCAAAGTAATGAATGAATAAACAAACAAACTGCCTGAATACATTTGGTCCAGTGTGATACCAGACCAAAGCCATGTCATCGTGGATGAACTTTAAAGGAAGCCTGAGGCTGAAACAGTCTGAGCAGTGACCACTAGTTGGCGTCACAGATGTGAGAATACAGCATCTATTATAGAGGTGCAGATTCACAATCATTATAATGTGTCTTTATTAATCTCATAGGGAACATAATGTGACGTGGTTCTACTTGTAAATGCAGTATAGTGCCACTATGATTTTAGCCTTTAGCCATATTTGTATTTTATGGATGTATGTGGCTGTCAAGTAGATATTTTGTAATGTAAACAAATAACAGAATTAATCAAGCTGTGTGCCAACTCTGTGTCCATGTATGTTGATGTGAAATAGACATGCAAGAATTAATCAATTAGTTGCCAACCACAGACAAACCGGGCAGTGATGGGAAATATTACAAACTCCGTATCAGCACAAGTGGTTTCCAATTGTTTCTAATGACTAAATATCAGGATTTTCTACCAATATTGTTGACCATGAGGGAAAAGACTAGCTCTAAGAGTAGCTTTTGCCTAGATTTCTTTACAGTTTAATGTTGAGTTCCTGATTTGTTGATTAATTACATTGAATGTGATTTTCAGTGATTTATTTATTTATTATTTCAGTATGCTTCACTAGACGGACAGTTCATTTCGAGTTTCTTCTTCGTTTAATTGTTATTGTGTTATTATAATTGCCTTTAAAAATCCATTACTGCTCACCCTCTATTTTCAGATAATAATCGAATTGTCAACTATTTTTATTTAAAACTATTTTTAAAGAAAATTGATTCCCGCTTCTAATATTCAGTATTTCCTGGTTTCCTGGACTGGTTCAAGGCATTTGAGTTCATCGTCTGAAGGAAACACCGATGGACATTTTGTGCTTCAACTAATGGATTAATTGATTGATGAAATAAGGTGGTTGTGGCCTCAGTGGGAAGTCATGAATACATGTGTAAACGTCGCTGTGTGTTTATCAGTGTCTGTTAGTGACCGGTGTGTGTTTCCAACTGGCCTACAGCTGTGACACCTTCTAAAGGAGCCGTGTGTGCATCCATGTGAACCCACCACCTCCTGACTCTTGTTTTTTTCTCCAGGCTGAGGTCATTTTCCATATGAAACACAGTGCCACTTGTGTGTGCGTCAAGGAACCCGACAAGGTGACAAGCGCAGCGGGTTTTAACCAGACCTGTACGCTGTTGAAAATACACTCACATACACACTCTGGGTGTTTCCCTCCACACATCCCACACTCATACGAACACTCAAATCCCACATTTGCTTTTTTACCCCTTTTTTTTTTTTACCCCCTTAAAGCCCCACTTGGTGAAACGGGTAGAAGTTTCCATGTCCAGCTGTTGTTCATTTTCAGTGTAAGGGCAGCCCACTCTGCTGTGGTGTGGGTCCACTCTGGGGACCCTCGATGGAAACATTAATGTAGCGCTGGACCTACTGATGTAATCAAACACCGACTCAATGCTCTTGTCCCAGTGCATAAAGATGTGTGTGTGTATGTGTGTGTGTGTTCAGATGGCTATGTGCAGTAATGACTCAGTCACATGTTACACGTCGAGTTGATGT
>JAPQRQ010000016.1:4212577-4224400 GCA_037367365.1 Apogon talboti
GTTGGTGTTTTCCAGTGTTTGTTGTAGATAATGGAGGAGGAGGAAGAAGACACAGTAAAGGAGAGAAATCTCATACATTCAGTCGCTCTGGTGCTTCTGGTCGCCTTCACTTCAGTACAATCAGTCCCGTCCCTCCCCAGCAGTCCTACCCTCCTGCCTCATTCTGACGCTCCATTTATGATGGAGCCTGGTGCAGTCTTATTTCTGGCAACCTGTTTGCATCCATGTTGTAATTTGCGGGGCCAGACAGCATTTGAATTTGCAGTCAAAGAGTTCCAGCTCATAGACAAAGCCCATCCTTAGTGTTCTGGTCCACAACTACGCATGTAGCACTTGTCCTCTGTTCCTGCAGGTTTTAAGTGTTATGGATCCTCCAACGTAAGAATTCACATTCCCACACCTCCACTTTACTGTATTAAAATCAACACTCTTTCATCAATTAGCTGTAAAACCTAGCTGGTACTCAGATTTAGCTGTTTAAAAACATCCACTGAGAACCTTGTGCTGATAACTCTTTTCCTTTAAAGAAAATCCCAGCATTTGGACTCTGGCTATTTGCTGGATGACCATTGACATGGTGACAAAAAACAGCAGAATTCCAGCACTTAAAAGAATATAATCCATAGTATTGTCGTGTTCAGGTCTAAACCGTTAAAAACCATCGGTGCCTGAGGTCAGACCTGCAATGTGTCTGGTGTTTTCTCATCATCCCAGCAGCACTGTGGGTATTCTGCATCAGCTTAGAAGAGACAGCTTGTGATGACACATTTGGTGGAAGGTGACTGCATAGTTCCTGTGTGCAACTTGTTAGCTTCAGAAAGCTTTCAAGTGAAATGTTTTGTTGGCAGGTGCTGTATGTAGTCATGTTTGGTTTCCTTCGATCATTCATACGTTCATTTATCCATCTTCCTCTGCACTCAGGCAGTTTTAGATGTAGCTTTCCATGATTAAGACTGATTCTGACTGGTTGATTCTTAAGGAGGAGTTTTAGGAGTGACACCATTTGTTCCATCCACAGCCTGATTACTTTCATCAGAGGGTTTGGATGCTTCTCGGCACATAAAGCTCCAGGATTCAGGCTTCTGCTTAAACGTTTTGGTTCTCATGTGCAGGCACATGTACTTTACATGTTTAGACGCAGCCGTACTCATACCACACAGTCTGGGGATCGTTGTTGGGGTCAGGGGAAGCGGGTGTGCTTTTAGGCCGTTCAACAGAGCTACACCGGGCTCTATCGCTGTCTTTCTTTAAGTGGGCGGGGTCACCAGAGCGCCCCTCCCTTAACCCCTCTCCTTGGTCCGGGACGTCCTCTGACCGTGTAGCAGGCACCGCCCTGACAGGTGTTACCATGGCAACTTCTCCACGGTGATGATAGGTAGAGGATGAGGTGGGCCCGTTGCGGGTGGAGGACGTCCTGGCTCGTTCCCTCTCTGCAAATCTTTCTGTCTGCAGGTTAAGGGAGGATGAGTGGTGAATGGGTGTGTGCAGAAAGCTTGCGTCTCCGTGCTGATTAGTCGGACCAGCCAAGCGAGCAGACAGAGGCCGCTCTCTGCTATTCGCCCCGCCACCTTGCCGCCGAACAACCACATCTGATTGACCGGGCGATCCTTCATTTCCACGGAAACTGTCGGGTCCATTGGAGCGCAGCAAATCAGCTGAGGCCAGGCTGAAGGTCCTGCTCAGTGATTGGCTGGTTCTCTGGGTGAGGGGCTGGGCTGAGGCGGGGGACTGGCCAACAGGCTGGCGGGGCGACGGCTTCACGCTCTGGCCCGGCCTTTGGTTGGATGACTGCACAGTAGGTGTGACATAACTGGTGGGGGTGACCTGATCTCTGCCAGCAAGGGCTGAGGCGGCGGGGCTTCGAAAATAATCAGTCATCAGGTCCTCCCTGCTTCCTGTAGACACCTGGAAGAAAAACAATTAAACACAGATTGTAATGTGAGAAATACTACTTTATTTATTTATTTATTTATTTATTTTTTTTAAAATCAAGCTAACACAAACTGTTGGGGTGTTGACATCAAAAGTTGCACTTCATCAAAGATGACTGACACACTGCTGCTGATTTACTGACATAAGCCACTGATAAACTACTGTCATTCAGGGTCTAAATATAGAAACCACTCCCTGACAGTATATACTGACCGCTATATAATATTTCTCTCTGATGACAAGACACAAATTATGAATGCAAATGATTATTTTTTACTGGCAGTAGTACTCTGGTGACTCAATATAGCATCTCTGTTTTTTCAGATGTGAAGCATACAGACTTCATTCTCACAGTTCCTAATGTGAGTTCGGTGGCCTTCAGATTTGCTGTGTTATTTTCAACAAGCTTCGATTCAGCCAGATCTAACTGAACTTGTACTTTGCATTTTTTGTTTTTGTTTTTCTTTTCTACACAACACATTATCTCACACAGTACATACTGACACTTAAATGTGCTTAGATATATTTTGATCAGTCTGAACATTAGTGGTTATTGGTTCGCTGCTGGTTCTGCTTTATAGTTTTGTTACATTTTTTCCTAAAAACACAGCTAATGGAGTAAATGCAACTTTACAAAAATAATGTTAATGAAATCCTATAAATCCTATAAGCTTATGTGACCTGTCAAACTTGTATTTAATATGCGACATTCAGATTGTTGTTTAAGTTTAATACTTTTTAAGGACTTACAAAAACTAGTGTTTCATTAAATGTTTTCCTGGTAAGACACAAGTCAAACCACAGTTGGATTAAACCGATAAAAGGACCATAACAATTACCATTCTGAGGAAACTGAGGGATCTTCAATGTAAGGATGGTAATTAAAAATGATCAGACTGGTTTATCGTACTGATTTAAAACGTCCTTCTTTATGTGACTCATGTTATTTCATGTTTTACTGCCATAGGAGTACAATGCGGCTTAACAGGCAGCAGTGAAGGCCTTGCCTGCAAAGAAATATTGTGGGTGTTGGTGGATCTTTTAGTAAAACACAAATATGCATTTGAACAGACTGACAGAAACAGAGACCCACCAGAGCTATTCTCACGCTGATTTCACACATATGGCTCAGTCACCACGTGTGAACATGACAGGCTGGAATGAAACAGTAGATTTGTAGCCAGGAGTTGGCCTCATAGCAGTTAGATAAGAGAGGATGTGGAGTATTTTATTAAACTGGATGATGACTATGTAAAAGAGTGTCTCACTAACTCCATCTCAAGCAAACCATACGAAGGGGCCTGCAGGGATCCTAGTCTGGATTAAAATGAATGCCTTTTTTATTTCGTTACATGAGGTGTACAGTATCAGGAAGGTACTGTACAGCAACCTGGACAACTCCAGTACTGAAATTTACGTGGCATCATCCTTACAGAATGAATTGAAAACAGAAAAAATGAAAGATAAACTGAAGAATCAAACTATTTTCCTCGTATTATTTGTTAATGGTAGAAATTGTCTTTAAAGAAACACCTTCATGAATTCCTTGGTTAATGCCTTGCTCTGAGACTTACTTTCCCACAGTTCTGTGAATATCAGTCAAAATTTCTCTTTCTCCATTTTAGAGTTTTCAAAACAACCTGTCCTTGAAAGGTCTTAAGCAACAACTAAAGACAGCATGATAACATCTAAATATAAAATGGTTTATTATGATTGTGTGGGAACAGAGAGAGAAGGCACAGCCTCGAGGAGAAATGGCTATACATGCTTCTCTGAACTCTGATGCCATCTGAAATAACAATCCAATAAAGGCAAATATGTCTCCAACTTTGCCATCTATCACTATATTGTCATTTCGATATGATTTAATATTGCTTTATCATTGCCATAGAACCTGCAGTATAGAAGGCAGATGAAGGAAAACCTTATTATTTCTTTTCTATTGGTTTGTTCTCCTCAAGTGAATGTCCTGTGGGTGATCAGATCCAAACACCTGCAGGTTTCTGCTGCTTCAGGCTCTGATGGACAATAATCAAAAGTTCAAGTCCATCATCACATTTCTATATTTGTTGCTTTCAATCAACAGAAATATCAATCAGTCATAAGCTCCATTTACTCAAATTTTTTGATGAGAAAGAGTTGTGCAGCGGAAAAATGAAAAACAGCCACTGGCAATCACAACAGATGCTGTTGACTGATGAGTTGATGCCAAAGCATCACCTCTGTGTGAAGATGAACCAGAACGTGGGTACATTACAGTAGTAGAGTGGTTTCACTGAGTGGTGTTGGTTACTAAGTGCCTCATAATTAACCCATTAGCTCCAGTAAATGGTAATGTGTCTCACCAGACAGGCACATTGTGCAGATTTCATATGAAGTTTTCACCATAAGGCTGATGTAAAATATCCTAATATTACTAACATAAAAGATGACTAAGAATTCTTTTCTTTTTTATCATTAATATCTCAGTTCCAGCTGGACTGGAAACCACAATGAAATGCAACAAATGTAAGACTCACATAGAAAAACACATTAATCAATTTTCTTTTAATGTGACTCACTTTTTTGGTTTCTTAAAATTCTCAACATTGTTCCCCAGATAATATCCTATTATTTTGTGACTTGACCTCTGGAAATCAATGATCTTTAGTAACTATGTAATGATTCATTCTCGACCACCTTTAAATTTTTTTATCTGCTTTGTTAGAAAACAATAGAATCAACTCAACAGAATCAAATTAAAGTAATAGAATTGTTATGAAAAGCAAGAAAATGTACAGCAAACTGGTCTTTATTACAAAAATAACCTGTTTGTAGTACATTTTGCCTATGTAATACAGCAGCCTTATATGCTACCATTACAGGGGATTCATATATAGCTGCTGTTCAGTGTATTTTTAGCATCCATCTATTTTTTACCATAGGAGGCGACTGTAGGTTGCTTTCTTGCAAAAACTCCTCCAGTGTCACCATCTCACTCCCAGGAGACGACGGGCGTGTCTTACTCCTAGCCGTGCCTCCACGCTGCGGCTGGGCCCTCTGAGGTGTGTGGTCATATGGGAGGGTTGAGCTACGTGACAGAGTCTGCTGTGATTGGCTCAGACCCATGACATCATCACTAGAGAGACTTGCCGAGCGAACCTGACGATCTGAGGAATCTGACATAGAAAAAAAATCTTGACTGTAACAGACGTGAAAATGCATCTAAGAGAGTATGCAGTATTTAAAACCTGACATAAATTAGATATAAACTAAGGGACTTCTGAATAATATCTATTAATGACAGACAGTCGTATTTATTTCTATAAATAAACCAGTGATTTGAGTTAAATGTGTCTGTACCTCTGCAGTTGACAGGTGAGTTGGAGCTGGAGGTGTTGTGGCTGAAGTCGGCTGAGCCTGGGCGTCCTCCTATGTTGCCATGGTGACCAAAAACCAAATCGGAGGAGTTGTGGCGAGAATCTTCATCATATAATAGACCTAAAAATACATCAGAACTTCATAAATACATATATCCTGCTAAGGACCCACGGCGGAGCAGTTGCAGCCTCCTACCTCTGGGTCTGCGGCTGGGGACTTGTCCGAGTCTGGAGTTGTTTGTTAGACCTGCTGAGGATGACTGATTATTCGGAGTAGAACTCAGTGCTTTGTAGGTTTGACCTGGAAACAGAAAACACATAATTTTTTTCATATAAAACTTCAATATTCATATTTAATCTCAGAACTGGTCATAAATACCAAAATCTCTCTCGCATTAACTGCCTTCTCTTTTGATGCTTGAATGACAACATGTATCCATTTATTTTTCATCAATGACATGCTCATCACCTTGTCCGTGGCTGTCTTCTCCATTAACACTCTCACTGCTGCCTCCAGGAGGACTGCTGCGATAAACGCCACGACCCCTGTCAGTCAAACCTGTGGGCCAATCAGAACATACTTAAAAAAAACCACACATTTTGCCACCGTACATCTTGGTACAAACAAATACACAAACACAGGAAGCACAGAGCTGAAAATGCAGGAATCGAACATGGGGGTCCGTGTGTGCGCACGTGTAGTGAACAATGTAACAGGAAATCCAAGTGAATACTATGAATCCTTTCATTCAAACTCTTACATCTAACAACCACTATAATATCTGTTATTATCGAATGCATGTCTAATCTAAACCAATGCAAAGCCCTACCATGTGCTGTCAATTAAATAAACACCAAAAATATTATAGCCGAGAAATGACACACGACTGATGGCTAATCCAGTTTCCTTGCCTATAGCACTTGTTCACTGTTTTTAGGACACTTGACATTATAGTTCTACATACATAAATTGAAACATCTCAGTTGCATCAGTCTTGCTGGCAAAACAATTCACTGTGCATCATCCACCATGTAGGAATTCATATCTTAGTGTTTATACAGACACTAACATTAGTCAACCAGATTGACATCAATGCAGCGTAGTTGACAAAGCAGGAAACAGTAGATATTTGTTTGTTTTGTAATTAGTTGTGACCTTGTTATAAGTTTCAGCCTCACTGCAATCCTGCAGAAGATAAAGTGCCTACAGAAGAGCTAACAGATAGTTTGGTGGATAGTTAAAGCATTGAATTAATCTCTAAATCTTTATGTAAAATTACAGCAAAGTGGAGTAATGAAGCATTAGCTACCTTGGTCAGACAATGCTGTAGCAACAAAACCCCTGAGTGCATCAGGCTTAACGAGAATGGATTTTATTACTTATGTTTATTTGTAAGACAAAGTATAGTTATGTTACTTCTCCTTACAAATGATCGGAAATCAGTCTGAATTTAAATTGCTTTAAGGTGAATGTGGATTTTAATGTTGTTTACAGCAGCTCCCTCAATCCTAAAACATAGCCTGGGTCCATGTTTTTTTTTAAACACCAGGGGATGGATAGATGAAGGGTTTTGGCAAGCACACAGACATGTCTGACAGAGAAGTGGCATTGGCAGCAGACGCACTGGTTGTTGTGGTGAACTTTGATACTGTATAAATAAACGGAAAATGCTAAAGTAGAGGTTTCAGAAGAAAACAGATCTGTCTTCAAGCAAATGACAACAAATCAGACTGAAATGAGATCTGATCTCAGACAGCCGTGAGTCCTGCCTGATGCACAAACTCAACAGGGTTAAACTGATTTACGGAGGCGACAGCACACATTTATGCACATAGTGGTCAAAAGTGAACAACTGTTCAGGCACATGCAGACAGACGCAGGCAGCTCTGGGTGCTTGGAAGCAGGAGCATGTGCGCACATCACACACAAACAGGCCTTCTTTACACTTACTAGTGACACTGGCTGGTTCTCAACAGCGACATACACCTGTGTGTTGTGTGTATATCTGTATGCTTGAGTGAGCAACAGCTCCCTGCATTACTGTTTGGTCTATGGAATGTTGAGAGTCACACTGCTGTTACAAAATCAGATGTGAAGGCGACCGTGAAGGTGATGATGATAATGTGGATGGTTAAAAATGATGATGAAGAGGGGGATATTAGAACACTTCATTGGCCAAGATGGGATGGCTAGTGAGGACGTCAGCTCTGATGTCAGTGGAAGACCAGAATCGCAGTCGTCTGGAGAGAGAGAGTGAGGAGCGGGAAGAGGGGTGGGAGGCTGAGGAGGCTGTGGGAGACGTGGGAGACGTGGGGAGGAGCTTGTCTTGGCTTTTACTGCGGAAGAAATGGAAGCGTTTCTGAGCCAGAGGGGCTGAGAGAAACGGAGAGACACGGGAGAAAGAGATGGTAGGAATGTAGAGAAAAGGATGAAACAATGACAGTGAATAAAAGAGAATTAAATGCTGGTTAAGAAGTTATTCATGAAATAAATGAGAATTGATAAATCACAGATTATCATGCAAAACAACTTGTATAAGAGACAAACCAAGAAACCAGAATATCACTGTTAGAATAATTCATGCATTACACACAGGACCGACCTCAACTCACTCACAGAAAATGACAAAGCTTCAGTATTTGTCTGGTTATATCATTAGCCTCATAGCATAATCGCCTAAGTCATATTTTTTTCCAGGTCACAGCCAATGATGCAAAATTAATCAGCAGTTTAAGAGTAAAGTTATGCAGATATCACAATTTAGGCAAAAATATGACTTAGGCAATTATGTCATGAGGTTAACGATATGGGACTGATGGGGTGTCATATTCATCAGGACTGATTAGGGACATGTAGCTGCATAGTGGCTGCATTAGCATGATGCATTACTCAGGCATTAACTTAGCAAATTGGGTATAAAAAGGTCTGCGTGCTGCAGGACTTTAAATGAGACTTTTAAATATACTTGTTGAAGTGAATTGAGCTCAGTCATAAGAAAATTCCCCTCTGTGTGTGTGAAAATGTAACAGAAAACCCATGAAAATAAAGACCATGCAATAGAGGCAATAAGGATAGAATGATAAGTATGCGTCTAGTTTTACTGTCTGTAACACCGAGCAAAAACTACCTGTAACCTGCCTGCATTAGCAGTTTATCTTGCCCTCTTCTGGTAAATGTATCAGGGCAGCAACAACACAGACAGCAAATTTAACTCTTTAGCTAACTAGTTTCACTGCGCCTATGCTATAAATATGGACAGTGTTTTATGAGGGAGAAAGAATACTGCATTCAAACAACCCTCTGTCAAATGCTGTAAACTTTTAATAACCAATTCTTTATATTCCCACTGTCTCCTGTTATATATGGAACAGATCTCTGCCTGTAGCTGAATTTAGAGGGCCAACAATGCAGGGTCATATCGCAACCTCAAGGGCTCTGAATATATCCTTAAATAACCGTGTTGTGCTTTCTATAGAAGGCAAAATATTGGAATAATCTGTGCCTCTAAACTAAACATTTTTGTTTCGCTTTCAGTGTCTTTGGCCTGTGGTGTTAAAATAAAAAATAAGTGCTTGTCACTGCATTTCAATGACCACAATCTGGGAGCAATTCCTGATGCCATTTTGGATTGCTCTGAGTGATTCTAAAAGCCTGCCAGCATTCCTTTCCACTGGAGCTGTCCTCTGTGACTTATTGGCCCAAACAGAAAAAGCGACATCCAGTGACATCTCATACATCATGACAAGCCAAGAAAAATCTACACTAGATTGTTGTTGTTTTGGTGCCATAACTATAATCTGTCACAGTCTTTCAGTATCATGCTAAACTCATTTCTTGCAACCAAAATTATAGATCCATTTTGGGATTATTTGGCATATGTTTGTCTTTATTAGAAAGATAACAGGAAATGACTGACAAGAGATCAGGGACTAAGACACAGCTAAAGGTCCTCAGCTAGACTTAAACCAGGGAAGCTGTGGTTCATGGTCAGAGGTCTGAGCCTGGGCCAAGACTACAACGAAAAGACTGTCTTCTGTTTTAAACGGTTTGGGTTTGAAGGCTTGATCTGATTTTGGGAAAAAGCTGATGTTCGTGTTCTTATATTCTTCCAAAATTAATTTATAGTTTCTCTCTATCCAATACAGCACAGTGTCTGATAAAAGTAGGTGCAATAGAACTAATTCTAAATGAAAACTAATATACACACCTGATTAAAGCCCAGATATTGCTACTATTTCTATTGAAGGAATCTGAATCTAGTTACACTAGATGCAAAGTGGATGTAAAGTGGCAAACAGAAGTGTAAGGCTCCTGTCAGACATCCAGTAGGTTATTTGGTCAACAGCGCCCTCTATAGATAATGATTGGGATCTGCACATAAATCAAAGTCTGCTGTTTTATAGTTTTCATGGTTTTAAGAGCCAAACTATTAGCAAACATGTATTAGAATTAGATTATCTGATTGTTAAAGTTATAAATTGTTATGACACTTGGATAAATTATTAATCTACAGCCATCAAGGGTTTCCTCCAGTGACAGTGTGGACTTTGTCATGTCCTGACAGGCGATAAAACCATGTGTAGCAAAGCACTGTGTCTGTGGATTTACCTCGGTTAATGGGTGTGAGGGCGGGACTCCGAGGTCCCAGGCTGGGGCTGGAGGTGTGGTTGTTATGGTTACTGTGGGTGTGACTGGTGTCTTGGCTGTCACTTAATGTCCTCTGGGGAACCGCTGGAGGGGTCTCGGGGGGGAGCAGGGGAGGTGGTGCAGGCAGGGGGATATCTGGGGCACTCTTGGCTCTTTCTCTGTCTTTGCCACCATCCTTGTCTCGGTCTCCCATTCTCTCTCTGCTGCTCTCCTTTCTGGGTTTGATCAGTTTGGCTAAAGCTTTGGCTCCGGACCACTGACTCCTCCTGCGCGTACACAACAGCATTTCTCAGTAAACTGTACAAAACACATCATATGGACACATTCTCTATAGAATACATCACAGCTAGCTTCTAGATCAGGGGTGTCAAACTCATTTTAGTTCAGAGGCCACATTCAGCCCAATGTGAACTCAAATGGGACCAGTAAAATAACGGCATAATAACCTATAAATAATGTCAACTCAGAGTTTTTCTCTTCGTTTTAGTGCAATATAAAACATTAAAATATGAAAATATTCCCACTACAAACTATCTTTTGACAAAAAAGATGTGAATAATCTGAAAACTCTGAAATGTTGTAAAAAAAAATAAGGTTTTCCACAATATTATGTCTTAGCTTATTATTAACATGACTTACAGATCACAGTGGATCTAAAAATGCACAAAACATTTAGTAACAGGCAGAATATCATCCCATGGGCCGGACTGGACCCTTTGGCGGGCCAGTTTTGGTCCGTGGGCCGTGTGTTTGACACCCCTGTTCTATACCAATTACATCTCCAACTGCTAACCCATTTTCAAGGATCCATATTTCAATTTTAATCTGTAGTGTAATATGTCTGTCAACAGAATAAATGACAAAGTGGGATCACTGTCTAACAGATGGCTCCTGTAAATACATGATATACACATATTCATGTATTTCATATTCCTCATATTAGCAAAATTATGAGTATGTATAATAGGAATGGATGAAATGAAGAAACATATTATACTCAGTAAATTTTCTGTTGTTAAAACAGAATCACAGTAAAATCACACTGCACAAAGGACCAAGACTGCACAACATATTTGAATAAAGAAGTTGCTCAAAATAAACAAAAAGGTTTGCTGCTTGAGGGCAGTGATCTTATCCACTAAGACCCATAAATACCACTGTTCATTTAACATTCTCATTTTCATGTCATGGAACCTTTTACAGAGATCGGTGTATATGTTTGTTTCATGTCATGGATTATTACTTTTTAGGTGTTGGGTCATAGAACTTGTACTGGTCCATGATCTTCTCCTCCAGTTTCTCTTTCTGGCGTCGGAGTGCATTCAGCTTATCACTGAGTAGAAAGGGACACAAACAGTAAGACAAAAAAAAGGGAAAAAAAACTTGCAGATATCTAATGTGAATATCTATAATTTCTTTGGTGGGATTAAGTTCAGGTGTTGTATTGTGAACTGTTAAACATCAGTCCCAGGATTTTTCTTGCTGTTGTGTACCAGAAGTCCATACTGAACTGGGGAAAACAGCATTTAAATATGCTGCTTCCTCTTAAAAAACAATTACAAAACTTAAGGAGCTTGTCTTATTAAACGCTTTTAATAATTTATTTTTATTATCAGAAAATGTATGTGATGTTTGTATATACATCTCTAACACTATGGCTGCCTGAAGTTTTGTTGTTAACTGTGCCACTGTGGGTTTTTCCTGGTTAACCTCATAACCCCTGAGCCATGACTCCAGGTAAACATTAACATATTAACCCTTTACCCCCTGAGCCATAATTCCAGGTAAATGTGCTGTTGTGAATCGTCGTCTGTTTCAGGTTCATTAAAGCTGCTGTCAGTATGTGCTTGTGTTCCTTTTCTTCAGTGGTTTTGTTTTACTGTG
>JAPQRQ010000016.1:4224500-4241529 GCA_037367365.1 Apogon talboti
TTAGGATGTTGAACATCAACTGTGAACTGGAACACACTGAACAACAACAAGGATTGGAATTTGGGCCCAGTAGGTTTGTTTTGGGCTCTTTTTGTCTAAATCAGTCCAGCTGCTTTTTGATACCTGTTTAACTCCATAAAGCAGTTAAATGGTTAAAACTCAGTAAAAACACAGTAAAAAAAATAAAGGAAAATCACCACAACACTGGAAACAACAGTAAAAACAAAAAACAAAGAAAATGATGTAAAAAAAAAAAGAAAAAAGCCCAAGCTGTCTATTTTTATAGTGAGTCTGTCTCAGTCCCTGCTCTGTGTTTGACCCGCATTACACAGGTGGTGGGGGCTGTACTGAGCATTCTCAGATGGTCTATTCTATCAGCACGTTTGGAAATTTTTCCTATTGAGGAAATGGTTGAATTTTTCTGAATATTTAAAATAAATCATACATTCAGAGCACAGACAAGTCAGGGGTTAAAGGACAAAATAAAAGTCATAAAATTACATGTATAACTTCTGTTCCTGATGGTAGAGCTCCTTGCTCTCCATGCTTCTCTCCAGCAGAGTGTGGTTCTGTTGACTCAACAGGTTGATCTGACTCAGGAGGTGGTGGTTTTCTTCTTCCAGGTTCCCTTTCAGTCGACTCAACAGCTAAACAGACACAGAAATAGTGAGTTAAAGAAGCTCTCAAAATGGAAATTGAAGAGCTTAAACCCCAATTACTGCTATGGTGTGTGAAAAAATGTGTGCATGTGCTCTTTGCATCATAATTAACTACAGGGTCCAGATTACCTCACAGTGGTTGTCTAGTTTGGTCATGGTCAGATCCAGACCCTGGTGCTGCTCCATTAATGAATCATATCGTGCCATCCATCGACTGACTTCTAGCTGAGTGGTGCTTAAGGAGCTCTTGAGGTCGTTCATGCGCTGCTGGAGCCCCTCACTTTGCTCTGACTGCTGTGACTGGATCTCTGTCAACCTGGAAGCAAGAAATATAAGAGGTCAAAGACCAAAGAAACTAATATGTGTGCTCAAATCAAAAGTTAACGCAGGTAGCAGAAAGGGGTTTTTTTGTTTAGAATTTTCAGGATCAGACCACACAAAAAGTCTGACCCAGGTGTCATCAGGTATAATGTAAATGACACCTGCTAACCATGTGACTGTCCAGGAGTAACTGCATGTGTTTACCTGTCAACGTCTGTTTTCAGCTGCAGATTCTCCTGTTGCAGCAGGCGATTCTTTTGGATCTCCTGGTTTAGCTCCTCCTTCTCCTTCTGACCCCGCCCCTCCTGCTCCTCCCACTTGTCTTTCTGCTGGAGCAACATGCAATATCTGGAAATGGGCAAACACAGACAAGAAAGGAGATAGGAGTCATTCAATCATTAAGTATCTGTGAAGTTTCCAGTGATGACTAGTTTGAATTCTGTATCATAGACCTCAGTCAGACAGTGATTATATGATTATGGTCATTAAATATCCAAAGGAAGATTGAATAAAACTTCTACACTTCTACAATTCCCTGTTCTACCTTTGGGGGTCACATGGAAGTAAACAATGTCACAGTCAACTTTTGTTAACAACAGGATCAGACTTGTTAGTGCACTGCTAATTACTTGCTTATAAAAACATGACACCACTTAACTTTGTTTTGCCTGGAGATGAGTTTCTCTTGGATAGAAACAAACCTGAATGTAACATCTACATTTAAATCAATCATGCTGTAACTTCTAAGTAATTTGCCAATTCTGTAGAACTTTATACTTCTGTACAGTTACTGACAACCACAAGGTCTGATGAACAGGCCCAAACTGATTCTGCAGACTTTTGCAACATTTTGATCCACAATGACAATCTGTGGGCTTTTTTTCGTTATTAAGAAGCTAGACAATATCTATTTAACATAATGATGTCAGTTTTCCACAAATCTGAAAATCAATGGCAGACTACTTTGCCTTTTTTTTTTCAGTTAGGGCTCACGTTGCTGAGCGGCATCTCCTTAGCTCTTTGTAAATTGGATATTTAAAATTTTCTAACTCCTTTGACTTAACTTTTAATGTTACTGAATCAGTAATGAGAACGCAACTGAGCCTTCAGAAAAGAGAAAGCAATTATCAGCAACCTAAAACTAACAATCTAAGAATAAACCATAATATTACATATTTTTTTAAAATCCAGCATGTACATTTAAACATCGGTACAACATCAGTGTACTAATGTGTGCAGTGTGTTTGCCACCAGCATTTTCAAGAGATTATAGGCATTAAGTTACTCAGGAGTTCAGCACAAGAAACACAGTCAAACATCAGCGTCATCAGTCTTTACTTGACAACTGACCTGAGACACAATGCAGTATATAAACAAAACACCCTACTGTACTTGACATGTTTTCCTATTTACCAATGTTCTGGTCATTTGTTTAACTCGCACTCGAGCAATCAAACATTTCATGGGGTTGTATTCTGAACTTACTTGTTGTGTAGTGCCCTGTGTTCAGTTTCTAGCCCCCTCTGCTTGCCTTTCAGCGCAGCATGTTGGCTGATCAGCTGCTCATACTCATGCGCTTGCCTCTCATGTACACTCAGCAGCCGTTCATGGTCGCTGAGTACACTTTCTCTGCCTCGCCATGCCTCCTCACGCTGGCGCTGCCACGACTCTACTTCTGTCTCCAGGGCAGTTACCTGTCCCTGCAGCACAGCATTCTGAGCCATAAGAGACGCACTCTGGGAAGAAAGTGTCGAGTTCTCCACCTGGGAGAAAGGATGATCTGTTCAATTTCAACATAAAAAAAAAACACCACATGCAGCACTCATATTACCATAAACAGCTCTTACTGAATGTTACACAGTGTACCTGGAGTTTAGCTGTCTGTGTATGCAAGGACGAATTCTGCTCCTGCAGGGTGGTGGTGTGCCGTTGAAGCGTCACCATCTGGTTGTTCAGAGAATTGTTTTGGTTCTCCAGCTGTTTTAGCTGCTCCTTCAACAGACTGCTCTCCGTCTGCAGGGAGGCATTCTGAGGAAAATAAAAATACCCAAAACAAAAAGAATGATCAATATGAACTGCAGTATAGAAAAGACTGGAGGCAATAAGTGCAGTAAAGAACTAAAAACATACAAATAAATGCATAATTAAAATAAATCAGATAGAGCAATACGTTTTTTTGTTTTAGAAATTTGAAGGAAAGGCATACATTCTTCTCTACGTCAATAAGATGATCTTTAAGTCGGAGCAGTTCAGCAGTAGCCGACCCGTGACCATGGTCTCTTCCTGAGTGCTTCTGGGAATTGTGGTTTTGTTCCTGCTCCTGTTTCTGATGAAGGGACGACACTGTTTGGCGAGACTGCAACAGAGAAAAAATTGTACATCTTAACAGTATATCTTGAAATACCACACATAATAAAATTTACTATAATCACTTTCAATCAACTCTTTTAAAGAAATTTTAAGTAGCATTCAGATTGTGTGGCTTTAAATAGATTAGACTGGATTGTTGTCATATGGTTCTACAAAAGTGTTGCTGGAAGAAATGAGCTTTATTGAAGGAGTGTCCTTACAGCAGCTAGCTCAGTACGTAGTGTGGTGTTGAGTGCATTGCTTTCTTCTAGTTTCTTCTCCAGGCTGGAGATTTTCTCCTCCTTAAGCTTCATTGTCTGTTGGACAGTTTCCTCCAAACGAGACTCCAGCAGCCTGTACCTGCTGACATCCACACCCAAAACATCTCAGTTAATATCAGCATTCATGTCCACATATATCATTTCAATTTGATGAAACAACTGATGAACACATCCATGAATGAAATGAAACAGAGCTACCTGTCCTCCAGTGTGTGCTCTTGCTGCAGTAGTTTCTCTCTGTTCAGTCCAACCTTCTCCAGCTCTTCATTGAGTTGCTCTAACTCAACACTTTGCTGCTGAACACTGAGCTTCTCTGACACCAGCTCCTGCACACAGAGGCTCATTTCAGTATATACTCTATATCAAAATACAGAAGTAGAAAACTAAAGCAAAGAAGTTTTTATTCAATAGAGGTTAATGTAAATATAAATAAACCAGTCTTAAATACAAGGTGGATTTAGTGTCGCTGATGCGTAAACTGTATTGTATAGTTTTTCATCATCATGGAGGTATTTTCACTGAGTTCAAAAACATTCCGCTCTAATTAAAATGTTGATGGTTAGAAACAAAGTTGAATGTGAATACAGAACAATAGCAAGTGATGGCAGGTATTTGCTCATGATCTTTATCAGCAGCATTGTGTTTTTGAGAGTCTAATGCTGAAGTTTGAAATTTGAGCATTTATTAAACAAGGCAAAGCAGATTTTTCATTATTTCAAAAACCTTCAACTAAACACTAATCAAATCAACTCAAGACTTATCAAAATGTCTAAAGAGATTTTGCGACATAAAACTTAGATTACTGTACTTTTGAGAGCCTGAAAACCCTAGATTGGACACTGTACTAGTTTGCTTAGTACTTGTGTTCAAAGGTTTTTACTTCTCTTTCTTGCTTTTTTTTTCCACATTTCATTCAAGTTGAATATGCTTCGGGATGATTGTGTGATACAAATGAAGAACCCCAAAAACAACTACTAAATGATCCTTGTAGTGGAACATTTAAGTTATGTACTCTTTTCTTGCAAGTGTAAAATTATCGTCTAAAATAATTATCTTACCAAAAACCCTATAAGTTTGCAATTATGCGCTGGTATTTGTGTTTTTACAAACATTTGTCTTTGATCTGTATTTTTCGTACATTTGTGCTGCCCTCTCACCTCTCTTAGTGTAGCAAGAGTTCTCTTGTCAATAGTCGCTTGTTTCTGCAGCTCCTTGTTCTCCTTCTCCACCTCCTTGGCTCTAACTGCTGTCTCCTTCAGTCTGTCCACTTCCTTACTCAGCGCCAGGCCCTCTTTCTTCATTGTATTCACTTGCCTGGTTTTCTCCTCCAGCTCTGAGTCTTTACTGTCCAGCAGGGTTCTCATCCTCCAGCTCTCCTTCTCCAGGTGCTTCCTGCCCTTCTCTGACTGCTCCAGGTCCAGTTGCAGCTTCCTCCTCTCCTCGTCTCCATCCACCCTCCGTTTCCTCTCCTCCCTCAGCTCGTCCACCTCTCTCCTGAGTTCCTCTTCTTTGCTTTGTGCTTCCTGTCTTTCTCTGTCCACTTCTTCCTTCTCCTCTTTGCTCCTCTCTATTTGCTCCTCCAACCGATGCTTCTCCTGGTTCAGAGATGCAATGTTTAACTCCAGCCTTTCTGCCCTCTTCCTCTCTCCTTGTGCCTCCTCTCTGGCCTCTTCCAGCCTCCTCTGCAGCTCCTGTGCTTCTTTCTGAGCTTCTTTATGTTCCTCTTGTAATGTGGCTAGACGTGCAGATGAGGAACGCAGGTTTTCCAGGGAGCAACGCAGATCTAGGTTCTCCTTTGTTAGAAGGCCATTTTCTGCCTCATGTTTACCCAGTCGCTGGAGCTCTCGCTGGGCTTCCTCTGCCTCCCGCTTCAGCTTGTGCACCTCCTGCTCCAGAGAGGATACCTGCTTCTCCAGAGCCTCTGACCGCTCACTACATGCACGCAGAGAGGCCACCTGGAAGCACATGGCAGAAGTACGTCTCATAGTAATTAAAACGTTTTCACTTACTTGTGTGTCATATTAGAAAAATTACTGTCCAAGTATTTTAAATTCTGCATCAAAAAAACCTGTGTTAAAATGTTTAAAAATCAACAACAGGTTAAACATTTGGAAAAGGTAAATGAGAATAAGTGACAGAATTGGAAAATTGTAACAGAATTAGTAAATAAATGATGACTATTTGTGATAATTGAGTGTGTCCGTATATGTGGACTGATGAAGTAACTGCAACGTTCCTTAAATAAAACTGAAAATGCAATGTTTGAAACAACACGACATGAGTAAGTGATTTGGAGGTAAATATAAAGCCAGTTTTGGGACAGCAGAACGGGTACAATTCCAGACCAACATCCTCTAATCACATTCTTCAGCTCTAGTATGAAATACTGTATCTAAATGGCAAAGTTTTAAAATCTACTTTGAAATGACCAAATATAAGATTCGCTCTTATTCACTCTTAACCATGGCCTTTTGGATCATCCGGGCAGGTCAAGTATTACACTTGTACATATGTTTATCTCAATGATCCAGCCCATAATATTTGCACAATAGTAGCATATGGAATTGTGACAATTCATGTTTTCTTTTGACAAGTATCTGAAAATGTGATTAGAATCTATGATGCGTTTGGATGTAACCTTGGTTCTTGTGAATGTGCTGCTCTGTGACTTTTATTATTACCTCTCTGTTCAGAGAGTCCCTGCTCCTCTCCAGTCTCGCAGCGTCTCTTTCCACCTCCTCACATCGACCCGCCTTCTCCCTCAGCCTCTTTGCCTCCTCACTGGCTAGTTTGAGTTCAGTCTCCAAGCTAGCCACCCGAGAGCTGGCATCTGTGATGTTCTGGTGTAGCAGACGGTTCTGTGCCTCCACCTCTCGGACCCTGGCTTCACTGTTGGACTGAGCCCGATCACGAAGAGAGGCCACAGCATCTGAGAGGTGCTGCTTCTCATTCTCCAACTCTGAGATCTGAGTAGATGAAGGATTTGCATTTTAGTCTCTTGTGACTAGCCTTGACTGTGTCCCTCTTTAATTAATTCATTACTGACCTGTCTGTCTTTTTGGGCTCTCAGAGTATGCATTTCTCTCTCCAGATTCTGTTTTTCTTTCAGGATTTCCTCTCCTAGAGACTCCATGTCCTGATTGGTCAGCCTCTCTTGGTCCAATAGCCCCTGAAGACGCTCCAGCTAACCAACAAATAGGAAGATAAACTATAATTATAAGTAAAAACAAAATTTCTCTGATCATAAATATATATTCAGCTCTTTTACCTTCTTGCTTAGACTCTGGTTTTCCCTATCCAGCTCCTGGGAGTGGAGTTGCTGCTCCTGCAGGTGGTGGTTGTCCTCTTTTAGTCTTTCTATTGACGCCTGCAGCTCACGGTTCTCCTTCTCCAGCTTCAAGACCCGGCTGGAGACACACTCATTCAGCTCGTGGACCAACGATTTACGGGCTGTAGCAGAAGAAAGTCCATTCAGGTGTAAAAATATCAACAAAAGCCTTTCTGTATTGACAAAAACTAAACTGTAGATTAGAATGACCAAAGAGAAAAGTAGGCATCTTACTCTCTGTGTTAGTGTTGTCATGGTTTTTGGTCAGCTGTTCCAGCTCCCAGCCGAGGTGAGCAGACTCATTCATACTCTGTTTCTGTCCGATTTCTAGAAGCATGTTCTCCTCCACCAACTCCTCTAGTCGCCGACGTTCATTGTCCCTCTCCTACAAAACACACACAATTCCCTGAGCCTCTAAACCTCATAAACCACAGATACACACATGGTGAATTAGTCACACATATAAACAGACTGAAAGTATCAATAAGACAACTTGACTAACAAATAAATAAATGCAGGATGAATATCATACCATCTCCAGGTCATGAATTTTAGCTCGCAGTAACAAGTTGTCTTTCTCCAGTGTGTGCAGTTTATCGCAGCGTCCCCTGGAGGCTGACAGCTGTTCCTCCAATAGCACCTTTGTTTCCATGAGCGTCAGGTTGTCCTCACGCAGCTCCTGTAAAGCAACACACACACACATTTTCAGAGGACTGCCAGTGACAGCTGGCATTTGTGTCTCCTCTGCTCCATACAAATATAATCAAAGTGTAATAAATTAATTACAGTTGGACTAGTGCACTGTAATTAAGAACACATTTTGAAATCTGCATTTATACCTCCACTCTGGTCTTGTAGAAGTGGACATCATTGAGTTTTTCTTTACATCTCGTCAGCTCAGTCTCAAGTCGGTCGACCCGGGATGCTCTTTCCCTCAGAGCGTCCACCTCATCCCTGTACACCCGGACTGAACGGGCCTCCGAAGACAGCGACTGGTTCTGAATCACAACAGATAGTCTATATTATCGTTTAATTAAGTGGAGTCATTCCTTAATCTTTTTATTCTTCATGACTTTACCGTGCCCTGCCAAATTGGAACAAGGTTTAAAACCCATACATGTGAAAATATGGGCATTATTTCAGTACATTTTGTGAGTTTAAATAAAGGCTGACAATAACAGCTACCGACCTCTTGTTTCAGTCGCTGTAATTCCTGATCCAGACGCTCCACCTCATGTTTTGAATCCATCAGCTGCTCTGTCTTCTCCTCCCTGTGTGTGCAAACAAACAGATGTGTGTAAATAACAGAGCACGTTCAATTAGAAAATGCACAATCTATCATTATACTGTACAATCAGTCCCACACCCTGTAATGTCTACACAAGATCAACAGTGATTGAGGTATTTTACAGCTCACAGTAATGAGACTGCAGAAACACCCAGCAGGCCTACTCCACTTTATTGCAAATTTTTGTAATATCAATTAACAGAATCTAGTCTGTATATTTTAAAGATTGACTGGCTGTTATACAGGGTAGAAATAGAGTGTGTAGTTAATCTGAAAATACGTTGAACCACTGTGTGATTATGTTGTAGATTTATCTGAACTAGACAGTATAATAAGCTATGACGGCAATGAAATGACTTCCATCTGTTGCTTGCATCACCACGGCTCAGCCTTAAACTTGTAATACACGTAAAACCTTTTGGAATAACTCTAAAGGGGCAACAGTGACACATTAGGAAACAGTTTGTAATTAAGTCAGAGAATATGACTCTTACTTTTTTTTTTTAAAACTATTTTGTTGTGCGTGTGTGAGCTGTTCAACCTGTTCAACATTTAACTAAGACTCACAGTTCTTGTCTGTATCTGCGCAGCTTGGCCTTGGTATCAGCGAGCTCCACCGACAGATGCTGCTTTTCCTCTTTCGTCAGCCCAGGCACAGTCGCAGCTGATCCTCCACTGTTCACTCTCACCTCTCCACAACTCTGCCCACGTTCAGGGCTACTCAAACCCAGGGATCTGCACCCTTCCTGGGGCTGCTGACTGGACAGGTAATCCCTCTCCTGAGTCAGATCCACTATAAACTGGAAGGCAGCAGTATATTCATTCACTGTAATTCTAATTTTCCCACTGAAATATTGCTTTTAACTAAAAAGTAAAGCTTATTTTCATTCATTTAATTCAATTAAATGAATGCAGATCAATATTTAATTTGGGTAAAATCTCATCAACAGGAAATAGCAACATTTACTAATATACATGAGTGGTGAATTTGTAACATCTGATATCAATACTAAACTAAGTTGAAAGGATAAAGATGTTTGGCATAAAAAATGCATAAAAATAAAATTGTGCTTTCATATTGAGGTCCTGGAGTTTGTTATTAAAGAAAATTCTGAAAGGAGAAAAGTATTTCTTGGGCAAGAGGTACCCACTGATAAAGTAGGACAGTGTTTGTCTTGTTTGTGTCTCGGTACCTCATTGGCCTTATCTCTCTGATCAATCAGTTGCCGTAGCGACACAGCCATGTTGCGGGACATAGGTTCCAGTTCTTCATGTACAAGATCAGCCCCTTCCTCCAACCAGGACAGATCAAGAACATTCAGCTGGTTGTGTGTAACCTGAAACATGCAAAACAAACTGAGGTTATGACCTACACCTAAAAAGACATGAAAAGGACTTTTTGCTAAGGACAACTACTCGATGTCTTGCAATGTTTACTTAGAATTCCTCAGCATATTAAGAGGAATCTGAAATCAATGCCTGTTCACAGAGCAAGTAATGCAGTTGAAGTGTGTAACATGTATGATAACATCATTAGTCTGACTTCAAAATCCAAGTCATCATGCACATAATAGTGTGTCTGAGAAGTAAAGGCCTGACCTGATACAGCAGCTCAAGTAAATAAACAGGATGCCTAAAAATAGGGATGAGCTGTATGTCACCTGTTGTTTTTTCCTTCATGTCAGCTGATTTAGGGAAGTGCAAGGAAGTTGTAAATTAACATTTTTTCAGACCTGTTTTGTTTTTTTTTTGATCTGGATCAGCAGCTTCACCCAGTATATTAGCAAAATAACTGTATACATTGGTTTCATTGCAGACTAGGAAACACATGGCTAAGCTGATATTGTAAAGAAAACCAAATAAACATAAAAAGCATCATGAAAATCCTCCTACATAGAGCAGAGCGTCCTCTCAGCGGGGAGGGGGGTAGAGAGTATGTCAATCCAGGTCAAAGCATACGTAAGACTAAGAATCAGATGGTGACAAAACCTTACAAAAGGTGCTAGGGCTGCATGTTTCCGCTTTCAAAATTATTTTGTGATTATTGTGGATAACACTGTGATTTGAACAGAGTTGTGTCTCAAAAGGAAAATGAATACTTGACTTGCAAATACGAAGAGCAGAAAATCATAGCAATCCAAAAACAGTCATAATATCTTTTATGAAGAGATCAAAGGTAACTGAAAACAAGTGAAAAAGTAAGCAGAGTTTACTAAAACCCCTACCCCCCTCACAACACTTTGCCCCTCCTGCTCACTGATATCCTGCCTAGTCAGGGATTCATTTTTAATTTTTAATTAAAGATAATTGTAAACTAGATTAAACTAAATTACTGTCCTGTTTGGGTAGTTCAGTCAAACCAAAACAAACAGTATTCAGCTCAAGTCTCTATAACAAGTCGTCCACCAGTCACAGAAAAACGAAAAGGGGATATTTTCCATGAAACAACAAGACCATCAGACATGAGGCGCCTGTTGTCTCCAGATGTGTAGGTCACGTGACGTAAACCAAGGCATTTTAACAACACGGACAAAATAAACTCAAGACCATTAGTTGTGGATTAAAGCTAACCGTGGACCATTTAGACCCTGACTGCCATTTAATGTAAATATTTATCATGGTCATGCATCATTTTCATTTTAATGACAAACAAACACATGAACAAAATCAAGACAGTAAACATGATGCTGTGCTGTATATTTATCACTGGTTTGTATATTCACCAACCTCCTGGATGTGAGAGACGATGGCAGCTTGGGTCTCAATGTCCAGCAGCTTGATCTTCTCTATCATCTCCTCCTTGCGTTCACACTGAGAAGGCCAATGAGGAAGTTATGATGGGAATGGGACTAAAATCAGCTGACCATGTCTTGGAAGCTCAAGTGCAAATCCATCAGATGAGTAAAATCTAGAAAGCTGTCAATATGGATGCCGTTCATGCATAAAGACCATTTTTCAACAAGCCCAACAGTTATTATGTGGTAGCCTATTAATAGAGAGGTATGTCAGTAAATTCAAGTAAAACACAGACTTCTCTTATGTCCTACTAAACCACTATAGAAAACACTGACATAGGGTCATCATTACTAAATCACATGAGGTCTTAAAGAAACACTATCTCTGTGAAAATAGAGCTTTTAATTAAAAGTACAGTAGGTTTTATACATCAGTATAGAAATGGCTGAAAGTAGCTACAATGAGAACATGACCAGAGGAGATCCAAAGTGTCTGCTGATGCCCGTGGGTTAAGGAAGGCAGTGATTACAAAGACCATTCCACAAACTCTGAACATAATGATTTTCCTTGATGTGGTGTTTATCTGCCCCAGTAATTTTAAACCCTTTACCTTCATGTTAGGCAAACTGTGTCCCCACATAGTTCTTTCTATAGTGATGGAACCAAATCTGTGTCAGTCTCATGTTGCAGTTCTATTAGTGTTGGCAGAGGGCTACAGGGAGTATGGTTTGATGCAGAGTGGGGTTTGTTTGCTGTAGTGGATAGGGAGTTGAATTTTGTACAACATCAACATCATTTCCATGTGACTCTATCCACCCCTCCCTTTGTATTTCCATTTATTGCTCCCTCATGGCCTTCCTGTTTTCTGGAACCAGTAGAGCCAGTACAGGTAGACAAAAGCAGGGGAAAAAAAGAAAGAAGAGGGAGGGAAATTAGAAAAAAAGGGAGGGAGTCAAGGTTAAACCTGAAGTGCATTGGGTAAAGGGAAACAACGGGAAGGGGAGATGAAAAAACTGGTGGGATTTGAAGAATGTGAGAAGTGGATAAAAAAAAAGAAAAATAAAAGAGCTGAAAGGACAAAGTAACAGAAGAGACAGACGGTCCCTCTTTTTTAATTACAGGTAACCCACTTAAATCTCAACCCCTCTGGTTTGGCTAATACATATCTAAATGTAAGTTTCATTCAAAGTTCATTCATTCTGAGAGTTGATACGTCCATACTACACATGTACATTTCTTTCTTCATCATCATGTAGTATGCTTCCTGCCATAATTCTAATGCTGTTGGTTACTGTAGTAAAACATTGATGTGACTCCGTCTTTATAATCCTGCAGGCTCACCAACATCCAGTCCCACCCTGCACCTTATCAGCAATCTGACAAAACGGCTGTGCTCAGACATGCAAAACCAAACAGACACACACTTCCTGGGAGAGACTGGGTGGTACATTTAGGTGCATTGTTTGGGTGTGTATAATGGGTGTGTGTTGTTACCTGTACAGCACAGCCAAGTAACAGCAACAGAAGTCTTTTCAGCTCCTCCATGCTTTTAGCTGGGGGTTACAAAACACACCAATACATTTTATATCAAAATACCACTTAACATACTCCCATTTGCTAAGCAGCAGAAGCTGTTGGGTGTGTTCCACCTCAGGCAATGTTACAGCATAATGTGCTGCTGCTAAAATATCACTGCTGCCTATAGAGCCTCTTGTTTTCTACAGCTGCACAGTAAGATGCAGCTTTATTGATTAAAAAGTACAATCTCAGTCATAATTACACAGAGCAATTAAGAAAAACTACACCAAGATCAGACCTGTGCATGTTTTGTGTTTAATGTTGAAAGTATGGTGGCTCTGTGTTTTTATGTGTCCTTAATAACTTGGGAATTGGTACTGTGTTGTGTTTTGCTATAGCATGTTACTCCATGTTGGATTTCTGTTGTTTTCTGCCTCACACGCTGAATGAATCAAAATGAATGAATCAATCAATCAGCCAAAACAACTGAAAACCCTAAAACTTAGGAACAAAGGAAGTAAGAGGTGATACAGTAAATATAAATGTGAAGTGACCCCTGAAACAGCTGTATATTTCTTCCATTCAATAAACACTATCCACCTTTACATAACAAGTAAACATATGTAAAGGTAAAATAAATCAACATGTTTATGAAAAATTTGCTTTAATAATCCCTTTACATCAAAAACACCGAATACAACTAATGATTAAGGAATAATTAAACAAGACTTATGATCACTGATGCTTACTATATATTAAAACTTCACCACAATGAAAGGTAAAAATATAGAGCTTAGAAGACACAGCTGGTGGTAAATGTTATAACACAAATATATAAAGAAATATATTATAACACAAACAGCATGTAATAAGGAAGTTAAAAACTGTGCAGCTGCTTGAGCTAAATGAGCACTTAAAAGTTAGAATCTTGTAAATACAGTGGTCCGTCTTAACAGAGGCAAAATTCTAGAGCAAATAACTTGTGTGTTACCTGATATTGGATCCTTGGCGATGCAAAGGATGTTGGGAAGGGGCATGACTACAAGCTGCTGTAATGTCTCCTGCAGTGGAAAGAAGAAAGGATGGGAGGATGTATAAGCAACAATACATACAGAGCATGACAGTTTACATTTGAGCCATTTGGTAAACAAACTTTTTTTATTATTATTATGTAGTGTCTCTGATACCTGATGACACAAAATCTGAACATAGATTAAGGCGTAAGGCGTAAGATGTAAGGCGGATCAAATGTATGCTTCTTTCTCTGAAATATAGGGGGATATTTGTTTGCATTTCAGATTTTTTCCTCCTTTATGAGTTTAGCACTGTTACACCTGAGGGTTTGGCATTTGAACCAAGAAGTAATCAAATCTGATGTTTTTATATGTCCATAAAGTATCAGCATATTAATTTACATTTTAAGTAATTGTCTGTGGCTCCTACAGTTTGAGCTTAAGTAAGATGTGTAGAGTAATATAAAAAAAAAAACACACACACAAACACAGAACAATTCTGAAATCTAAGAAATGAACAAATAGTGTGTTAACATGTGGAAACACTTAGAACTGCAGCTTGTTTACTGTGGTGAGTAGTGACGCAGTCAGTGTCTGCAGCCACTCAGCCTTCATCAAAACTCATTCAGCAGAAATGAATCAAAGTCCAGCCACCAACTGACCCAGACCTGCGTGTCCATGTGTTTGTGTGTGCATAGGCAAGCAGCCAACAGGAAACGCCCTGCTGTCGACAAAGTGTGTGCGTTTGTCAGGAAAAAGAAACGGCCCAGTAGGAGGGAATGCTTTCCATTCCAGAATATCCTCTCCTGTCTCCCAAATACACCTGACTGTCTGGGCTGTCCAAATAAAAACACTCATGCATGTTTTATTATCAACACTAATGATGGATTTACAGGACATTTGTGTTGGGAGAGGAGATGGAACAGGGTCAGTTCAAGGAAATGTGACAGAAGAGTAAGGTCACATAGGAAGACATTAGGAGGGAGGAGAAATACCTATGACCTCTGAGTGAAGAGAAAGGAAATGTACAAATGTGTGTATTTAGTGTGTGTGTGTGTGTGTGTGTTAAAGGAGGAGGGAAGTGACTGTCAGCAAATATGTAATAACCAGAATAATACACACCTGCCCAAATCTCAGGCCATCCTGGAAAACCAGTCACACTGGACATTTTTGTTGTCTGTGTTTATGTTCTATTGTACTTGCTTTTGACATTCCCTGTGCTACTGCTGATCCTAGACCATGACTACAACTACAGCATATTGCACTGATGAGTTAAATGAATCTAGCTTTACACTGAAATTAGCCAAATGCAAGTTAGACAGTATCACAGGAATAAAACCGGTTTATTTTGAGCATAAAAGTTATCATCAGTGCCCCCTGCCTACATTAGAACTTTGTCACTTATTCTAACCAGTGGCACCATATGACAAAAATCTGTCTCATATTCATAATGTTTGTTGTTTAAAACAAAAGAAAAAATTATAGTGGACAACATTATTTTTTAGAAAGCATGGTAACCTGCTGAAAATACACAGCAATGAGGAGACCATCAAATACTCAGACAAAGGTTAGAATCCAGAGCCTGATCTGCCACATTAAGGGGCCACGCAGGGATTAATAAACTGTCAGTGTCACATACATGTCATCCAGTACACCAGAAAAAATTACATGAAAGACAAAGAAGTCTTCATTTTAATGACTTCAAATTTGCCATTGTTTTCACTCTTCAGGACTATGGACAGTGCATCTTTGTGTTGCTATGCTGTTACCTTTAAGAAGCAAATACATAAAACACTATCTATGTTTTACATTACATTTGTTATATTACAACAAAAAAGCTGTGCCTACAGCTTCATCAGGTTTGCCTATGCACACATTTACAGTGGTCATGATACTGAATTGAAATGATTAGCTGTTTCTAAATTTGCGTTTTGTTTGCCAACCAGTTGCAGAATTTCCCTTAGTAAGTCTGACCCATTGTGTCATAACTAGCTAACTACTAGAACTCTGTAAATACTGGAACTCTGCCTAAAAGTAAAACATTTCCACTGAAGTGGATTGAGTTGAGTGATATAAATAGCTATGTATTTAATTTTTTATAAAAATCTGAATCTACTCAGTATTCAAAGCAAATTAGTTGCACTAAATATAACCAAAAATTAAACAGCATTTTACAACAGGTAGATTTAGACTTTTACCTCTGGTTTGACTATTAGTGAGATCTACGCCTTGGTCAAGTTTATCTTTGTGAAACTGGCCCTTAGTCTACTGTGTCATCTGTTCACCATGCTTATAAACGCACTATCATTTTACACCACTTACAACCAAGCTGCAGGGACAGCTTCAGACAGGTAGTGCAATACCTGCAGATACTGTTACATTGCCCTGCACACCAGCAGGTAATGTGAGAGCCAAGCCAGTCTTTCCCTCGCTGTCACAAACACACACTGTACTGTGTGAATAAAACATGTGAGCTGGCTACCAGATGTCTTTATGGCAGACGGAGAATTCTGCTGAAACCGAACTAATCCATTTCATGCAAACACATGAGAGATAGGTTCAGAGACACACGTAAAACACTAAACATACAAGTATTTGTTATTTTGTATGAGATGTGGTATGATTGTACATGACATTTGCTGACTATATTAAAGACTGACTCTGACTGTCAGAAACATGAGTAATGATTTCAAGAATTGGCCATTACTTTGGGTTAGAAAGTTGTCTTAAAGATAATTTTCTTGACAGCTAGTTAGGGTCAGAGCTGCAAGCATAGCCTCAACCATCACTATAAATACATTTAAAAGCTTTGTTATTGCAAGTACGAACAAACCACAATGCCATATATATATCCAAAAATAGTCAGCAGAGCAGAAAGCTTCATTTTAACTTTTTGCAGAGATTTATATCTGTCAACCCAAATGATACTGATTAATATTTTTTAGGCTCATTTTACACTTCATGTGCACAAGATGTTGGTTTGCAGGTAAGAGCACTAACAAAAAACAGAACCAATGATTCTGCCCACTAACACTACTCCCTTAACTGATGACAGTTTATATCATTCATTCATTCTATTTACATGTAACAAATAGAAATGAAGCTTCATGTCATTGGTAGAAAAGAGAAAACCATCTCTGTCAGACTGGAAATTTAGTGTTGAACTCTGTGGAAGTGTTCAAGTGGATGTTTCCATTTGGAAAAACACAATATGACTCAAGTCACTGCTAAGGTCATGTTGGTTCATTATAGATGAGAGATTGGCTTACACTCATCACCACTTGTACACATGAACATACGACCAAGCTGACAGCTATGTCATACTGCCTATACTTCATGTGGTGTTTGTGTATATTTATACACCTATAAACTCTATAAATATAGAGTCAAATTAAGTGTAAGTGAAATTCACTGTCACTCCTGAGTGTGAACTGCAAACTGAGTACACATTTGTGTGTGTGTGTGTGTGTGTGTGTGTACATGTCCAGATCTATGGAATTTCTCCTGCAGCAACATCAGCAGGATCTAACACTTAA
>JAPQRQ010000016.1:4243291-4255567 GCA_037367365.1 Apogon talboti
CACACACACACACACACACACACACACACACACACAGTACTAGAGTTAACAAAAATCTGAAAGGTAATGCTAAGCTTCTTGTAACTTCAGCCATCTTGCACGTAAACAGAACAGCAGTCCTTCCTGACAGTCAATGGCTCTTAGTTGGACCAATAAAACACTGTTGACAAGTTTGACCAGGGTCAGCACACACATGCACCACTGCCCACACAATGAATATTCCTATCCACACTGTCAGGGTGGGTGTGTGAAGTAGGCCAGAGGATATGGAGTTGAAAACATCCCACATAGGCTCAAGGCTTTGTTCTGCAGTTCCCACGGTAACCAAGGAGGGTAAAGAAAAGTGGAAAGGGGTGAGGGAAACAGAGCAAGAACGCCGGTACTGCTTATGTTACTTTGCAACAATAAAATCTTTTTCACAAGATCCACAAAAGCAAAAACACGTCTCACTGGGGGCCTTTGCATGGACTTGAGTACCTGTGTCATCATCAAGTTTGTGAGGTACACAGTTTTTTTGTTTTTGCAAATGTACTGTAAATATCAAATGAAATCAAAATGTACCTTTTTGATCATATGGACCAGCCCTATGCAACCTATAGAAGTCTGAAATAAACAGCCCCAGTATGTGCTATAGAACAAGTCAGGCGGAAACTATGACAACAATGGATTACACATGTATAAATAAGTAACATGGACAGTAGTATTTATCATGTATACAGGGGTGTGAATAACCAGATCTCTTTGTGTTCTATGTATGAAATGTGTAAATGCTGTATCCTGAATAGGATCAAGATCAGGATTAGCCACACATGGTTACTGCTATACATGGAAATACAATCATACACACTGCATGCACTCTGTTGACCAAAGACCAAACTCAATTTAATTGTGGAGGCAGAATATCAGAAGAATTATTAAGTACTTTACTTGTTAATTGCATTACTTAAACTGTGAATTTCTTATATTTAAAGTTTTTTTAAGGCAAGCTGAACAAATGAATGGCCAGTGGGTAACATGCTGGGGGTTATGCAGCTGTGTTGGACAAAACAGATACTTTCAGACAGCAATCACTTACTGCAATGCACTGACATTCTGCGATAATCTACCAAACACTACAGATGGCTGCTAACCACCTACTGTAACATACAGCTCAATGTGACTCCACATAGACAAAGTAGTTAGTAATTTGACCCATTTTATATAACATCTTCAGCTACCTAATATCAACATTGCTATTGGCAGAGACTGGATAATTAAAGGCCTATTTGATAGGTGGTATCGGATAAAGATGGCCTATGGTAACTGAAGTATGAGGTCTATAGCTAAATGATAACAATTAAGGCAGCTTCTGTGTAGTTTTCCTCTTACATGTTTTTTCTATAGTTGTCATGGTCACGTGAGCTGTGGCAACAAGCTGAAAAAACAATCATCATCCGCTTAAAGAGCAGCAGGAAACACACCTGTGTGGCATGCAATACAGCAAAATCTATAACGCTGCATATCCATGTTTTAGAGCTCAACTGACTAATAATGAGCTTATGTGTAAATAGTCTAATACAAATAAGCCTAAGGGTTAGCTTCACTTCACTGCTCAAGAAAGTAAAAGTGATGATGATTATTTATTTATTATGTGCATTTTGAATTAATAGTTTTCTAGTTACATGTTTGTATGAATGAATGAATGAATGAATGAATGAATTTATCGTTCCATCACCCGTGTAAAAACTTGGATGGAAAGTCCAGCTCTGAGTGTTAAGAGCTTAGTATTATTCGGTCTGTCATATCAGGTTACTTTGCTTTGTACAACAGGGATGGAACAGAAGGGAGGTGACAGACACCCCTCCCTCATGCTGTCTCACCCACACACAGACACACACACCAATGGTTGGTGTTTTGTGACTGGGGAGACTGGGAGGATTCACTGGGCTCTGCGTCTCCTGGGACATCATCTAATTAGGAGAAAGCCGACGCCTCACCCCATATGAACAGCTGGAGGTATACGTGTGTGTGCGTTTGTGTGTGTGCCTGTGTGTGATAATAAGTCACACTCTAAGGCTCATAACTCATTGACGTAAGGCTAAACTGTGAGTTATGTGCATGCACATGTGTGTGGTGGACTGTGTGTTGAGGTTGGAGTATTTGGTATTGTGGCTAGAGATTAACCATCATGGACAGATTAACCCCATACTATCCAGAATGACCCACTTCAGAGTGTACACACACACATATAGTGAACCGCAGATGTGATCTGCATTGTGTCTGGCCCTCATGAACTATGCATGATCAGTGTTTTGTATGTCGAGGCTTTTGTAGCAAACAAGTAGCATGTTTAATTAAACTGTGATCATTTCCCATTAAATAATTACAAAACAGTTAGTGAAACATTTTTCACACATGTAATGCTCAGATAAAGATTGTTTTGTATTAACTTGCATTATTATTTAACAAAAGAATATCTATTGAGAAACCAGTGGTCACATACCATAGACAACCTTAGTGTCATCTGACGTGCTGTTCAATACTGTCAGTTATGGAAAGCGTGGATCCTGAATTATTGTGATCACACTGTTCACACACCTGCATCGTGCAATGAGTTGACCAAGAAGGAAGGGTACACTAAACACAAGTTAGTGTTTTAACACACATTACAACGTGAACGCTTTTTCCTGATGACAGCTTATCCTGTCTGATCTGTTTAGAGTGAAGCTGGGCAGCACTAAGCCTTGAATTTCATTAAATGAATTAATTATTCAATAGGACAGTAAGACAGATATTAACTGAACAAGCACTGATGTTAAAGAGAAGACATCCAATCACACTGAAGTCAAACTAAAGATGCTGACGCTCACATTATAACCAAAAACTACTAAATCAATGAAAATACTACAATTACTTGTAACATCAGATTTCAGAACATTCTCATTTTAATTAAGCTTAAGACTGAGACAATATGTAAATGAACAGTTAGGATGGCTACAATAAAAGTGATATAGCCTCAGCTATAACCTGGCACAAGCATCTCTCCTTCTGACTCTGTCAATAGGTCAATGTATTGTCGTGCACTGTCCCTGCTCAAATAAAATCATACCATACATGAGTATATGAATCTCACAAAGTTCTACAGTAATCAACCTGCTGCTCCAATTACAATGCGAGCGCTGCTGTTCTCCAGCTCAGCACAACAAACCTGCTGATGTTTTACATTTCCCTCTGAGGTCTGATTTCCTTTTTTAGGTCTGATCAAAGCATTATGTTCAACTGACTATTACCAACTTTTGCAGTTGTTGTACTGGCTACTCAAAACATGGCTGCTCCAAATAATAAAAGCCTTAAGAATACAGGGTCTCAGACAGAGTTAGTAGCTCATTACACGCTGTACAACATCAGCTATCAAATGACCAACAACTGCATACAAGTAGCTCACTCACATAGCTGTGTGGGGAGCGTCAAAGCTTCAAGAATGTGTGCATGTGTGTATCAGCAGGGCATGACTGCACCTCAGCCAAATCAACCGAATCTGAGCTCTGGTTTATGCCATACACTGCACACACATACAGTAGGATTTATGACTCTTTCTGTGTCTTTAATGTGACAAAAGCATGAAACACATAATACATAGATAAAGGAATCTAACTTTTATGATGTGTTCACAGAGTAGCGAATGATTCGCAGCCTAACTGGGGTCAATCTTTTTCAAAAACCCTCCCATGTTGGTGATTATCCTGACACAATGCTAAAAGACTACTGCTACTTTACTACATAATGGTAATCATCAGGTAATAATTTTTAAATGGATTCATATCACACAGACCTGATCAAAATTTGAAGACCAGTTGAAAACTTGCAAGAATTTCCATTTTGCACTGTTGGATCTTAAGAAGGTTCTAAGTAGAGTTTCAAAATGAAAAAAGAAGAAATGGAAGTGAGACAAAAAAAAAGAAAATTTGAGTAAGCAATTTATTGAAAACAACAATTAAACTGAAAAAGGCTGTTTATCAGCCGATCAAAAGTTAAGACCACAACAGTGCAAAATGGAAATTCATGCAATCTTTCAACTGGTCTTAAAATTTTGATCAGGTCTATATGTTCTAAATGTAATGAAAATTAAATCCTAAAGGATAAAATAACAGACGCTTTAAATAGTATAAACATATTATTACTTTACAAAATAATAAAAAACTATCTTTCACTGAGACTATGGTTGGTTAGTATACAAAGTAAACTTGCTTTTAGAACCATTTATAAGCTATATGAACAGGTACTTTCATTTTTTATGTCACCTTGTATTTATTTCCACATCCACAACATATGGATGAAATAAACAACAACCTTGCCTCCATACAGGAGACTGTAAAAATGACCACAGAAGAAATATTTTCATTCATTTCATGTAAGATGTTCACATAAGGCTTCCTAAAACAAATCCTTTTAAACAAATTCCTATTTTATTTCTGTCCCGGTATTAAGTAAATGCATGTTGATCCTGATTATTACATACCTGGAACATCAAGCTTCTTCTGATAATAGTCTTGATTCTGACTCTAAACCAAAGACAGACACCTAATTCTGTACAGTCTGATAGCTAGGCCAGGGTGACTGCGTTAAATGGAGCCCATAATACAACTTCTACAACTGTAATTTCTCTGACAAATTCAATTCATTCATCCACTGGAAAGCAGACTGTCTTATTATTTGTTTTCTGAGGGACATTGTGCAAATGCTTATCTGTGAACTGAGTCAAATTCTAGACACTGAACCCATTGAACCTTGCCTTACAGTACATGTAACAGTAAAAAAACATGGAATTGGGGAAAAAACTGACTTTGGTTGGAATGTTGGTAAAAAGTTGGTGTTGTGGAAGAGTGTAAAATATGAGGATGTGACTATAAGTGTGACCTGCCACCGGGCAATGTAAAGAAACAGTTAGGAGCTAACCTACAGGAACCAAGACATTACTCTAAAAAGTATCTGCACAATTATTGAGACAAAAGGGTCTCAGGACTCCTTGCCCTCCAAGCAGAAAACAATATCAGCCTCCATTATTGTTTTGAAAGCAATAGTAGCACACTCGTATTTCTAATGAGCAGGTTATATGTCACACTTGAAACCAACGCTGTTGTGCCAGCATGACATCTGAAATCACACACAGGGACAGGATTATTTCAGCTTTGTTTGGTTGAGTGTAAACAGGTCCAGCATAATGAGAAGTCTTGTTAACAGCAATATAGTGGCTTCTCTGATTAAAATGGGTTATTCACATGTCCACAAAAAAGTCTGTAACATAATTCTAAGTCATGAAAGATATAAAAACCACACACACACACAAAGTTGTTGTCAGCCTGTGATCATATTGTTACTTCCTGGTAATGCTGATCACTGCAGATGATTATGATCCATATGTACTAAAAATTACTGAACAGCAAGGGTGATATAGACTGATGATAGATCACATAACCAACACAGGCATGAATGGGTTTATAATTGTGTATTAATGTGTCAAGTGTTTTCCTGCTGTTTTTTTCACGTTTTGAACTTAGAGCTAAAAGACACATGTCAAAAGATGTACGCATGACTGACAATGGCTGAAAAACAACCTGAAGACTCGCAAACACATATTCAACCTAAGGGCAAATTAAATCAGCGGAGGATACATAAACAGCTGCCTCTCAAGACAGAAAGACCGACGCAATCAAATCAAGGAAAAATCTGGAAACAGCCGCATATGAAGCAAGGGGACCAATTATTTACCCTACTGGCTAAGTGATTCTAATTTTGTTTCTCTCCCTATTGGGGTGTCGTAATCAAACTGTTTACAAAACAAACGGCCATCTGGATTGCTGCTGGGGGTCAGATTGACCCATTGTGTTACTGTAGTTTATGAGCAGACTCTTGGCACTGTTGGCGTGCATACCTGGTAGTACGTCCTGATTTGTCGGGTGAGAACGGTCAGGTTGTGAAGTCGCAGAGACACATCATTGTTCACATTCTTGTTCAGCCTCTGATTGGTTGGGCTCGGGTCACTATGGAGACACATACACATTACAGCAAGCTTTGACGTTGTCAGTGGCTGATTGAGACAAAAAGATCATTGCACACACATAGACACACAGTCATGTCCCAAGTGCAGGGTAACTATTGTACTGCAGACGGATTTATGCTCAGAGCGTCACACACATCCACACACGTTAGTCTGTGCCAGACTGATTTGCATTTGAACGGCGGGTGTGCAATGCTGTCTGGCTGACCTACCATGACCGTCATGACGCAAGTCTGATGTCGCAGCTCTGTTCTCCAAAACACTGCCAAATGTAAAGAGGCCAATAATCTGACACTGCTTAAGTGCAGGTCACATTTCAGACGAGAAACTGTATTTGTCCTCCTATTATTTACATTGATAGTATATTCTTATTATTTAAAACCATTTCCTTGTGAAAATCAAGCAAAGTGGACCAACTTAATTTTCATAAAAACAGCCACACTGAAAAACTCAAAACAATCAATGAGGGCCTGCCTTGATTTTTAATGATGTCGAAAGTACAGTTAAAACAGAATACACACAATTAAGGAGGAAAAACAAACAACTCATAGTTAAAAACAGTTTTATTGATGAGAAGAATAGTTTGCAATCATAGTTTTAAAATATGGTGGAGGTATACTTAGGTTTTCGTGTGCGTTATACAATGTAATATTAATGCTTGCATTATTCTGCATCATAATGGCTCTTATGGTCTGAGCATAACAAGGATTTATGTAGGTTGAAACTTCAGCTGCTTTCATCTCTTCCTCTTCACGTGACATTTCAAAGCTTTACATGTTTATAGTCAACTGATTTCTCATTCTTAACCAAAAGTTCACCTGCTACAGCGATGACACTAAGGATTCTTCAACTCCTCTCAACACTTATACTACAAAATATTACATGTTTCTGTTTCTTGGGACAGAAAATAAACTACGACTTGTACTTTCACCGAAAAGCTCTCAGTAATTACACAACTGAGGCAGTACTAAGCTTAAAGCACTGTCATAAAACCTTGCACTTGAATGGTAAACTTTTTTAAGTTCATCATATGACTTTTAACTTTAAACTTATACCATGATACATCCACTATTTTTACAACCAGCCTGCTAAAAATATTTTTCTAAAAGGTTTTTTCCAGTTTTATTTTGTTTGTGAAAATTAAGGAAAGTTCATATCTGACAATGTTATCTCCAAATATACTTAGTTCACTATTTTGTAAGATTAAGAGGTTCAGCACATTGCCACCTTTTTTTAATTACAAGTTTGTTACATAATATGTACAGATAATCAAACTGCACACTGGTTAACAGTTGGTGCAGCTTTATTATGTTCGGATACAAAGATTAAGTGGTTTGCAGACTGACTGATTTAACAGTTGACTGGTTCTCTGACTGACTGATCTGCCAACTGTCTCTGAGTGGTTTTCATCCTATATCCTTCGTCGTGGTCCTTCCATCCTGGCTGCTTCTTCATCCGTAACCCACTTTCCCATAAACCCTTACCAAGTCCTAATCACCCCCCAGTCAGCACAGCCTACATTCAGTGAGTGGAGAACAATAGCATGATTAGTGTTGTTTCTGAAGACAATAAGTAACATCTGAACATATAGTCTGGCTGGGGACAGAGGAAGGTTAGGATGGGGCACCCAGCAGGCAAGTAAACCATTATAGAACACATGTATTATTACTTGTAGGTAGTTGGATGACCCATCTTATATTTGTGTGCTGATTTGATTTGACTTGGCACATTGCACTTTGGTTGTTGTTGTTGACTGATGACTGAGGTAAGCTGCAAATGAATTGCCCGTATGGGATAAATAAAGTTTTCTATCTATCTATCTATCTATCCGTTTGTCTGTCTGTCTGTTCCTTAAAAAGGACATATTCCCTTTGCAGCTTCTGAAAACTCCCAACACTTGCCTCGGTGTGTTTGATATCTCTAACAGATTATTTGTGAGCCCTCGTGCAAACTCACAGACTCGATCCAATCCCTTAACATGCTGAAACTGAATCAGTTAAACTGAACCACAGTATGGGATGACTACAAATAAAAGAATGACTACACACCTCCTGCATGTCAGTCCAAACTGACTGCAAACCGGCTCAAATGTCTGAGTAACGGATAAAACTCTACGGCTCTTTTACTGCAGCACATCTGGCTATGACGTTTACAACCTGAAACCTGCGAGTCAGGATGTGGTCGCACATATACACTCACACAAGTACACACATACAGGAAACACAGGATTAACTCACTTACCACTCGTATACTCGAGTCGACGCACAAAAATACACACTTTTGACTGACTCGTGCGGTAAAAACTCAGTGTACAACTACTTACATGTGTGTCATGATCTTGTGCAGGAAGACGCCGTCCACCAGCTCCATGAACATGTTGACTCGTTCTTCAGAGCCCACTTCATCACATGAACCCAGTGGACCCAAAGTCCGCACCTGTACAGAAAAAACACACCACATCACACCTGGAACCGGTCACACTATGCAAACACTCCTCTAACATCTTGATTTTTTTCTTTTTAACTATGATTTTCTGCTGATTTCGCCAAATAATCTTACAGGGATTTAAAGACATTTCCAACCTTTCACAGAAATATTCAGACAAGTACAGAGAGCAGTGCACCCACAGTTACAGAGCTGGAGGCTGCCCAGTACAACCACCTTCTGATCTGCTGGCCACAGCTCGGCTGGAGCAGTTGGAGATTAAGGGCCTTGCTTAAAGGCCAGAACTCCCCTTTCATTTTCCCCATCCAAATTTATCCTAAAATCAAGTCGAGGGACTGTACAGGGGACCCTCCGGGCACAAAGACTGTTTCTATAACCTTTGGGCCAACAATGCCTGTGCCTGCTGTATACACTGAGGAAAGGGAGAGTGACACGACAGAATAAACGGGGAGGTGAAAGTTTCCCTTCCAATGTTAATTGTGTTTGTCTGAATCCAACAAAGACGGGAAAAATTGTGGGTTGACGGGTCACTTCTGCAGGACGTGAGGTTAGGAGAAACAGGAAGTACAACAAGGTTCATGACCCGTTGATAACTCTGCTGGTTGTCATTGTTGAAGCTGGGAAATCATAGCAAGCTGCAGGTAGAATAAAACCATCCCCAAATAGTAGTGTCTCTGGGGAATTAAAACCACTTGTGACCCGACATAATGGACCACACAATGCATGACACATTTCTCCTTGCTGTGTCTTTTATAAGGTCTCTGCAGGTATTACGCACTTAAACCAATGCTTCCTGAGACCTTTACAAGATTCATTAAACTTTGGGAAAATTTCAACAAGATGTGAGAAAGTGTGTGGGAGGTTTTTGGCACTTGTCAAATATAGTCTTTCTCTGATGCCCATGTCGCTGATGTAAGTGTGCCGAGTTATCGTACATTTGAACAAAAGCTTAAACAATTTTTAAGAATAAGTTTTGGACAAATCATTTACAGTAGCAGGTCAATGTAAAGGTACGTATATGTGGTTCTGTGCAAAGCTAGGTTTTCTGTGAAAATATGATCATTAAAGTGAGTTAACACATTTAACAACCCATGTTGTTAAATGTGGTTGTGCCACTCTCAAGTAAAAGAGAGTAATACAAAAATCCAACATGCTGTTTTAATGGCACTGGTTTGCTGTGACTTTGATTTGAGTTGCTTTTAAGGAGCTTTTATCCCAACTAATCACTTGCCCACTTGCTGCTTGATGCCTAAATCAGCTGATGTGTTGGTTGCTCAGAAGGAACGCTGCAAAATAACAGCTATAACAGTTATATTTACTGCTTAGAGACTTGTGAGGTGGCCACCTGGGTCAGAGTTTGTGCCACCTCCATCTCCTGTCAAAACTGATTCAACCCTTAATGGAAAAACACCATCTGAGCCAAAACTGGACTTATGACAATGTTACAGCACTTCAGGATTTTTTCCCCCTTCATTAAATATTGTATTGCCATGTATTCCATGACCTTAACTGTTGTAATGCCACATGGCAGCTGCTGTAAACACGACCCTGTGCCTCATTTTGAGGCAGGAAAACCCCTGACAGAGATGTGGTGACTGAGACAGACCGAACAGAGAATGTACAGACTCTGTAAAGAAAGCTGGGCTGTAAGCAACGAAACAGAAAAAAGGAGAATGGAGTTTTTCTTTTTTTCTTTCTGAAGTATGATAGCCAAAAGTGGAAAGTCCCCGTAAAACGTCTCAAAATAAAAGACTAATATTCAGGTCTTCAGGGCATTTCTCTTGTCACTACAATGTAACTCAATCCCAACAGTGTCATACATTCATTAATCATGCAACACGTTATATAAGTTTGCAGTAAGTTGTATGTTTCTGCTCAAAGTTTAACACGAAGTCCTGCAAAAAGACAGACAACAGACAAGTCTGCAGCTCGTGCATCCTCACAACTGAGTGCGCGTGCTGCTCCCTCTCACTCACTCACCCAGACCACCAGCGGCGACTCCATGAAAGTGGCCAACAACTCGGACAGAGTCACATCCATGGTTGCGCAAACGACCTATCGATCACCAACCTATCATTAATCCAAAGATCGATCAGTCGATATCCGCCGCAGGCTCGCGGTAGGTCTCCACACAGGACAGAACAAAGCCCCCGCGAGGCATCGATCCCCCCCTCTTGCACGAGCTCTCTCCTACACACTATTGTCTCGCGCTGTCCCGTTTCCCCTAAACACCGGATTTAAAACTTGAAAAAAATCAGCGAAACGTGGGTAAAAACTGCCCCAGCCGCTGTCATAAACGGTCACATGAAGCGCGGATCCAGTTCCGTTTGGCGGAGCGGGTAAATATCCAGTTTATTTTCCGGCTGAGGGTACAACACTTGATCCAAACTTCGCAGGACAGTTGTTCACGTTGCCAAGGATACAGAACCCGAACCGTAAAGTGGGGAAATCGTCGTGAAAAAACAAGACGTCTAAACAAAGTACAAAAAGTTAAACACACAGAAAGTAAAAAAAAAATACAGAGCGTTGAAATAGTTGTTTCCGTTGTTTGCTACATCTTCGCACCGTCCCTCCACCTCTCTGCCCTGATTCTCTCCATCAACCTGACTATGAGTCCAGAAGCAGGGGTGGGCTGACTGATGGGAGGACTGACCAATCGGCTACTTAGGGAAACGCAGAGACGGCCCTTTGAGATACAATAGCCAATCACAACTGACTAATTCAGCAGCGTTTTACCGAGGCTGATGTCACCTCCAAACGAATTAAACAGTCGAAGAGTCACTATAGAACAAGATAATACCTTTACGGGACTCGTTAATAACATTTACTTTGGTAAACCACAACTGCTACATGATATTGACCTTTAATAACACCATTCATAGATATTTTTGGACTTTTTTGCTTTTGTTACAGCGTAGGTTGTTTGGTGTTCTGTATTGTTTATGCTATATTACATACATTATTTGTCAATGTCTAACAGCTGAATTACAGAATACAATACAATACAATACAATAGGGAAGATACAGTTTAATAACGTTTCAATACAAAGAATCACAACTGATGTGCTGTACTGTAAAGAGAGTGTATAGGTATTGTAAATTTTCAACTCTATATACAGTCTATGCTAGCAATATCAGTGGCAGCAATAAAATTGTCCTTTTGCATAAACTGTGCTATATCTGAGTGTCAATTAATGTCCCATCTGGTATGAATAAATTCAGTAATAATACATTTTAAAATTTTAGCTAATCTTGGGTTTCTGTCATACTTGATATCGTTTTAACTCTGGTTTAGTTATGGAATGTGGCAACAAAAAAACGTTTGCTTTAGTCAAAATATAGGTGTTAATTATAGCCATATCAGGAAACCTATTTTTAACAAAGAACCAATATACTACGAACACTAAGCTGCACATCAGTCATTCCTGTGACAAAATGGCAAGAGAAGTTTAATTACTGACACCAACACAATCGTGGTTGTGTCCCATTCAGGTACTTTATGCTCTATTTCCAATTTTCCTGGTGACTCTACCATGGCGTTTCCTTTACAGCGACACGAATGCTGGTTTGGGAGGGGTGATGCCTCTTGCCTTCTGTTGAAACTCTTTGGCTGCTCTTCGAACAGGTTGAAAGGGAAACTAAAGCTGCGCGAGGATCAAAAGGACACAAATGAATGAAAACGACAGTTACTGGTGACGGGAAATGCGCCGACCGAAAAGCGTGAAAAGTCAACAAATGACAGACAAACTTAAAATGAAAATGCTCAACAGCCGATTTGACTAATTAAAAACCTA
>JAPQRQ010000016.1:4263560-4273744 GCA_037367365.1 Apogon talboti
GGGGTTATCTTAAAAACTTTAATAAACAAACATGTTAAAAAAAAAAAAACAGGGGTTATCTTTTGTACAAACCAGAGCAGACGTCAACTTACAACAGCTTTTACATGGAATTCATAAAACATTCCTATCCTGCCAATCACAGTTTACAGATCGTCTAGTGTGTCTGTGCAGCAGCTGAAGACCATCTCCTCCCATTTTAGTGAAGGGGAAAACTACAGGCTCATTTATGCTCAACACACGCCTATGGACGGAGTGTCCTGTCCGCCCTCTGTGCTCATTACATGCGTATTTCTGTACTTCATCTGGGAGCTTGCAGATGCGAACCCAAATGGAGAACATGGAGCAGTACCGGCGGGAACCACAGAGGGCAGTGTTGAGATATGAAGAGAATAATTTACAGAAACGGTGGAACTTTTCAAAGAGTAACTGTGTGAGCTGGTGAAAAACTACCAACATATTTATGACACCTACCCTTCTTAATATCAACATTAGTAATACCTCCTCTGTCGTTGCCATGTTTGTTTTTATTGACACTCTTCTTCTCTCAAAAAAAGTCACTCTTCTCCTATTTAGATGGTATATTAATGCAGTGTCGCCCTCTGGTGGACGGATTGACAAACGCTTGTTACTACGCAATGACGCTTGACAACGTATGAAACAGACGTACATATTTATGTAGGTAAAGTGAGCATGAAGGGGCCTTAAGGCGACAGAGCCCCCCCCCCTCCAATTAAGATGTTTTTTTTTTCTTCTTTCTCCTCCTTTCTTCCTTTTCTCTCTCTCGTCTGTGTGCTTGCGATCGGCTGTCTCAGGCCCGGTTGTTGTGGGTCGGGGAGGTTGTTTTGTCTTCTAAGTATGTAACTGTATTGTTGTCTTGTGAAAAATCCAAAATAAAATATTTTTTAAAAAAACTGGACAAGAGAGGATTGGAAACATGTTGCATGGTTTGATGAGTCCGAGTTCTGCTGCAGTACCGTGGTCACTCTTTTGGATGTGGCAGAATTAAAGACCTGCATCATGGATACGAAGCCGACAAATCAACAACTACTGTGTGATGCTTTCATGACAGTTTGGACCAAATATTTCCAGGACCTTGTTGAATCTATGCTCTGAAGTCACCCCAGCACTACCATGGTGTAAAAAAAACACATGCGTGTATTTGCAACGTGGCTGTTGTGTGTGTAGATACCAACCTGTGTGTGCAGACACAGCACACAGATTTTTCCAGTGTTGATGACCTGTCTCACCGAGTCTGTACTGGTCCCGTACAGGTTCTTCTCAAACTCACCAGACTCGATCAGTTTCCCTAGAGGAAAAAAAAAAAAAACAACAGACAGAAAAAATGAAGTGTCAGTAGTTTACAGAGTTGATATGAAGTCACTTCTTCAAATGTAGGTGCACTTTTAGTTTGTAGAGCTCAACGTCCTGCTAAACTATCACTGCCACATTCAAACATAATAGAAACATACCCTATGTGGACAAAAGTACTGGGACACGTTCCAAAATGCTTCAGAGATGGTTTTTACTTAATTTCTCTCAACAATGACTTTGTTTTGTTTTTTTAATCCATGACTATGATTTAAATGTTCCACCTCTAAATTTCTAAAATATTTTTTGTGCTCTGACTGTAAATAATAATTTTCTACCACAACTAACCATCTACTTTCATCACATCTCATTTAGGAAGGAAAACCTCCCATTAAACTTTAAGGAAATATTGATGATCATGGCTGCAGCTGTAAGATGTCCTGTTCATGCTGATTTGAAACATACAGGTCAATATTAATAATCAATGTGATATTTATCCCAATACCAAACTATATTATGACATCTGTCATTATTGTTTTGTAGTTCAGACCCCTGTTAGAAAAGAAATACCTGAATTCAATGTGTCCCAATACTTTTGTCCTCATAGTGCACGCTACATGCCTTTCTTTTAATGTTTCTATATATTTTAATCATACAGAACTGAGAGACTGTGTTTTGAGCTCCAGTCTGGAATATAAGGCTGTGTTTACAGTAACTGCCACTGTTTAACCATCCACTAATACAACTGGAAATTCCTACCAGCTGCCAGTTCTGCTTCAAAAGTCTGACGTGACACAAAGTGGTAGTCTCGTCCACTCAGCTCGCCTTCACGCCGGTTCCGCGTGGTGTCTGCGACAAAAAAAAAAAAAAAAAAAAAAACACACGTTAGTATCTTGACAAGTACACAGACACATGGGTGCAGATGTCGGTGTGTGAGCTGAGGCCTTACGAGGTACGGCTCCAGCAAAGCGCTCTGGTTGGTTGTTGAGTAGTCGCTGTCTGAGCTCCGCTTGGCCGCAGCTGGTCGGACCAATCAGTGCTATGGGCCGTTTCCTATTGGCCGGTTGGTGGTACAGGGCCATCTCCTCATAGGTGAGAATCTCATCGTTATCCATATCTGAACCGAAGGAAAGAAAGAGAAAACTGCGTAATGTGGCCCAAAGGAGAAACTGTGAGATGACTGAAGACAAGGAAACTACAAAAAAAAAAAACAAAAACACTGAAATGTAGGAAGAAAAACAAACGACAATCCAATATGTAAACCTGTACATTAGAATGTAAAGCTGAAGCAAAAACTGTTTTCAAGGCAAGATTCATCTAGTTTTCATCAATGATCCTCATCAGTTTTTTATATTAAATAATGCACTGCATTAAACCCAGTATATATTAATGTATTAACATGTGTGCAGGAATATTTTGTCTTCTCAAATTAACAATGTGATACAAATTCATGCTTAGTGTCATATGCAGCTTATCATAAATGGAGATAAATGCCAGCCACACAGACAGACCATACATACCATCATTCCTGTGAGTGTTGTACAGTAACTTCTTTCTCTTCCTCTTGTTCTTTTTTGCACACCACAGTTTCCCTGTAAACAGATGATCACAAAACACACTTCAAGGCTTATTAACATGCAAAGCAGAGTTATTTTTTACCTTTACGACTCATTAAAACACTAGTATCAAACAAACTATTTGCGAGTTATAAAGTAGGTGGTGCAGCAGGTGGAGAGAACAGACAAAAACATTCAGGTTCAGAACTGAAAAACTAAAAACAAAGGCATTATATGTTACTCTTCATGTAGATTTTTGACTGTGAACACATTTATTCTTGTCATATGTCTAAAATTGTAAGTGATATGATTAATTGTTAATGTGTCATAGGCCCACATAGATTTACTCTGTTAATTACATAAAAAATGTACTTCATCTCAGTCTTTCAGAGTTTTGATGAGTTAATATATGGGCTACAGTAGCTTTTCAGATTCCATATTAAGCGGTGACATTCATTAGTTTGGGGACATCTGGAGTAGAAGAACTGACCAGGCTTCTCAGGCTCCTTGTCTTCTTCTATGGTTTGTTTCATGGCTTCTCTTTGCTGCTGGAAACTCTTCCCTGTGTGGAAAAAATTGAGAGAAACTAAATGGGCATATTGAGCAATCAGAAAAAAAACATATTATCAAGAAGTCCAATAGACCATAAGTGTTAAGTTGAATGTTTTTTGCACGTTATCCAAAAAGCACACTGCACTGGGGGCATCCAAAAATCAGAAAGACACCAGTACCTGGTACCAGTCCAGCTAGTGGCTGGTTGTCCTCGTCTCCGTCCCGGTACGCCTGCCACCAGTTGGGGTCGGACTGGCTGATGATGTGCAGAATGTCTCCTTTCTGGAAAGACAAGCCCAGCTCTCTGCAGGGCACGTAGGGGTCATCTGAGGGGTCGTAGTCAAAATGGGCCTTGACATGGATCTGGAGTGAAAGGGGAGAGGCAGAGGGAGGACAGATCTATGAGTCTGGGCTGGATTAAGCTCACATCTGCAACGGGAAAAGGCTGCATGCTTTGAGACTCATCTCTGTTTATACTCGCGTCTTGAATCTGGACACTGGCTGTACATAGTTAAGGTTGTTTTCAGGAGCTGAGGCCAACTACCTCGTACCTCATTGGTCAGGAATTTGAAGTTTTATCCATAATACAACAAAACAGAACTCCAGTCATTATTAATCATTGCGATATTGCATTTATTTTGTTAGATTTATTTTGGTGTGTGGGGGACTTGACACTCACCACAGTTTCTTTGACAGGAGGAGGTTTGCTCTGTGTGCTGGGAATGAGCACAAAGGTCAGGAGGCCGTGCATGTCCGCCTAACACACACAAAGAAGACAAGAGCCCTCGTTATAAATCAGCCTGCCTTCATCACTCAGACCACCTGTCATTTAAGTGGAATTCTATACCACTCAGATCAACTGTATGTTCATGTACTTACAAGAATGTCAAAGACTTGGTTTACATCTTTCCCTCTGATTTCTATGCCGTTAATCTCTAGTATTTCATCTCCCTCTGACAACAGCCCGCTCCGCTCAGCTGCTCCACCTCGAACGATCCGACTGATCACAACACTGTCCATCTCGTTCCGAACTGTTGCTCCCTTCACAAAGGGGACACACAGCCGTTAACAGAGTGCACAAACTGAAGCACAGTCAATGTATGTTTTTCACCATTTCCCAGATGTGAGGACATTCAGGCAGCCTCATAAACAGGACTGAGGACATAAACCTGTAACCCATGGTATGATTACCTCTACATGCATCTCAGCAATGATAAAATAAATATCATCTTTTGCACCACATTCCACCACATTAAGTCTTTGTACAAAAGTGCAAACAGAAAGTAATAACTTTTAGATATTTTGTACACTTTTATTGATAAAAGAGAGTTAAAAGTAAAAAGGCTCAGTTTCACATCAAGTCATGACATAATGGCACAAATATGTTTATTAGTTATTTACCAAGACAACCTCCTTGAAAATCAAAGGAGTAAAGAGAGCAGTGATGCTAATACTCATAAAATGATTATTTATAAGGTATTTCATTAAGCGCTGGCTGTTCTAAAATCTAAATACTGCATGAAAATGACTGAAATAATTCCTGAAGCTTTATGGACAGTGCTGGGCAGACGTCTTAGACCACATTCAGCACTACAGAGTTGTAATGAGTATATATATTTATTGATTATTTTCTTTAAAATTCAACATGAAAACACAGGAAGGTGGTGCACAATATGAAAACACACAAAACTATCAGAACCAACGGGCTCATACAGACACACGTCAGCATTTAGTGTGGTCTCTATTTGCACAAAATGAGATTTCTTGGGTCAACGGTCTTGAAGTCATCCTGTGGTATACAGTACCATGCTTCCCTCAAAGCTGTTTACAGATCTGCTGTATATTCCAGCTGTATCTTGATACAGAGATTAAGAAAGACACATGTGTGGTTATTATAACCTTGCTAAAATAACAAATTTGAAAAACAAACGTCATGTTACAACAGCCAGCGTTTCTCTACAACGGAGCAAATGTGTCTTGTGTAATTGCAGAGAATTTCACTTTCAGTTTTAATTTTTTTGCATACTGAAAACTAGTTAGCCATGTACTTGCCTTGTACTTAGTTTTGAGGTAGACTTGACAGTACCTTTTAAATTATTTTTTTGGTCGTGCATCAGCAGTTTGACCAGGTTTGAATGGCTCATTTATATTTTTTCTTATTACTTTCCACTAGTGTCATACATGACATGATTGTGTCTCTGCTTTAAGTTGACTGAGGGTACAGTGCGCTCCAGCTGTCTCTTTCTGACAACTGGGTTAGGATGTCACCTCTACATCCTTGACTTCCTATGTGGCTTGCTGAGTAAATGTGAGGAGCATTCCTCTTACCAGCGGTATGTCTTGGGCCTTCTCTATGCGGACTATCTTAACGGTCTCTCCTCCCCACTGGGTCAGTGTTTCTCCTTGGGCGGGCAGTGCTTCAGGTTGCATTTCCCTCTCTGCTATGCTGTCATGGGCCACGAGTAACGACTGCAACGCACACACGCACACACACAAAACTCAAATACAGAACTGGAGCAGCGACGTATAGGCATGTGTCACCTTGTGTGATGCGTCTACCTGAACGTGTGTGTCTGACAGCAGGTTGTGCAGTTCCAGACCCTCTTTGTTCTGACTTGAATGGATGAGATTCCTGACCTGAAACCATGGTGACAATATTATCATGAGAAACAATATAATAGCGTCACATTTTAATTTCATCCCTTACACAAACAATTCCGATAAGTTTTATCACTTGTTCACTGTAAACTATAAATAAACTAAGCAGGGAACATTTATGAGCCTGACTTGAACTGAAAGTATTCCAGTATTTACACTGATCTTCCCGACTATGTCAGTTTTCATTTGTGTGTTTTGCACTTCATCCGCACTGACAAAGGAACATGTTTGTGGCAGTACAGCGTGAACCAAAGCTTTTCCTTCTTAAAGCCAAATGCAGGGCAGGGGGCGGAGATGCCAACATGGAGCAGAAATAATGTGCTGCTCTTTAATGGGATTCCACTGAAATGAGCCATGAATAGCTCTGACAGCTCGCCAACTCAACGCTGCTACAGAAAAATAATTGCAGCCCTGATCATACTTGCATCCAGGATATTGGCTTCACTTCAATTTGCTCCATGTGCTACAGAGTTTCTACTTGGCTTTAGACCAATCAGGCTACAGCTTTGGGATGGGTCATTCTGATGAAGGAAAGAAGCACTTAAAAAGCACTAAAAAGCCAAAGTGACAGCGGTGAAGGCATTAACATGATCAGCACATAAAAGCTAATAGGAATCCATGTGTGTATTTATATGCATGTGCTTGCGAGTGTGTGTTCTTGCACGTAGTGTAAATGTCAGTGTTTCAGCTCTAATTGATGCTGAACAGAGCTGCTCTGTCTCAACCTCGTTAATACATACTCACTGACCTCAAGTGTCACTGTGTGTGTCTGTCTGTGTAGATGAACGCAATGAAACAAGGGCTGCTGAGGACCTAAACACATCGAAATGTGGAATAAAGTCATGATAGTCAGGTTGACCACCAGGACTGTAATGACTAAAACTGCCCCCCTCAGAATGTGTGTTACCTCCATGGCCAGTGGAAGTGCCTGTTGTGTGTGTGGGTATGGAGGCGAGGGTCTGTGCATGCTGCCGGCCACTGCATTATGGATCTTCAGAGCCGCCTGGAAGTCAGACTAAAGAAAAGGACAAAGGAGATCAGCAGATTATCCCTAATTTAATCTACAGTAGGGCTGTAATCATGCGTTGACGAAAGAAATTACATCGATTTGCACTGGACGCATCACATTCTTTATATTCATCTTCAACTATGCCTGTTCACACACCAGAACATGATGAATTCAAGACTTTATCCAGAAAAGTAAATGCCTGAAAGTCAAATGTGTAGAGTTCATGTTCTATACATTTAAGCTTTATGAAATGCCACAGTCAAGCCATTAGTCTGTCATGAAAAATCAAAATTACACACCTGCTCAGAGGCTTTTAAATGTTACATGATGTGAAGACAAGTGGCAACATCCAAGCAGAGAGAAATGCAATCTGTTAGTCAACTGTCTGTTCCATGTGGTTCAACGTGTACAACCTGGTACAGTACATCCCAGACGGCTCAAGCCCTTATGGCTGGATCTGGGTTCGATTCCCGGCTCAGGCCCCTCCCTCTCATCATCTTTAATGTCTTTCTACAATATCTCTAAAAAAAGGCTAAAAAGCAACAGTCTGTTCAATGTTTACTTCGACTACCAATAAAAATGACTGTGTAAAATTGATGATAAATTGTCAATTAGCTCATGACCCTTCTAGTGACGGGGTTTGTCTTATCCATTGTTGGGAAAACACTGCTATCATGTTCATGACATCGTAATGTATTTACATGTGAACATGGCATCGACTCACTAGTTTGATGGTTAATGTTAGTGCTTACCACTAACTGTGTTTAGAACATTTAGTAACTTGTTCTAAGATTTTTCTCTCTATTCGGTTTTGTGCATTACAATTCCACTCATAAATACTGTGGAAGGTTCTCACTTCCTGGCTTGTGAAAACCGAGTTTAGTTTACAGGTGTTTACTTGTTAACATACTAATTGTACAGAACATGTAGCAACAACAGTGCAGCCAATGTTTTATCCAAACTGTCCTTATTCAGATTTTTTCGAACCATACAATGAATAATGATACTTACTTTTGTTTCAGTCAAAAATTGGATTTTGATCCTAAGGTGGAGACGCTGATTTTTATTTATATTTTGTTGTAAAAACAACAAAAAGACTACTCATCAGTTGCCTGCAATAGTCTGAGAGACGTCTCTGTCCTTTTCTTCCTCTATATTCAGGTTATTTTCATGGATGTTCCAGCTCAGACAGAAACTAAGACGCCACTATGTCTCTGGATATCCTATCTTAGGTCCAGAAATCTCAAAAATCCCACAATGACTGTAGAAGTTGCCCCAAAGCCCTTTCCTGCTCATTCCTTTCATATTACCTTGTTTAGTAGTGCAAGAACCAGCTCTATGTCATTCTGACTCTGCTGGTCGGACAGACAGCCCCGGACCTGCTTCAGTGACAACAGCAGCTCCTCCAATTCTGCAGGAAACACACACACGACAAACACCACTTAAGTCTGACACTCAACACGAAAAACACAAGAAAAGACTCAGAAACAGATTTACTTTACTATCCCATGAAGCCAGGAGACATCCTGCTTGCCCTGCTTCGCAGTGTCTCTGAGGCAGTATCTCATTAAGTAGTCAAGACTTCAGCTCTGCAGTGTGTTTCTGTTTGTTATTGTGTCATTACCTTGCCTACAACAGTTTTAATTAAGTCGCACTCAAGAGCCTCTCATGTCCTTCTCTCCCTCCCTGAGGAATTCCCTCCCTGATGGCGGAAAAGTCTTCCTTACATTCCTTTCCCTCCCAGCTTTCTCACTCTCCATCTCTTTCCTTTCACTCCTTCCTCCTCACTGTTTTCCTTCTTTCATCTGCTGTAAATTATCTTCGACTTCATTTATATTCAGTGTTCTCACTTCTTTTCCCTGCGAGAGCTTTTAAGTCAGAAATACATGTACTTCAGCTCTAAAGAGTGTGTGTGTATGTGTGTGTGTGAGTGTTTTACCCAGCAGTGCATGAGCGTGTAGGCTGGCGAGTGGCAGCTGCTGCGGCGAGTGCGAGTCTTGCAGGAATGTTGGGTTGTCGATGCCGATCTGGGGGTTCTGGGAGAGCTTCCTGAGTCTGAGTGAGGCGTTCAGGTCCAGCTGACGACCCTCCTCCTCTCTGCGGCGACGAAGGTCCTCCTGGAGCATATGCATCACAAACAGCAGTTAGTTCTGGACATGACATGCGGAGATCCTTTTCACTGGCTCATTATTTCACTTCAGTTTCTCTTCTATAATGCAATCTGCTGAGTAGAACCAGGTAAATTCATGATCTGATGTCATGATCATAAGCACTGATCATCAGCAGGAACATACTGTCGACTATGTCTTTAAAAAACTTAAATAAATAACAGTGCTGTAAAAACTTTTATATTCTGCTAACTTTTGTTTTAAATTCACCCTTATGGTTTCATGGCATTACTATCACTTGGACAGGTTACAAGGCTACCCAGTTTATTTCAGTCCCTTTATGATGATGCCAGCATATGTCCATATTAAAGTGCTTTGGTTTAGGCCGTATTAATGTGCAAAGTTTGTTTTTGGTTTTGCTGCTACTGAAACAACAGTGACAAAGAATTACTGCAAGTCCATCATGTGTGGGTCTGAAATATGAACTCTGACGTGCTGTGACTCTGATTTACACGGATACGTCAGAGTGTACATGTTTTGATTCATTACGAAACTCTAAGGGAAAATTAGACCACAGTATAATTAATGAAACACTGCAGATGTATGTACAGGAAAATGTGGACTTGTGTTTATGACATACTGATATTTTCTGAATATCTGCAAAAATGCAGAGTTTCTTCTCAGATAACAAGAGCAAATACAATCACACAAAGTCCAAGTCACCTGAAAGCACAAAAACAACCCAACATTTTATTTTCATTGTTAAACATTGTCTTGTGATCTTTTTGTCAGATCACTCATTCCTACTACTGAGCAAACCTAAGTCAAGTACGGACAGAGCACAGAACAAAACCACTTCTACAGATACAATCCAGACATAATGTTGTTAAATAAGATTTCATTTATCATTAGAATTGTTATGTTTTCTTAGATGCCATCATCAGCTACTGAAAAACCAACATTGGGCAACTACTCAGAGCAACACACAACACA
>JAPQRQ010000016.1:4286260-4316570 GCA_037367365.1 Apogon talboti
TACTAATGAAATACTAACAAAGCTTGTTAGGATATTTTTGGTTTCGGACATCTTTTGGATAATTAAACATGCACCGGATCAAATTGACCCGGAACATCATTGCTGTTCCTGAGAAACGAACATAACAGGAGGGTTAAATGTAGTTTGTTATAATATCTCCTCTCATAAACTAGGACTATTGCTAGAGCTGAACATTGGATGACCTGATGATATGTGGGGCTGTTGTAATGCTGACTCTAGATTCAATAAGTTTATTGTAATACATACATCAGAAACACACTGAGAAGTTAAATTCTTACTTTGAGAGTTCCCCTCACACAACTGAAATAACACCTAAGCTAAACTAAAATAAAGGAATAAACCTAACTCTAAGCATAGAAAACAAATAAAATCACATGAGTACTATGAACAAAAGGGTAGAGTGCAGTCAAACATTCAATTATGTGTGCAGTGTCACAGTGGTAAGACACTGAGTGAGTGAATATTATTTATATTGTATTAACATGCAATGGATATGTGCAAAAGTCACAACATCACAGATGTTTGCAGCTGCGGCAGAGATGACATATGTGTAGAGGTGCAGGTCAGATCTTTTTTAGGCGCATTGAAACAGCCAATCACAGTTCAATGGTCAGTGATTCAGCAGTCGGATGGCCTGTGAATGATAATAAGTATATGTGGTGTTCATAACTGGTTTGAACTAGTCTGAATTCATCCTTTAGAGCAGCTATACTGTATCCATAAGACATTACAAAAAACATAATGTGCAGAAACTTTAAATATCATTACTGTAAGGAAGTCAAATGTTAGTTCCAACTTACAATAATTCCCCTACGTTCATCCAGCTGTAGACTTTCCTACCTTCCTCAGTACTTTATGCAATTCACAGCAAGAATAAAAGGAGTGGCAACTCTATAAATAGCCTCTGTAATATCAGATAACAGTTTGGTCCTTAATCTGCATAATCTTCTCGTCTCTTGTGGTTATTGCACAGCTCTTTGCCTTCCTTCTGTCCTTTCCTCAGTATCCATTAAGATTACTTCACAAATTAATACATTTATTCAAGTTATTTTTATCAGATTAAATATGAGAAAAATCTTGCCAAACACAAAAGTACAGAATAATCAGGATTATTTTTATTAATTCATCTTCAGTTTCAATAATATCATTACAGAAAAAAAACATCCTCTTCATTAGATTTATACAGTAGTAGTAGTAGAATGCTGTGTCATTGCTTCATTACAAGTGCTGGTCATAGTTTATAGTGTGTGCAGTGTGACACTGAGTTCAGTCCAGTGTTACGAATCACTCGATACAAAGGCAGTTTATCAATTACCTGCTTCTTCTTACTCAAATGGATCTATCTGGGTTTGATTGGTCCTCCTTGGGCAGGTGCCAGGATGTGCTCTAATGCTGCGTTCATGTCAGAATTGATTTACCATTAATAAAAGCTGCCAGATGTGGAGAAAACATAAGTGTGGTTCAGTGTGTTTATTTTTTTTCTTTTAATTACTTGAATGTAGGCATTCTAGATAAATATACAGAGCTACTTCCAAACTTCTGCTGCAATGAGATGTCGCCCTGGGCTTTCCCTTTACATGACATGACCACAGCATGAGCCACTTATAGATATGTGGTGCATTTGAGGTAACTGGGAAGTTTCTGACATCTGAGCTATAAGAAGAAATGAGAAGACAGTGTTGGTACCAGAACCTGGACGTTTAAAAATTCCTCTGTTGCGCTGACAAGTGCATCGAAAACTGTCCGAAAATTAAATGATTAGCCAGATCAGAAGTCCCGCCCAGGTGCTGCACTCCGGTCTTGCACCTGGATATTAAACCTGCCCAAAGAGAAAGACACGCCCCCCTCCCCATTTTTGGGCATGCAAGCGTGGGGAGGAAAAGAGGATGAGAGGGAGGGTGAGGAAGGAAGGGGGGAGGAAGACTGCGTCAGTCAATCAGAAGAGGGGTCAAAGCTCAGAAATTCAGACTAGTGCTGCATTCACGTCAATGAACAGAGATAGCACACCAGCTTTCTAATCTGAAAATCCTCATAATTCACAAGCATAATGAGGTGGGTTAGACATGAACCTAGAAATCCCAGAAAACCCAGAGAGATTACTCACTCTTCTGATATCAGCTGTGACAGACATAGATGAAAAAATCTCAATCATGTCAGCCTGGTTGCATTAAGTACCATTAAAATTAATCAAAACAACAAATGGACGGAGCTTTGTACAGCAGTTTCACCATGACTTGAATGCAGCATTAACCTTTGACCATCTGGGTTTGTTTAGCACTGCTGACACTGATAGGAAGAATCAGGGGACCCAGAGGAGGTAAGGTATGGTGCATTCAGTGAATGCTGGGGCGTAACAGATTGCATATGATGCATTTGTATGGTCCTTGTTAATTGGTAAACAATTTAACGTCAGTGTTAAATCTGCAGGTTAGTGCAGCCAACTGACCTCTGTCTTTTATTTATGCTAGGAGTAAATTAAACTTTAACGGTGGGCTGAATATCAAAGTTTTCTATTGAAGAGCTAACTATCACATTAATGTACCAGCTGTTTCAGTGTGGCTCTGACTACATACAGTACATTGAGGAAAAAAGCAGTCAAATGATAGAGTTTGATTTACAGTCATGAACTGTATTAGTTTTTGACATTTACAAGCACCTTAACAGCGTCATGGTAGAAATTCACCAGTTGTGTAGTTAACAAGCACCTGAATGCGACACCTGCTTTCAAGTGATGTCAGGAGTTTTCTCTGAGTTGGGGATATCATATCTAAGAACTCAGTGAAGCAGCTTTTTCATCTTCTCTTGGTTTATGGGCGGAAAGAGATGTAAAAACAGTGGAGGCCACTAAATGTTATGTTTTAGCTACTTAAAGGGCCCCATGTCTCACAGCAAAACACAGTTCATGTATACTTGAGGCCTAACAATGTGATTATTTTTCCATACTCACAAAACTTCTGTAAATACAATTTTTAAAAATACTTTAAACTTGGCAGTATTTACATCAATATATGTGAGCTTGCAGTCTTTTCTGCCTTTGATGGAGCATTGCTACATCTACTGCTGCAACACCACCACCAGCTGTCAGTCAGTGGAACAGGGTGAAACTAGTGGTAGGAATGCACACTGTACATGCATACGACATAAACCGAACAGGGACCCACTCATGAAAACATTACTCTTTATAACACTACTAGTGCTCACGCTCAGCAGGGTACCTTTAGAGGTTTTAGGGAGCAATCCAGAAATGAGACTTCCATGTAACTGTGTGGCTGCAAGATACACACACAAAAAAAATAAAGATATGACAAGATCAAAGCAGGATGAATTATCCCAATTTTGTAGAAAAATTGGCTCCTACATTAGTGCAAATCATTATAATCTCTTTTAACATTTCCTCTGCCTGGTTAACACTCAGGTCTTTCAAATTCCACAAACACTCCCAGTTTATAAAGCCACAGATGACAATATAAAACTGTTTTCACAGGTTGAATGGTACTTCATTTCTTGGTACGTTTGTGTAAAATAAGCAGGGTGACCCCATTTAAAAATACGGGTCACACAGGGACCGCAATGGTGCATTTATCACAGACTGAACTCTAAGGTGTAAACTTTAAACTCCTGTAAATCAAACACCACTTGAATGCAGGGTTAGGAGGATGCCGTACATTGGTTGGTCAGAATGGCCCATCTCTGACAGGTCTTTATGCATTTTATTAATAACATCATGTTTGTATTTGATGTTGGACCAGAGAAATCATTCCAATGTGACAATTGAGGATTTAACTCAAGTCTGTAAACCTGCAATGAATCCTACCTCACCCTGCCTTAAAGCTGAGCCGCTGACCCAAGAGTTTCATGGCTTCATAGAGAGTCATGAGTGTCTCAGTATAGTATGAATGCTGTTATATCTAGAAATAACAAATTATTTTTTTTTGGCAATAAAAGTCATATTTACTGTACTGGCACAAACTATCAGCAGCTTCAATAAAGAAATGTCTTTATCAGCTTTCAGTTGATACATCGGTTGAAGCCTGATGTTAGGGATCAGTGTGTCCTGGGATGTAGTGATACTGCAGGAAGGGGTTATCAAGGAGTCTCTATATCTGGATACAGGAAGCAAGAGCAGAAAAAAAGACAAAGAAGAGAAAGAAGGGGACAGAGAGAAAAGAGTACAGGAGGATTGGAGGAAAAGTCTCTATATTTCTATATCTACCAGGGGAAAATGGGAAACGCACAAAGCAAATGAACAGGAGAGAAGAGGGCATGATTACTACTAAGATGATAATATTCAATCAGAACCATGATAATAATAATAAATAGAATATTAATTAAGAATATTAATAATCATAATAATCATTATCATCAGGATAATAATAATAATATTACAGAATAAATCTCATATTTTATATTTTTTTCACATTTTTCTCCATTGAAATACAGTGATCTCCTCAGAGCAGACCAATGAGGATTCAGCCTCCGCTGGCTCCGATTGGCTGTTGCATATGACATCACAGCTAATGGCGACCAGGTAGACATGCATCACTTCCTGCCCCCGCCCGTTTCCTGTCCAGACAGGAAGTCCTGGCACTGCCATGGTAATCGGTAGCGAGTGACATTAAAGTCTGTGGAGAAAAGTCATTTGGTGGCTTGTTACCATGGTGACATGTTTTCTTAACTTATTTGCAAAGCTTAACAGACGTTAAAGTGTGACAAAGTGACCATCGTAAAACAGTCGATAATCTAAAGTACCTGCATCATAGCCGTCCGATGACCATGACATCCACGACCTCTCCCTTGTGCAGTTCCACATACTGCTCTGTTTTAGGTGGTAACATCAGCAGGCCATTGGCGCTACGCATTGACATTAGCCTGCTAGATACCTGGTTGCCTGGAGAGAGGAGAACAGAGGATATTTACGTGTCAACCAGAGTGAGTCAAAGCATGTGTGTGAGCTGTGTGTGTGTGTGTGTGTATTCCCTCAAATAAGAGGAAAACCACTTAGTAATCACGTCTGTCCAGGTCAAAATTATCACTACAGGCAGACAATTAATGTGTCATTCATCTCTGATCCTAGTGATAACGGGATTTAAACCATGTGACGGGAACGCAGCACTTGTGTTGATTTGCCTCCTCCTTAATCTCATCACACACAACTGACTAGACATATTGATTCACAATCTGGGAAATTTAAAGAATATTTAATGAATATTACAACTACTTGCTATAATTCTACGGTGGCTAAAATGGTATGTCATCACTTGTGAATTTTCTCACAAGGATGAAGCAGAACTACCTAGAACAAAGGATGTTTACTCTCCTTTATTTGTAGAAATGCCCATGTGAGCATGTGCATTTATGTACCTGTGCTTTGTGCCCAGGGCAGTGGCTCCTGGTGATGCCACGTGAGAATACAGCGGTGGTACTCAGGTCTGGGATCCAGTTTAACATCACATGAAAGCTGAAACAGACACGCAAAAAGTCATTTTCAAATAAGTCAATTTCATCAAACTAAATATGGCTGAGTTTATTGCTTTACCCTTAAGGTCATTCTTTAACAGAGCACAGTAGCTAACAGATTTACAATAATGACCTAATCCTGCTAATAACTTGAAGATTTGTATTTAAAACTAAGTCTAAAACCAGACAAACATTATACAGTACACCAATTTTCATATACAGCTAAATGCCTTCTGAATTTAACCCTGTGTGCATGTGAGTGTGAGTTACCCTAGCTTTAATAATTGTAGGTCTAGGGTCCAGAATGCCTTGCATCTTCCTCAGAGCAGGAATAACAAACAGATTACATGTCACCACTGCAGACACTGGGTTACCTGGAAGAAAACATATCACTGGGTTACACGGTGACTGTGTACGTATACACCGTCTAATCCACTCCCATCTGCATTCATCATGTTGCACAGGTCTGCATAATAGAAGCTGAAATGTCTTTGCACCAGTGGAATCAGACAAATTCCTGTGCATTTATTGCACTTTGTGAAGATATTTATACTTGATGTTACAGTCAAAACAAATACAGGCGACCTTGTGCTAAGGCAAAAAACACACTGTCAGCAAAGTGTACTGTCTGGAGTACCTCCCAGGGCAACTACTGTGCATTACAAGGTTGGAGGAGCTGCTGTTTTAGACAATAAATAGAGCAAAGATTTATTAAATTCATTTGGTTAAGGGGATTTCAAAAATATCACCAGGACAATAACATACAGTACCATTTGTGATAGTTAAAATACATTTGAGAGAGGTCAGATTTCATTACTTTCATTACATTATGTGTATTTTAATTTAAGGTTCTACATTATAGACATTTTAGCAGTGTTATGTTAGGACCACTGCCATCTTTCCTAGAGCTACGTTATTTTACTGAAAGGCTACTGTGGTGTGTCTCAGATTGTCTGACCATTCATATTAAAAATACAGCATCAAAATACCATCAACAGTAAGTCTGGTGGCCTTGAACCAAACAGCAGAGTGGACGCAGTATGAAATAAGCTGTGGATAAGCAGGTCTCCAACCAAGGTCAGGGACTCAAGTCATAGTAGTTCAGGAGGACATTAATTAATTTGAATGTATAAATATCATACATAAATATCTGAACTAAAAAGAGCTACAATAAAAAATATTTATGGCATTACGAAAGATATCACACCTGATCCTTCAAATAAATGATTTCCTTAAATACTTGTTCTGAGTGAGTAGCAAATTGTATTGAGTAAATGGAATACAGTTTCAGACTGGCTTCAGTGTGGTGTATCTGAAAGGAGGTGGACACTCTACTTCCTGTGTTGGGCTCACCATGGTGAATCATTCAAATGGCAAACTGAGTCGAGAGAAGCATGACATGTTGCTAACTTCCTAACAGTTTAGATCTCTCAGTGGTATTTGGTTTTACATTCAGTCTTCAGCCTGTTCTCCTTTAAACTGCCTGCACTGGAACCGTTAAGTCCATACCAATACTGTGTGGGATGGAAACATTTATTATTATACCCCTATTGTCCACACATGCACTTATATTAGAGACTTGAACACAATACCTGGCAGAGCAAAGATGAGTTTCCGTGCTCCATCAATGTCAACTGTGGCAAAGGTAGTAGGAAGACTAAGAATAAAAAAGAATACAAAAACAGAGGTCATAAGCACAATGAAAATAACTGACAGTTCTGTAAGAATAGAACTAGTAGATGCAGTTGAAGATATAAAACTCTATTTTAAATTTCCACCTTCCCAAACCCCAATCCCATCTCACCCTGGCTTCATAAAGACTCGTCCAAAGTGGATCTGAGCATGAAGGTCAATATCCAGCACCTGCTTTAGGTAGTCCTGACAAAGACACACAGAAGGATATTAGTTCTGCCAAAGGAGAATACCTGTTTTATGCATATAAAGGAAATGTTGGTTAGAGGATGTAGGCAGATGTTAGAGGTCAGAGGTTACCTTTTCTCCCATGGACACCCCCCCTGAGGTGATGATGACATCAGCACGACTGATTCCCTCATGGAGAGCTGACAGCAGGTCATCAGGGCTGGAAAAACAAGAACACAACACAGAAACAACTACTTATTTACATACCTCCACCAGAGCAGTTTTCTTCTTTAAAGCCAAAACGCTCCTACTTGTCTCCAACAATGCCCAGGTTGATTGTAGGGTATCCATGTTCCTGGATGGTGGCCAGTAGAGTGGAGCGGTTGGAGTCTCTGATCTTCCCTGGATGAAGGTCATCCTCTGGATTCAACAGCTGCATAGAGACACACACAATTTCCATGGTATCTTTGTCTTTTTTTCTTTTCCATTTTAGATTGGTATGGCACTTAATGTTTTATGGCAATTTAACTGTTGGTCTGTTTATTTTTGGCTAAGGATATTTATTTATCGCTTTACTACTCTTCTGAAATGTACTTGAAAGTACTATCTATTTACAAAACATGTATATTTAGCAGATTATATAAAGTAATAAACAGGATTTGGTTGTTTAAACTTATGTATGTGTCTATTCATTGATTTAGTCATCTACCCAAATATGTTTTAATTGGAAAATGTTCCGTCCAGTGTCAAATATTAATATGATTAAATATGATTAATTATGATTAATTAATTACAAGGTCAATAATTCATTCGATTAATTTTTTAAATCGAGTCCCACCACTGTTAAAAAGTAATGATTTTGTGTGTGCATTAGCCTCAGTTTGAGTGTCTGTACCTCATTTCCAGTGGACATGACAGCCACCACAGGAAACTTGTGCACGCTGACCTCAGTCACCCCCACTGTAGCCAAAAGACCGATCTCTGACGGGCCCATATGAGTTCCTTTAGACAACACACACTCCCCTCTTCGGATGTCATGACCTATTGGCCTGTGCAGACACAAAAACACTCAGAATTTATGTTAGTTGTCACATATTTCTTTGATGGCAAAAAGCTCTCAGTATCTCTTTTTTTACCTGATGTCTTGGCCGGGTCGAGCCTGGACCATAATCCTCACCTCCAGCTCCTCTGTGCCCTGAGTCACAACAGATAGTTACCACAGAGGCCAGCAAAAGCATGTTGACTTCAACTAAAACAGCAAGGGCAATGCAGAGCCAGTTAGTACTAAACCAAAGCTTACATCCTCAGACTCCCTCAGCAGCTCTGTATCTTCCACTTGGACCACAGCATCTGCTCCACATGGAATCGGAGCTCCAGTTGTCACCCTCATCACTTGACCGGGCATCACTGTATGGGTGGGCTACAGACAGAAAGGCAACCCTTACTGAGTCAGGGGGATCTCTGCAATCTCTGAAAATGTTAGCATTTCTTAGTTCAGTTTAACTAGACACCTTGTCACTTACAGATTAAAGACACCAAACATGTACCACAAAAAGAAAAAAAAAAAAAACTTTCATTGCTAGAAACCCAGAGCCTCATTTCCTGGATCCCTTTACATTACTAAAACCAAATAATTACAGTCAAATGGAATCATAAACCTGGTTAAGAACTTGTTTTGTTAATTTAGTTTACGAAATCTAGTTATGAGCACGTTCACATGAATCAGTGATGGCACCAGATGTGTTCGTATATGAATTCTTATGGCGTGGAGGGCATTTTGAGCCTTTTCTTTCAGTTAAAACAGTGAAAAAAATATTTAAATGGTCTGGAAGCAAGTAACAAAAAAATATGAAAATAAAATTCTGAGGAGCAATTAAGCCTTCAGTAAAATATTAGAATATCAGGGCTTTAATATGCAGAATCAGATATATCATTACATTTACACAAAGTAAAGGGTTTATATGGTCTGTGTGACTTCTACTCTTCACAAACCAGGATATTAGGACGCTGTGGAAATTCACCTCAGTGTGGAGTAAATGATCTTTGTTACACCAAAAACCCAGATCTGAACCAGAGCCTCACTTACCATCCTGCTTCATGATACAGGCCCAAAATGTCTCTGTATTCTTTTCCTCTGCTCTCTTAAATGTTTATTTTCAATGTATGTGCAATTATTTCTTCAAGTTTCAACATCATTTTACAAGAGTAAAGATGTTTGTTTTGTTTTGTTTGTCACAAATCCCATTCAAAAATGTAGGCACATGCATCAAATACTGAGTCCAGCCAATAACTTAAAGTTAAAGGCCACAAACGGCCACTAGATGCTGAATCCAATTCACAAAACAACTTCTCTCTACATTTACTTTTAACACATTGAGTTAAACTGTTGAGTTTCTGTAATCTAAATAAACTGCATTTTTTCCCTGACAAAAATTTCTCCAGTAGTTGTATTCAGGAAGACCTCTGAAGAATCCTAAACATGTAATTAGGGTAATTGCCACGCTGATGCTAACTTTGTTAAGTTGATTAAGTCAAATTACAATATTATTGCAAGAGCTAGCCTGTGTATTTATGTTTCCCATGATTTGATTAACATTTATTAGAAGCAGAGGTCACCTGAAATTGTTATGCAAGTAATGTATAGTTATGCAGTTATACAAGTAGTGGGTGGGTGTGTGGTGGGCGTTTTCAGTGGTGAGTTGAGTTTTTAGAGCGTGAAAGGAAACACCGCGGACTCCTTTTCTCAGGTCACGAGGTCAGTCCTCACTTCACTGTACACAGCCTATTTGTATCACTCAGAGCGGACAAAAAGGACTAAGCAGGGCGGTCATTGGTAGACATAGTAGTATTGTTAGCGGCTGTGTGACAGTAGCTGATATGCCTTTAAAGATTCAGACATGTCAGTGGTGTTAGTGTATTAGAGCTGACCTGTTGTCCAGCCTGTGACTCCCCCATGATGAAGCGATCTCCAGGGCCGTCAGCAGCTACAGGTCAATCATAATGATGTTAATGACGTTAATTATGGAAATTTAAACACATGTTCACTTGGTTATTTGGTTTTAGATTTAGATTTTGAAGTCTGTGATAAGGACACTTTAAATATATTGTACTAAAATGAGGCACTTCCTGTTTAATTCAGTTATTGTCAACAAAGTGGTGTGATATTAGATACTGTAACATCAGGTGCCTCACCTCGAACAGCGTAGCCATCTTTAACAGAGGCGGGGAACGGAGGAAGGTTGTCTTTGGCATAGATTTCCTGAGCTAGCACTCGGCCCAAACCGTCTACAGAGAACAGCCAATAAGAATCCAGTGTGACTCGTCAGTAATCACAATAATCAAATAACACAATATGAGTGATGGCATGTGGGTACATTAAACCGCTGCATGTCTGTGTCGATTCTTTTACATCTTAAATATGACACCTGAAAGCAAAGTCAAAGGGATGCACACACAGACCTCAACACTCACCTCTGTAGTTAATGACTTCAATTCCCAGGATAGGTGTCATCTCTAGAACAGTAATGAAGGCTTTGTCCATTGACGTCAGTGGGAACGGGGACATGCGATGACGACGTGCCACTTTACTGATGTCCACCGCACTGTGGCCTGCACACAGACACACACACACACATTAAAGCAAGCATTCTCAGTAAGGTAAATATACGCAGTGCTGTAAGGTATATATATTTTGTACAGTAGTGCAAGTTTGCTGTTGCACAGTTACATGTTCATAAGACATACAAACACACACTCTGAACTTACTGGCTCTCAGAATATTCTCGTTACTGCCACATCGTGACTGAACCTGCAGAGACACACAGATATTCTATATTTGGTCATTGCTTGATGCAAATATATGTAAGAAATTATTTTTAATGCCACTCCTTCACATTATGGCATCATGCTGATAAAACAAGCTGAAGGATTCTATGTTTAGATACAAAATCTATTTATAGCATCGAAAACACATGACATGGGAACATAAATAACATGAATTCAGGCTGTGACATTCAGAATCTGCACAACAGCGCCGCTACATGGAATCAAAACAGTTTTAGCTTTAAAAAGGTGAACAGAAATCATCTGTATGGTTGTGACTGAATCACGGCAGTTTGTAAAACCTGTGATGACATTTTACTTCATGCATTATTCTTCAAAACATAACATTCACATAAGGAATTTACAGAGTGTCATTCAAAATCATCAGATGGTGCCCTGTCAAATGAATAAGTCTCAGTTTAATAACCATATTTTTCTAAAGGTGTATCTTTTTCGACTGCCATCAAACAAGAGCTGAACACTGTACATTCCCAAACTGAAGTTGTCTTTAAATATTAACGGTAGCTGCAATAATAAAGGCTGGTCACTGATAACACTGACTGATGGATTTAAAGTTGTAACTGAATGTAGATAAATACTGCGTTACTTCCATTAGTTCAGTTATGAGTCATGTCATAATCACTTGCTGCTCTCAGGTAAATACTCTTTTCGTTCACTTAAAACTGAAGTAACTTTTGTTCTTTGATAACTGGTAAAACCATTCAACTTTCTGTGTATGTTTCAGATTAAAAACCTAAAAACCTTTTAAGCAGGTAGAAGTCTTTCAAAGTGAACCATCTGATGCCTCATCCAACTAGAAATAATTAGTGAGTGAAATTATTTTTGTTTAAAAAAAGTGACTTGTAGTGAGTAAGACATGACACAGTCGTCATACTGATGTAGTTTATGCTGTTGCACTGTACTGTACTGAAGTGACCAACGGAACACATTCTGGGTTTGAAGAGCAAACAGCATCAACATGTTGTTTTACTGGGAGTAGATTAGAAAACAGAAAGCGCACTTAAATAAGCCTGTATACATGTATAAAGAACAGTAGAATCAATACAAATCCAGCATCTCTGTTCAACTGGGTGAACCATTTAACAATATACAGAACGTGTTAAAGGACAATTCCAGCATAACTTGAGTTTTTGCCATTTTTCGCATTTTCAATCATTAATTGTTTTTAATTGGGACATTTTTTATGTGAACATACCACAACTGAAGATATTTAAATTTCAGTTTTGCAAAACTTCACAGTCCCATTCACTCCCATTCAATTCCAAACAGCACACAAGTCCCGAGACTTTTAATTTATGAAGTAAAGGTAATCCATCACTGTGAGCGAGAGGCAGACAGTCGGATTCTGCAAAGGCTGAGTTTAGGACGCTTACATCCCAGCTTCAAAGTTTTGACTGTTTCATGTCTGCAGTCAAATTGAGACATGAGTATGAATTTCAACAAGGTTTTTTTTCTTCACAAGAAGTACATTATAACATTTACACTGCACAGGTTTGTAGAGGAAGAGATAAAAACATCAAACGGGAAGATAAAGAGTCAGAAAGCGGTTGGGGAATAGGTGAAAAAAAGCAAAAACTCCAATCATGCAGGAACTGTAGTTCAGTTTTTAACTGCTGAGACAGCCGTCAGCAGTGAGGGCACATATCCTGTTGGCATGCTCTGTGACTTTTTCCTCACATACCATACAAAACTCCTCAAATTTCAGCCAAATCGTCACATTCCCTTTCGTAGTTTTGGAGAATCAAAAGTGATTCTCATTTTTAGCGATGCTGAATGGTCAGTGTTCCTTTCTGCATGTGTGCATGTACAATTGTATGTTTGTGTGTACCTTGGGTGTCGGGCATGAGGCGGTGGAAAGGCGGGAGGTCGCCTGTGTTGCCCGTGGTGACTCAGAAGGGGTGGAGCTTAAAGAGGCAGAATCTCGAGGAAGCACCTGAACGCCTCGAGAAATGATCGAGTCCGGGATCTACACACACACATGCACACACAAACACACACACATACATACTTAATGCTAGTTTGAATTAAAAAAATAAAAAAATAAAAAAAATCTTTGCTCTTCAGTTGTTTCACTGTTAGAATTATAGAACAACAGTCAAGAGTCCCACTCTCTACATAAAACAAATAGAAAGGTGGGATCTTTATTTCTTAATTGCCAAACATGTTGTGATTGTTTCTAATTGTCTATTTTTATGGTAAACTTCACACGAGGGAAAACAGAGACTAAACCACTGATGTTTCCCTGCAAAATCATGGGCTCTTTAATATGACCTTAGATATACAGCAAATGTAAAAGTACAGAGTAAAACAGAACTTAATGTTTTCCCTCACACTACTGAAATGGGCTTTCAATTATATACATATGTAAGTAAAATCATCTAGTGTTGTAGCAGACAACTTCTTATTTGTATCATAATGGGTCATAATTAAACAAAGTTGTTCATTAGTCTGTAAACCCCAACAGGGATACATTTCATGTGGGTGCTGCTGTCCGTTACGAGCACTGCAAAGAGCTAGCCATTTCCAGCAAACATTACCTCAGTTTCAGCTGTGTCACTACTCAATAACTACATAATAGGCCAATTTCTGAACACATCTCTACCACTGTCTTTATACTGAGCAGCTGGCTAAGGCTCCTGAATTTAAACCCAAAATGCTATCAAGTATTTCATTAATAATGGCGACTGAAAACAGGAAAACGAACCTGGTAAAGCAGCATTAGGATAATACACTGTTCACTCTATCAATGCAAAGATTCAGAACACTAAATATGAAGGATGTGAAAGCTCATCAATGATTGGTAAATAAAGCCATTTTTTCATTTACACATTGAACCGGCTATCTGCCCAAAAACACAGGGATAGAATAGATGCAGACATCTCATGGCCTCTCAAATCATTTCAATTACAATATGCTGAAAAGCAACTATGCATGGCACTGAAAACTATCAAGCACTGCAGCTTTAAGACACACAGTCCCTATAACTAATACTATTCCCATGGGATTAGGGCCTATATGAAGGATGATCTATCAACAGCAAATCAGTACACAAGTACTGTAACGCAGACCTGGTTGATAATTTCTGAGTCACACCACCTGTCTGAAGAAAAGATATACAAAAAATAAGCATGCTGTGATGACCTATCAGTTTAAGTGACATGAATACTAATATATATTAGTGTGTTTAGTAGCGGTACCTGCATCAAAGCCTGACCGCACACATACAGTATGGATGATTCTGCCATCTATTCTTCTCACCACATTATCATATCATGTGTAAGCAATTAACAGGAAAAATGGTTTGATATTTTTACATATGAAATACACAACAGGGTTTTGCTGTAAAGTAAATGGCCATCACACCTACAAACTGCAGCCTACCACCAACATTAGCACTGATTCACTACATATCAGGGCCCGGTTCTTTATACATGGTTTAATCTTTGTGACGTTCTACATCGTTAGCCACACAATACACACTTACAAGGAAACATGAGAATCAGAGCCATGAATTGATCCTGTAGAACATTTTACACACAGTGGCTACTTTTCTCTGATGTGATTCTCCAGATGGAAGTTGTGTAAACCCAGCAAAACAAATTATCATCATCTCATTCCTTACCTATTCATCAGGAACTGAAAAGACAATGGGTTGTGAAAATCCAGCGGGACCTCAGACCATATTTCAATCTAAGACAATATGTTTGGTAAGCTATTAACTACCCTTGAAACTCCAAACAGACATGTATAGAGCTAGGATTTAGTACCACAAAAAGTCTAAAAGGTCAGAGGTCAAGGTCACAGCTGACAATTCACTGAACATCTCAACATATAAGATCTCCATTAATTTGAACAGAGATATTTTTGACCCTTGCTCCCATTGTCTTCTTCGTAATTGAAAATGTGATGTAAATGGTTGGCTTTACAGTTTATCATATCATCTCATCATTTGCAGGACTTCCTTATGTAAAAGATTAAGACTCCTTGGAAAACTGACAAATCTATGTCTGGATTGCCCGGTTATCCATGTATAAAGAACGGAGCCCAGCACTGTGTGACTGACAGACATGGTGATGAAGTGACTGATGGCAGGAGAGGAGGGGTGTGTGCGATCGTCTCACCTGCTGTTCATGGGTGCAGGAGCAGGTGAAATGAGAGGGAGGAGAAGGTGTGGTGCCGGGCAGGTAGGGACCCCCCTTAGCCATGACCACAGCATGACTCGTCTGATGATGACACACACATGCATTACAGGTGACCACAAACAAATTCACATCCAGACAGACACGGGGAATGAGGTGGAATGGACTGAGGCTCGTCAATGGAAAGTATGTATCAATAAAAAAGCCTCTAGACCCAGATAACTCACAAAGATGATTTTATATCATACAGGGCTTTAAAAATGCAAGACCCCATTTACACCTGGGGATATGATGCAGATATGCACATAGTGAAACGTTCTCATTATGTCACTCTGATATACGTAGTAAGTGCTATACAATATGGAATGTGCTACGGGGAGTTGGCAGGCTGGACAACAAACATGAATGTGTCCAAAGCTGAGGGGAGTCATTGGGTGTACTCTCATAGGACTGTTAGGACATATAGGGTAAGGGTCACATGACACACTGGTTGGGGCATCCATAGGCTACTTTGTTTGTACTGTAGGGTCATAAATACATGGAAATTGATAGGATTTTATTGATATCCATCAATTCTACTGATCATCCTCGTATTGACTCCAGATCAATTTTCTGTAATAAAAGCCCTACACAGGTTTTCCATGTCAACACAACGGTTATTATCTCTATTATTATGGCTTCATATATACGATCATTATTATTGTCTATAAGCATGTCTGAACATAAACATAATGTAGAAACAGAGTAGAGAAAAGGCCTGGGTTTGCCAAAGCTCAGCTCTTTCACCGCTGTTCAATTTGGAACATTGGAGCGCATGAGTTCAGAGTCATTGTTTTGCAATGCAGAACTGTCAGAAAAGTATCCCAACACTGATACAAGTGACAGACAAGCATATGACTTGGTGGATTGGACAACTTGAAACCACTTCTACATTCCGATGCCAGGTCATAAATTTAAAAGGATTAAAACAGCTCAACTTCTGCTTCGTGTGGCTGTTGTGTGACAATGAGGATCTTAAAAAGACCATACAAGTGATTTTGCGTTGTTTAAACGTGGGATGTTTCCACAGTGGAGTGAAACTTCCACTTCATCTGTGGATGATAAGATCTACATGTTTATACTTTACACACCACTGGTATGGTGTAGTCTCCTGCCATGCTGCTCTGAGGGCCAGTTTACACAACAACGCACTCAGGTGAAAACGACAAAATATTTTATCAGATGTGCCTTTTGTTTAGACGGCAACGGCGTTTTTTGGGGGGGGGTGAAAACGCAAAAAAGTGACACCATCTTCCAAAGTGGAAATCTTAAAAACACTCCACTCTCACAAACATTTTCATTCTCTACTTTTTCCTACTATATTTCTTTCTGTCATTGTACAAATAATAATGCATACTTTATATATTGCTTATACTATATAGTATTGTACACGAGTTTACATCACAGGCAGGCGCCAGTACAGGAAAACAACATGTGGGATTATTTCCCTACAACGGACCCTCAAGTTAACCCTAGCCGCTCTAATTTACATAAACAGTCATTTCAGCAGTTGTCACTAATCATTATAGAAAGTAGTAGAGAGCAGAGAATAGGAGAAGTAGAAAGGTTCTACGCAGGCGCTTGGTCTTAGTGGTTCCACCTAGCCACCTGTCGTGCATACTACATCGATAAACAGGAAATTCCACACACTTCTGCGTGTCCGTCTGCATGCAGATTTCCCCCCTAAAACTCACGTTTAAATGCAAAATTAAAAGTGAGAACGCAACGCCACTTTTGTGTTTTCGGCTCAGATCGTTACCGTCTAAACGTCTTCTGAAACACATTGCAGACTTAACACCTCCAGAACTTGTATGACCAGTCTGGTTATGTGCATTTGGATTAAGTCTAGACACTGATTACAGGATCATGTCAAGTATAAGGGGGTCTACATGTTAAATATTGAGATCCATTTCCTTGCGAACTTCTCAAGAATTTTTTTTAATGAATTACGCGACCAGTTCTTCTTCAACCAGTGTCTGCCCTGAGCTTTACCTAAATTTCCAAAACGTCTCTTTGGTCTTTGAGCTTCATAAAATCTTACTGTGTACCGTGTCGTTCGGAGCCATGCAGCAGCCCACAGCACTTCACCAGCGGTTGCCTATAGTACAGGAGCGTGCTGCTGCAGTGACCCACTTTCCCCACAGGGATCATTAAACTTTTATCTACCAAGTTTCCACCGGCAGCTCTGGTCCTGCTGTGTCCTGCACACTGGTTACCTTGGCAGCGATAGCGGCTGCGGTGATGTGGGAGGAGCCATGCTGGTGATGGTGGTGATTGTGCGCATGTCGACCTCTCCTTCGATCCTCCTCCTCGTCTTCCTCTTCCTCGCACTGGGTGCCACGCTCCATGGTGTGCGTGTTGCTGTGCATGTTGCTGTGTGTGTTGGTCAGCAGAGGAGAGGGGGAGGGCAGCTGCTCCAGGGCGGCATGTGTGGACTTAACCCTGACCGTGGCCTCACGCAGCAGGTCGATGGCATGGGGCAGAGCGGGCAGGATGAACTGAAAACACTCCTGGAGAAACACAGCAACACACAACAGGTTATTTTACACAAAAACTACAGGTACACAAATAAAAAGGCTTTAAATCATTGCATAATGTCATTAGCCAGCCAGAACAAGATCTGGATGTATAAAGAAGGGAATGAATGGATGAAATCCTGATATTTTCAGTGATAATCATAACATTTAATTTCAATAAATGCTCCCCTTCCTTGTTCAGTTAGATGACTACTTCAGAAGTAATTTTTAATTCGGGCTTTCATTTTATAATCACATTTTTAAAGAGTTCGTTTTTTTTAAGTAAAAAAAGTTCACTGGAACATTTGTTAATATTTGGTGCCTTTGACTTTAAATTGTGTAAATTGAAACAAAAGCCTGAGGCAACTTTCCACAAGCTTTACCCAATTTTCTGTGTGAACGGTGGCCCATTCCTCCACTTTTTATATTACAAATAGCACAAAAGGCCTAGAGCCAAATGCACAACGAATGGACCATGCCGACCACTGGCACCAGGGACTACTGCTGCATTGTCGTCCACAGGTCCGTCTGGTCAGTTTTAACAACCAACTCACTAAATATACTGTTCTAATTGTTCTACTGTTTGTTTTTAGTTTCTTAGAACTGTTACTACTGCCTCAGGGACACGTATAAGAATTCAATGTACCTGTTTTAACTTGTTTTTAATTTGTACACATGGTAATAAATTCTATTCTATTCTATTCTAATGATATGCCAGCACAAACACGCCCCTAAAGTTTTACCCTTGCTTTGCATCTGAGCAATTAGCCCTGCTAAGTTGTTTCTAGGGTTTCAGAATGAATTTCTGCCATATTGAAATAAATAACTTTGAATAGAATAGTTTTAATTTTGTTTGTCCAAGTTTGATCTGATTTCAGATCCAGTTGCATTGCTTTCCATAAGTAAGGCTCTATGTTCTCACCTCTAGATACAGATGGAAGTAAACAGAATCATACCTGAGAGCCCTTCTTGCTCCCCGGCAGGTTGATGATCAGAGTCTTACCACGTATCCCACACACTGGCCTAGAAACAAGGGGGCAAAGAATAAGTTAGAGATCAGCAGGTTAGAATAAATCAGATTAGCAGATAAACACCATGGGATGTACACAACATACTGTACTTAGCAGGCTAACAGTCAGCAGTGTAATTATATTAAGTGTTCACCTGGACAGCATGCCCAGTGGTGTAACGTTGAGTGATCCCATTAGCATGGCCAGAGCCATACCAGGAGCCTCCCTCTCTATCACCTCTCTGGTGGCCTGAAGAAAAAAACAGCACCACATGTTTAGGTCACGGCTGTACATGTACATGTACAATTAGTGAAACTGCTATTACTGTTTTGCAGTAAATGATGAAAGTTGTTTAAAGATCCTCTCTTACCCAACACAACATTAATGTCAGAACAGGATAGGAAACAAAAATGACATCTTCTCTACATGAATCTAGAATATATCAATATACATTAAAAATGTAACTCCTGGAAACAAGTGGTTTCCCGTTCTCCTAAATGCTTTACCTTACATAAAGATTTTCATACTTTCAGTTGCACTCAGGGTGGAAGGGTCTGTCACAGTAGTTTATAAGTAGCTCCAAAATATTTGCAGTGTCACAGATCCTGTTTGTTAGTACTGACGTTAAACTGAAAACCAGAGTTCCCGCATGTATTTACAGACAAAACTTTAAAACTTTTCAAGAGCCGATAACATAAATCCCATGACCATTCACAACCTTTCAGTATAAGAAAAAAAAGAAAAAAAGGTGCACTTTAGTTAACTATTGCAAGGAAATTAAACAGTAAGTTTGAGTAACAGTAAGTTACATTCTGTACTTTCTGGTTATTAATTAATTATTAATAAAAATACTAATTTAAAATACTCTTGCAAAATACCAAGAAAATACTTTGTAATGAATGTAAAAAATGTGTAACATCCAAATAATTTAATATTGTGCAGAAATATTTTAGGAAATAACTCAGAATATATACAGAATTTATATAGCCAACTATCTCCAGCCCCAAACCCAGGTGTAAGAACAGTTTCCATCCCAGAGCCGTGGCTGCTCTAAACCAAGCCAAATAAACAAAGACACTTTACAATGTCAACTGCTTATATAACTTACTGCTATGTAAATAGTAACAGAAAATATCTATATACGTGTCCATTGCACTACTCACTCTATATTTATTTATAATACGTGACAATTACAACTGTACTCGATACAGAACATAACACATTCTGCACATTTTTATTGATACTGGACTTGTTTTTTTTGTGTGCGTTTTTACTTGACTGGTTTTATTTTTATTCTTAACTGCTTTTATAATTGCATTCTTGAATTTATAATTCTGGGCACTTTACAGAGCATAACATAACGTGCTGCGCACTTTTAATACCCCTCGGCCAAATATAGTGTAGGCTTCTGCTCCATGCCAAGATGTATACACGGTATAAATTTGGCGGGCATGTCTCCATTTGATGCCATTTGACCTTGAAAAAGTAGGTCAAGGTGAACCATTTTCAATAGGCTTCTGCTCCACGCCAAGATACACCCACAGTATAAATTTGGTGCAGACATCTCAATGCATTCTTCAGATAATGCGATTACTTTGTTGAATGGATACACAGACGGACAGACAGACGACAAAACGATTATAATATCCCTTCTACTCGAAGTTGGCTGAGGTGTAAAACAAACTAAATTCCATTGCAGTGGTATATTTGCAATGACAACAAAGCTTATTCTATTCTAAGTAATTACCCATTTAACTGAGCAAATGGGATGTGAAGTTAAATATCTTTATTTTCCTTACCCACTCCTATTAGCTCTCAAAATTATGCCTGAATTATTGCTATTTATCAGCCATTTACAATAGATATCTAGGTATCTTACCATTGACTTTCCAGCTGATCTGGATGATATACTTGTATTATGTATTAGAATATATTTTCAGTCTTTTTCAGACAGGCCTTGTTAAATGCTCTGATTTATTATTATTTAGGTTATTAATTTGTTTTTTTAATGTTTTAGTCAGTGTGTACCTCTGGGGTAACATCTCTTGGTGCAAAGCCAGTTCCCCCAGTGGTGAGGATGAGATTCAGCTCCTGATCATCACACCAGTCCAGAAGTGTTTCCTGTACACACACACACACATACAACACACATGCAACATTAATAGACACACTAAGCATCCTCTTCACCTGGGGTTATTATGGTCCAGATGTCAACATGCCTGCCTACCATACACTAATAGGACACAGATTATCCTGGAGGTATATAGTAAAACATTTGCTACTGTTTCTATTAAGTGTATTTTCCTTCAATGGTAACAAAATAGAAGCACATCTTACATCTAAGAGTGGAAGTAATGCAGCTGAAAGTGAAAATAACGCAAAGATGTGTACCTTAATTTCATCGATCTCATCAGGGACGATCTTATAGGCTGATATGACTCCTCCCAGCCTGCAGAGACAACAGAGATGCAGTTAGCCTGATAATGCATTAGTCTGACTGCACATATTTGTTACAGAGCACGTTTCCAAGCACACTACTATTCCACTATTATTCCAAATGTGACAATGAATTTGATCGCTATTGTATAAAAAGTCTTGACTGTGTGTATATTCTTTTAAAGTCTCACTGTAGTATTGACTAAGATCTGTCAAATATGTGTATGTAAATCCCATTTTATGTGAATTATTTGACCAAATAAAGCATATGTATAATGAGGGGGTGAAGGCAAAGATCTTCTCCGGTAAATATGACCACCTTGGTCTACAATGCAGGTTGGGAGGAGAAACATACACACTCTTAAATATTCTCAAAGTGGACATTAACAGGCTTTTGGATATGTGTAAATATCAAAACACCAACCTCTGCAAGCCAGTGTTTTAAGTGTTGTGATAAAAGATGGAGGCTCTCTTTATTTTATTTACTTAGGTTCTGCATTAATTATTACCACAACAGCTACTACTCCTGAGATCCACACAGAAAATAAAACAAGACATTAAAACATTTCATTTTATTTCATTTACAGTGAACATTATATAGTTAGCACCACAATAAAATCATTTTTATATCAACAGCATATGTAGCTCCTTCTGATTGACAGCCATAAAAACTTGAAATAGTTTTGTTTTTTTGGGGGTTTTTTTAAATTGTGATACTGTGTGTTAACAAGAATAATAGTGAACGGCTGCGTTTCTTTAGGAACACCACCTGTTTCAGGTAAAGTTCAATAAGCAGAATATTTTGAGTGTGTAAAATGTTTTCAGTGTGTTTGTGTGTGCAGACTCACAGTGAGGGATCATGGACCAGATCTTTCAGGTTGACTCCACTCCTGTCCTCAGCCAGGTTCTTGAAGCAGCTGTCACTGACTGGAGAAAAGAGAAGAAGAGGTTTAGGACTCATTTAGCTCGTGAACAGAGTTCCACCTCTGATGGCATGAATGGGATGCAGTTTCTACCTACACTAACAGACGTTATGTCACTACTGTTATCATCAAGGCTGTAAATATATTGTTTTCATGTCTCTTGTTCTACAGAAAGTGGTCCTCAACCTTCGTCTCCACAGATCAAGTACTGACCTAGTCCTGTACTGAACTTGAGAATTCATGTTTCCAATGAGTGTGTACTGAATTAGGTAAATGCACTTTTACTACTAATAATTAAGTAGCGCTGCGAGCATAACGTCATCTAGTACAATTATTTGCAATAATATCCCAGCGTAATAAATTTCATCTCTCTCTGCCTCATAATTGCAGTGTGACTTTTTCACCAAACTGTGCATATAATGAAGGCCTATGATGCCTGTAATGAAGGATATAATTACCTAGTTACACAATTAGTCAAGTAACAGAAAATTAATTCATTTACGACTGTTTCATTAACTTCTTCAAGTAAAAGCAAGCATTTAAGCATCTTTAATGTGAGTACTTGCTGTTTCTATTAACCTCACATCTCCATGTAATCTGATATTCCATTTTAGGAGTTGAGAAACTGTAAAGGCTGTTTCACGCAAAGATTATTTGACAATGAAAAAAAAATGTTAGTTGTAGTAGAAGTTCATGTGGGACGTAGAAAATAAACCTAGACAGCAACACGTTACTCACCTTCAGAGGATTAGTTAAGTTAGCATTTATTCTAACATCTTAAAATGGTATGTTTCTTCCATTTCCTATACTGTTGTATTACAGTTCTATTTTACTGGCTCTGCACATGGGCTGTGTAGATTTCATAAACTGTAGCCACAGAGCAACATCTGCCAAAGAGTCACATGCTCAAAGTGCACATTCCTGCTGTTTGTGCAAAACAAAGCTCCCTGTCAAAGAGACAACTTCCATTCCAGCGACATCCTCCTTATATTATGCACTATTATTTTGATTGTTTTAGTAGTAATTGTGACAATCCAATAACAATATTACACATCACTGCTCTCTATGCATTGTTCCACAGTGGTTCTGTTTATTCTTGGTTTATGTGAGAAAAAGATGATCAGCCAAAGTAAAACCGTAAGTGTCTACATCTGCTACAAAGTACTACAGACTGAAACTTGGAAAAAAAAGCTTCTATTTATGGTGACAGATTGTGAAAATATTTTCTAAACCAGCCTACGTGAGTTATCTTGAGTTCGTAAGAAGTCAATGTGACACACACAAAAACCCAACTTCTCCAAACTTCATTGAGGCCTGAAAGTCTTGTGATCAGCTATATTAATTTGTCGTAAATATAAGATAACAAGAGTATTCTAAATCTTCTGAAGCAACTGCAGGCATCCTCTGAAACTTTGGTATTCTAGGTTATAGGTCACAAATATTTAGAGATCACTCACTTTATCTACTTCGGTGTTTGCGTCCACTGGTTCAGCAGTGTCTGTGTGTCCGACACTGACATTAAAGCCTGGGATTCGTCAGTGAGGTTTGCTCAATTCAACCGAAAGCCAGATACTTGATTTATTGGTAAAAATGTATTTATGTGTACTTTATGGGTGATTACACTGCTGCGACTGATACACAGAGGATGCCTGTGGTGTGTGTGGCACAGTCTGCCTCATTCCTGTCCAAAAACCGAGATTATAACTGTCACACAGAATCTCCTAAGCATGGATTTTAATACAAAGCTACATTAGGTAACTGCTACAAATACTCGATGCTAGGGCTGGGTGTCACCGCTGATTTTCCAAATCAATTAACGTCCGATTCACAAGATCCCAATACAACTTGATTTCCACTTCAATTCAGGTTCCATTCATTCAGGGATATTTTAGATAAAACATCAGATTTATGAACATATGAAAGACAAATAATTATGTAAAATGTAGATCGGCGCATTATTAAAAATATCAATTTAGATTGAGAATTGACTCCAAAGCAGTTACATAAACGTGCATTTTATTTAATGTGACCAACATGTGCCAATGAGTGGTTTCTTTATTACAGAAGTGACGAACAGGATTAAATCTTTATTCATCCTCAAGAGAAGTCTTACATTAAAAAAGATAATTGTATTTGATATCATGACATCAAATGTCCTACCAATAGACCAAAGACAAAATGTTAATGTGTACATTTACAGATTTACACCCCTGATGTGTTTGTAGTTTTACTGCAGTATAGCACTTAACGTTGACTGTACAACAACAAACCACTCTGTGATACTAAGGATGTAATAATAATAATAATAATAATAAATTTTATTTGTTGGCCCTTTATAATTATTACAACTTTTTATGTAGTTACATATATTCTAATCATTATTTGACTCTGTTTAAACCCAAACTTTGTAAGAGAGGAGTATATATTGAAATACTATATATATTTTTGTAATTAGTAATTCCCACTTTTATACTCACTGTGAATTAATACATACATATACATTATGTTGTTATGACTCGGGATATATTTATATGGTCAAAAATGTTCTCAAGACAAACATTTTTATATCAGTCAGTCATGAATAATTATTGCAATAAATGTCAAATCATTCCTTTCCACTTTAAAAGCTGTTTTTTGGTCTTGATTTGGAAGTTGTAGGATACAGGTGCTCGTGGTTTTAAATAATTCATAAAAGATGTAACAAGACAAAAACAAAAAACAAAAAAATAAATGACATAACACAGTAAAAACAGTGCAATATAGAAATAAACACAAAAACACTCCTGTAGCTCCGGATTGTATGATTTAATGTTCATTTGGCTCATTTTCATTATGGTTTAATGTTATGAAAATTGGTACACAATCAGTTGAAAAATCTAAAATTATTTAGTAAGAGGGTTGTTTATAGTTTTATGTGCTTCTTTATGACCAGCACATGACAACATGCTTGCCAAAACCTTCACAAATCTAGAGAGAGGACATTAAAACTAGTATGATACAATCAAAATATCAAGAATACAGGAGTAAAAGTAAGTTGTAATTGTTTTAACTGAGAATGTAAACTACATATATTCCTAAATGTATGTTATGTAATGATAATGCTAATAAGGACAATATAAAAATGTATTACAGTAACAACAATTAGTGTTTTGGTTTTTTTTTTCCACCCAGGCCATACAGCACAGTGGTGTGTATGATCTATGACACAAAGCCTTGGCTTAATATGGACTTAGCTACAAGTGTGTTACTAGGATTGAGGGCTACGCAATTAATCACATCACAACCATAATCTCAATATCAGCCGGTGCAATTATGTAATCGCAAAAGACTGTGATTTAAAGGTCCAGATATAGGAGGATTTAGGGTGATTTAACAGCACAAGGGGGATAAAATAAACACAATTTGGATTCTGTGACACTGAGCAGAGGGACTGTGTAAAACATGCAAAACCAAAGTCACTAATTCTTTGTGTTTTTGAAATTTTATTACTATTTGTATTATTATTTCAAAATGATTCATCTGTGCATTTTTCAGCTAGGTATGCTGAATCACATCAAAATTGCAATACTGCCCTTAATAAGTGTACTATGATTTCTTTACCAAATCACACATATCTTCAAGAATCAAAACATTGTTGACCTTCTGTGTTTTTACTAAGAAAAAGACAAAACATATGAATAACCAGCTGTAGTCTGAGTGCTTTCTATCTTTTTTTTTTTTTTTAATAAGCCCTCTGTGGTACCAACATGACCTGTATTTAACTAAAACGATCACACCTCTAATGTGTGACTATCAAGCATCTCCTGCTCCTGCTTACATCAGCCAAGAGGGCCCAACTACACACTGCATCTTAAGAAAACCCATGCAAATTGACAAAATGCAAGCAAATTAAGACATCTTCAACAATTCAACAAAGACGCGATAACAAAACACATTGCAAATATACAAACCAAAAGGACAGATGAAGAAGACCAGACACATTTATTGTTTAATAAGTTGAGACTTACTGAACTATTCAGTGGGTTATAAAACAACCTTTGGTTTATTCTAATTCTGGTTTATTCTATTGTGATTTCAAGATGCAGATACATGCTTTTGCTTATTATTAGACTTTTGTGTGTCCCTTAGAAACATCTGTGTTGCCACCTGTACTACTTGCAGTGAATTTCTGTATTTAGTAGGAATGCTCCGATTGCAAAATTCGTGCCCGATTACGGATACAGATATCTAAAATGACATTACAGCCGATAGCTGATACAGATAACAATGCTACTTTCTGTAAATTTATTTTGTTTGTGTATCCCACCTCAGCAAAGTAATGATTATAAATAAAGACTGATAATGTTTTAAAGTGTTTAAGCCCTTCATCAAATTAGGTTTGAATCTGACATTAAAAAAGAAAAAAGAAAACAAAAATAGACATCTGCCACTGTCATCAGTGAAAAGACATCTTGTATGTGTATTATAATACTGGCTGATATCAGCAAATATGTTCCAATATAATCGGTGCATTCCTAGTATTTTGTTGTGCTGTGAGGATGAATATATTTTCTCAGTGTGCTTGTGTTTGGTCTACTTGCACGGGTTTTCTAAAGCTGCAGCAGTGTGCACTCTCAACCACCATACCTTCTCCTGCTTTTGTAATTTCAGGGATGCCCAAGTGTCACAGGTTCATCTATGGAGGTATATGATCCAAATAGAAGGTGTAATGTTTGCATATTTACCGTCTTTCAGCACCTTATCCTACATGTGCCCTAATTGAAATCCTTAACCTACTTTGACCCTCATCTCGAGCTTCCTCCTTAAATCCGAATGCCCCCCTCCCCCCAAAACAGACGTGTAACACACTTGCACACATGAATGGAGCAGGACCGTGCATTAACATGTGACAGGAGGTTGTGGTTGTCAGCTGGACGGACACTGGGGTTAGCTGCTGTTAGCCCGACATGCTAGCTCATCAAAACCACCACAGACTTCCCAGTCAGCTGCTGGCTCGCGTCTTCTTAGCATTATTCTCACGTCTCTGTGTGCCTGGGTAAGAGGCAGCGGGGCTACTGGTGGCTGTCACCGGCTGTGTGCGGGTCCCCGTCCCCCTCTGCACGACTCCCAGCCAAACCTCAGCTGTGTTCATTAGTGGATCCGCTAAAACAACCTGCACAGCCGCTCATTTGGCGCTGCGCTTTGCCTTCCAACTACACCTTAATAACTGAACAAATACGCGATTTAACACGTTGTCATCTGCAATTACACATCTCTGCTTTAGATTAAAACACTGACATTAATCCCGAATGGAGCGACAGTCAAAATATTAATGAATAAACGTGAATGCAAAGCACCCTCGGCAGCGGCCAGTATTTCGGATCTGCAAAGGGACATGAATAATGCAGCTGATGTAGGCTCGGTAACGCTACATTGCTAGAAAATATAACGTTGCTTTGCACGCCACACAATAATATCGGAAGAATAGTGCTTTTGATTTCAAAATAAAACCGCCATTTTGGTTAAATACTTATTACAGCACATGCTCGCCGAGGAAAGCCTCTCTGATTTTGAAAGACTTTCCCGGACGATTCCCCGTCTTCTGTCTCACTTAATGCTGCTTAAAATGTCTCACTACACTGTCGTGTAGCTATCTAGTGCAACATTGAAAATGACAGCCATTATCCACATGCATACATTCAGTATACAAGCACCACTTGGCAAATAACACCGTTAGTATGCTAATGCCACATCTGTCCCACCTGTGAAGAAGCTAACGATACAGCAATGACAGCCAACGGTACCGGTTAGCATACATGCTAACGTTAGCTAGCTCTGCAGCGGAGACAGCTCGTATCGTGACAGCGACGTGCACAAGTTACCGACGCTAAAACGGCTCTGGTGTGCACTATTAAGCACCATTTTATCGCATTTTATCAAATGGTGTCCTTACCCGTCAGAATCCCCACTCGAGTCTGATGGTCGTGGTTGGTGAGCACCATCCCGTCCGCCGCCATGTTTACAACCTCTGTCTGCACTGTGACGGCACATACATAGAAACAGTGTGGTGGTGTGCGGGCTGCTGCTGCACCTCTGGAGGACGACTCTGTGTGTGTCAGAGAGTGTGTGTGTACACCCATGTCCTTTGGTGGAAATGTCCTCCAACTGTGGGAAGTCTTAGGGCTGCCCCAGAAGCTCAGGAGAGTCGGACCTGTAGTTTATGACAGGAAATCTGCTGGATGTGTAAAAAGATATTAACGTCCCTCGGTGACCTGTCAGAAATTTGTACCAAATGTGTTATATTTTTTTTGTCCATTTACGTTGAAAACAATGCAGAGCAAATTTCCACAAACTGGAGCAAACTGTGTGACACGTTTGGTTCTTTGAGGGTAAATTAAAAGAGGGAAATTCTCAGATGCCCCCAAAAGGTCAAAGGTCACATATCTCATGTCTGTAAATAACAAATAGGCACCTGCCCACCTGTTAGAATATGCTAAACAATATCTTGTAAAGGCCATAAATGTAGAAAATTCAATACAGGTGAAGGTACATTAAAAAGCACTTAAGAAGAACGTGACTTCTCACTGTGTGATGTTGACTACTTTACCTACCATCATGTGCAGCCTGTATAGAAATTGTGTGTATTGTTTGTTTTCTGTTGTTGAAGGATGTATATAATTGCTTCTGCTTAATGTAGTTTGAAGATATGGTGTATCATGTGATGTTACCTGTCACATTAATTCATCTGGCTCCACCTGTTGCACTGACCTCACATCTGATCATGTAAGTCATCAAGCATGTACAAAAAACAGGTCAGAAGCAACCATTTTGCTGATGAAGTAGACTTTTTTAATTCATCAACCTTATGAGTGCCTCTTACTTCAATGCCACCATTCATATAATATTTGGTGATCATTAGAAATAAACTAAATGTAATTTGAGACAATTTTTTTGTGTAAAATGAAACTCAAAGAGATAAGACTATGCGAGGTGATGTATTCAATAGAGAACAAAAATGGTGCTCGATTTTAAGTCAACAATACGTTCTCATTTATTTTAGTTAATTTACAAGTTTATCTTGTAAATCCTAGATCTAGGAGAATCTCACCATCAGCTCTGGAGGATAGCATGTTGGTGTCACATGCTGTAGGCGGTGTCATGTGATGGATATGTCACACAGCAAAATGGTAAATGTCCGTAAAGTCACTCTGCTAATTTATCTGTAAATATACCAAGCTGTGGAAAAATAAAGGAGCATGAAAAGGGGCTGAATGTTCTTCTTATCAGGTATGTTAAAAACACAATACAACTTGACTGTTTGTTTTTTTTTAAATTCAGAGGGCAAGAACTGCAGTGTCGCTATACAGTATATACATCATAGAAAAAGGTCATACATTCATTGGGCTGTTAACTACATGAGGGATGCACACATCCAATGCAGGTCATATTCACATAGGTCTAAGGCATGTCTCTGTGGACAAATGTACAGTAGAATGCTAAGCTTATATTTTCCTTGTGTGATTTTAGTCAATGCAGGATCAGCAACAAATAAAGGTTTGAGTCAAACATTACATTTAACTTTATACAAATATCTACAGCTGTTTGCATAAATACTGAGGGATTGACAAAGTAGCAGATGCTAAAACACCATGATGTACAAACATTATGCATCGTCTTCCTCTTGTCTCCAACATTACTGATATGAACATGTATGGGCTCTGTTTGGCATGAAGTCTCAACACATTACTTAGGAATGCTGCAGGTTGTCTGCCAATAAGTTAATTGCATGTGATACACTGCAACAGGGACCAAAATGCAACTACAACACTGTTGAACTTTGAGCCTGAACCATTTAATCTGGGGCATTTGGGCCATTTTTAAGGAAGATTTAATTGTTAAAAAAACAAAACAAAACAAAAAAACAATAAGTATGTATAATGCCCTGGAAACAGGAATTATGTTTTCTTTACCTTAGAATGATCTGTTTCTATTCACAGAAAGAGAGGGTCCACCATATTCCTATCACAGCTCACAGTGTACCTCCTCTCTCTCTCTCTCTCTCTCTCTCTCTCTCTCTCTCTCTCTCT